>JAFMOC010000033.1:365000-750000 GCA_019802505.1 Corydoras sp. C115 | reverse complement strand
TAAGCCATGTTCCACCAGGATTGCTGCACCATGCTGAAATATGTGATTTCACACAGCTTCAAAGGCTGTTAAAAGACACATATTATACCTTTTTTAAGTTAAAACTGTCCCCTGGGGTTTTACTGAATGGCTGCAGAATGGTATAAACACAAGTTAAGAACTACAGCATTTTTTGGTAATCTTTTTTTAGCTTCTGGTAAGTCACTTATTCTATACAAAGTGGGGTGCTGACATTACCATGGCATCTCCTAACCCCTAATGGTGGAATGAGCAGAAAGCAATGCTGTTTCTAATAAAATGTGCATATGTTCTCTGTATGATTTTCCAATGCCTTATGAACTTTTGTTCCAAAGTAAGTCAAGTGATGTTCACCATCATGGTGGTGTACCTAATAAATTGGATGGTGAGTACATATTCACATGTTGTGGTCAAGTTACCTCAAGTTTCACCAGTAATTCTGAAGAATCTCTTGTTATCTGGACACCTGTCAATGAAAAAGACACATTACAAATCATTCTATAAACTTATCAATTATTTTGATGTGCAATCATTCTTGTGCATCATTTGACATTTGGCTAACAGAATTCGTCAAATGACACAGTCAAAGAACCGCCTTCTCTTTAAAAGCATTCGCAATTATAGGGCTATTGCATGAAATTATAAAAAGGACAGAGGGTAAAAAACATATTTGCATGAATCTGTAGTTCATGTCTCACAATAGAGCTGCACTCAAACAAAATAAGCATTCACTTCCTCACATACAGACAGTCATGCCAGTTAATGCAAATGCTTTGGCTATCAGCCTGCTCCTTTGACCTGTTAAAGTAATAATTCTTTCTGTGAATAAACACTTTAAAAGCTCTGTCTGCCAGCATATTAGCAATGATGTGTACCGCTCTATAGACAACACAAGTAAATACCATAAATGGTTAAAAGTGTTATTTTTTGAAACAGAGGAAGATATGGAAATGTGGGGAAAAGCTGTAGTCGTTAGATTGGAAGATGGATGAAAAGAGAGAAGAGCATTTGGTAAATAGGCTCGATCATAATGCCATTGAGGAGAAACAGCCACTGTAAGTGCTACCTCATTTCACTGTTGTACAGCCTACAAACATAATGGACTTATCAAACCAAATCTATTAGTCACCTCCCACTCCCCCCAATCATTGTAAAGCACATATGTACATCTTAACTCCATTTCATGAAGAAATATAGCCTGAATCAGAGTGCCACGTTTTATCCAATTGGGTGGCAAAATGTAAGTGCATTATCCCTCATTTAAAGTGTGTGTACAGGGGATTTTCCAGCACAGGAGAGATAGATGATGATAATGCATAGCTCATTACTTTAGTGTGTCTCTGGTTGAATTTATGGAGATGTTCACAGTTAGCTTGATAAATCGATGAGTGGAACAATTTCCAATGCAAAGTATATGCTGTTAGCAAATTATTTAAACAGGTCTCATTTGTCTAGAAAGGTAAATGAAGAGGAAGGGGATTTTTTACAAACTGTTTTTCCTGCATAGAAAATTTTATATCAATTTAGTAAAAGTAATATTTACAGTGGGCGGCACGGTGGCTTAGTGGTTAGCACATTCGCCTCTCAGCACTAGGAAATAGTTAGATAAAAAATCACATATCAACAGTTTAACAATTACCAGCATGCTGTTAAGGTTTCAAGAGATTATATGGAGTGACCAACATAATCACAATGCATAACATATCTTACATGACAAAAGGTATCAATTCTTGACGCATTTTTAATAAATGGTTGGCAAAATATCGATCACTTTGAAAGTGTGTTGCTTTGCAAACCCTATAATGTTTTGAACCCTTAGCAGTTCAACTTAGAAATTTCAATACCTTTCTTTTTTATTTAATTATGTTTTCTTTAATCCTGCCAGTGCCAATAACATTTTGGGACATTATTAGTACATGTGCACTGTGTTTTGAGGTGATTAAAATTAAACATAACAAAATGCACACATGCCACAAAAGAGTTTGTTTTGATTAGCTTAAAAGGTTCCATATTAAAGTGCCATTCATCACAATTCTGTAGTATTTTAATTTAATAACAAACAGGTTAGTTGTGGACAGTCACCATGGTGATCCAGACATTTAAACTTTCAACCTTCTTCCTGATTTAGTTCTGAAGTAAATCCTAAAATTGCAGTATGCAATTAAAATAAAATAAAACAACTTGGAATCTTGTGATTACTTTCTTTGTTTATTGAGTCTAAATAATTTTGCATAATTAAGGCTGGTAAGATGGTTGTAAAAACTGTTGCTGTATTTCATTAGCACAGGATCCTTCATTTGCTTATATTTGAGAGATTCAGAAACACAATCAATCTCATTTAAAATAATTACTTATTTACATATTACTCCAGCATTTTGTTAGTCACAGACAAAAGTGCAGACTGAGTGATTGAAAGTCACTGAGTTCTGGTAGTCAGTAACATTTAATGTGATTTCAGCACTTTGGCTTGTTGCTTTTGTTAGCTGGAAGCTAGGCAGTGAAACACTAATGTGCCAGAAAGCCATCTTGGCTGAGTCCTGCCAATTTAGATATGTCATTCTAGTTAGTGGTGCCAAAGAGTCCTGCTGTGCTAAAACGAATTCTGCCTGGTCCAATATGATGTCATAAGAGTGCTACATAATTGCCCTGTTTTCTTTTAAAATGTTGCCATCTATGACATTCTCATTGTTCGTAACAGGGCTTTGGTACCACAGCTGAATCTCTCTGAATCCATCACAAGACTGTCATGAAGAAATTAAATTATAATATATTATATATATTGCATTTAAATTAAAGTCAAAAGCATCTGGTTTAGTGGTTTAAAGGTTAGGTGTAAATCCCGATCTTTTCATGTTCTTCCACTGTCCAGGTGGGTTTCCTCCGGGTTCTTCAGTTTCCTCCCACAGTGCAAAAACTTGGATGCAAAGTGAACTGACTGCTCTAAATTACCTCTATATAATGTTTGTGTGCTCAGCAATGGATTGGCACCCTGTTCTGGGTGTAATTGCTCAGTACCTGAAACCCCTATTGCACTTATATATATACATAATGCTCATCTTAAACCCTGCCAACTGTCTATTTTTTACATCTTACGCCTGCATTTTTAAAAGCAATGATGTTTGGCAATATATTTAGTGAAAATTTACACGTGTCAGATACTTGATATTGCATATAAGGTTTGTAAACTAAATTAATACTAATATTGTTCCTAGATTGAAATTACTCCATGACACACATTTTGTAACAAGTTGGAGGAACGTGACTGGCTCACAAAGTTCTTGTTCTTGTTAATTTGACCATGACTTTAATTTATGCATTTTAATTGCAATTTTGGCAAAGTGCTCATTTTTTAACCAATCATTAACGCAAAGAGTCCAGATGAATACATTATTGCCTGTTAGGGGAAAACAAGTCATCCATCTTTCCTTGTCAATACTATAATTTCTCTTGCTATTCGAAATAAACCAGGGTTAGTACAGGCAAAGGAATGTGGGGCAGCTTCTATTCATATATTTTTTATTAAGTTTTAGTTTAATTTTCTGTCCACTCTTTAAACTGACATTTTGTTTCTTTAAGGAATATATTTGCCTCAATACACAAAGCAACATTAAAGAGAATGAAGTGTCCAGGGAGATGTGCGTTAGGAGTCACAGAGGAAGGCACTGTTAATATGATTGCCGTGAACATAACGACCAATAAACAATGCAAACTTTTAACAAGTACAAGTCAGAATACCAAAAAACCCTAGAACTGCGTGCATCCTGGAAATTAGTCATGTGGCAAACAAAATGATGAAGGTCTGTGTGTGTGTGCATATGAGGGAGTATATTTCATTGACATGACATGCATCGACCAAAGCTGTAAGAAAAGCAGCATTTCGCCAAGACATCAATTACAATCCAAAAACCATTCCATTACGCCATTTAGCAGACTCTTCTTCAAAACAACTTATAATTAATTACATGTAAAAGCAATCCAAATCAAAGCAATTCACTTGAAGTAAGAAGAGGAAAGTGCATTTGCAGGAGTCCTTGTCCACTCTTCTTAATTTAACTAATATTAGAAAAAACACTCTTGAGTTCAGCAGAGTTTAGAGACAGCAGTCTGTGACTAATTTATATGGACAAAACACAATGACAAAACGATACTGCACATTGACAAACTATTGACACAGCAGAGGATGATTTGCATTTTCTAAGTGTAAGAAACACACACACACTCACATGTCATAATGGCCATGATTTTGACATTGGTTTTTATCTTCCAAGTGTCCAAAGAGAACATATTGAAATTCAAAAATTGCTGGCAATTTGACTCTAACTTATATATTGCTAGAATCCAAACCAAAGTCACCAAGGGCCTTTTGCTCATGTCTGCAATCAAATCACAGATTTAAGTTATTTGGGGTAACACTTCCATGTTTAATTGTCACGTTAAAAAAGCAGTAGGAAAACTGACTACTCGAGCATATATATATATATATATATATATATATATATATATATATATATATATATATATATATATATATATATATATATATATATATATATATATACTTTTAGAAATTCTAAAAAACAGTTTAAACCAAGTGTGCTTGTTGTGTTAGTCAGGGTTTTAACTAAGAATGCCAAGTGTTGCAAGTCAGACCTGTGAGTGCTTAAATGTGCTGATTTCCACTCACAAAGCTGACTATTTTTAACAAAAAAGGCAATAACAGCAAGCACCCAGGTAATGCTGATCCCCTACATATTTATTGCTACCACAGTAATGAATAAAAGTGGGCGGATGCTGGGGAGCCATCTGGCTGCCTGCCGAGAGTAAGACAGTCCAAGAGTAACTAACCTGGCACCTAATGAGCAAAGAACTGGGAGTAACATATGGTGTGTTTTGTATGGTTCGCCTAGCCCAACTAATAATGGAGGAGAGCCGGTTGAAAACAAGGTGGTACAGCTTAAACTAGGGAGGAAGAAATAAATTAAATTAAAAAGGAAGATGGAGTTTAAAAAAGAGGCTGGGTAAATATACTTGTAAGGTATAGGATCAATAACGAATTCATCAAAATATTATATTGTTACTAGCATGAAAGACATTATTCGGTGACTGATCCAATATCATAGGAACATATAATGAGCAAAAATAACTGGAGGAGAAAATTAGCATCTGTTATCATGTCATAAAACTTTTATGTACATTTAGAGACAATGACATGTTTCAATTATTTTTCAACATCACACATGACACAGGTTTACAAGTTAAGTGAATCTTTGAAATATAGCACTTTTTATAATAGTATGTTAAAGTCACTCAGCCAAATGAATAAGACATCACTTTGACATTGCATATAATAGATGCAGGGTGGCACGGTGGTAAAGTAAGGCCTCTAAACTGGGTATCCAGGTTCAAATCCCATTTTGTGTGAAATTTTCCTTTTCCTGGTTTTCAGTTTCCTCCCACAATCCAAAAATATGGATTCAAGGCTGAATTGGCTGTCCTAAAATGCCCCTATCTAATATGAATATACTGAACACCCAGATTATTGTGATCTTTTAGTCCCTGATGATACAAACATTCCAAGATGACAATACCAGGATTCATCAAGGCTCAAATTGTGAAAGAGTGGTTCAGGAAGCGTGAGATATCATTTTCACACATGGATTGTTCACCACAGAGTCCAGACCTAAAAAAACACACAATGATTTACAAACGAGCTTTTGTAAGGATAACAGTGAAGAGGTGAGCAGTAGGGGTGGATTAAGAAAAAGACTGTTCTTCATTTAGCACTGTGAGAACCAGAAAAAAGACTGACAGATTGTTATCTTCTGTATTTTTGTGTATAATTAATGAAGAGCATATGAAATGGCATCCAGCACCACTTTTCTTCTTTAACCTCCTCATCCTGGCCAGTGAGTTTTGTACAAATTGCAAATGGAATTGGCCCCTCATTCATGTTTAACATGCATATACATAAATGTGTGTACAAAAGCATAAGAATGCAAAAGGGTGAGCAGGGATGCCTCCACTGATTCAAAATAGATTCAAATCCTACCAAATGTTTCATAAAATGTGCTCTCACACTAATTTTAATCAAATATACAGATTACAAAATTGACTGCCCTTAATTGCCCTATTTAAATATTTCTATATAATGTGTGTGTGCCAATCCATTGCTGGATATAATGTGTGTGTACCAATCCAGCCCCCAAAAGGTTCTCCTCTGAATGGGCATGGAGAATCCCCACTAGATCCTAGTACAAGAATGAGCAGAAGATAACGAGATAAAAAAAAAAGTTTGTTTTCTTTGCATAATTTCAAAAGATTAAAATTAAAAACATATACTGCTTGGGATTCTTTTGTTTGTATGGTTACCAATTAAGACCACTTAATTGGTAACCCAGCAACTGGACAAAATCTACAGTATGTGGGTGGGCCAAGTGATAAACTTTTGTTATTGTGACTGTGATTGACATGGATCATTAGAACTGTTATATTTACTTTATATGTTAAAATACCTACATATACACTCTGTGTATACTTTGAGGCTTTATTGTATTTATTTATGTAGTTTAGTTTTGTTGATTTCACATATTTTCTAACATTTTTCAAAATATTCCCTTTGGTTCCATGCCAATTTGGAGCAGGTCTGTGCTATGTTAGGGTGAGTGTTAAATTCAAGTGAAATCTTTCTTGTTGTTTCCAGTGCAACAACAGTGCGTGAAAGTGATTCACTCTCAGGACCATAGAACAACTGGTTGAACTAGTCGCATTGCTTTCTATTTTAGGTTTCCCAGAGGAGGGTATAGGATGCTGTGTCTGCAGATGAAACAGAATACCTTTGTGACATACTGAGCAGTGGAGGCAGTCAAACACAAGTGACTCTACAGATGCCATATTACTTTGTACAAAACAACAACTTTGTCAGAAAAGTTTCAATTGAGTTATTGGGAAATGTTTAGAATGCATCATTGAATGCATTTTGAAAATACAATTAGTACACAACCAGTCAGACTATCAGCACTAGGCAGTCTGTACTATTTGGAATATAGGCTGCTTTTGTATGAATACCGTTTTAAAATAAGTCAAAGATCATGGACCCCATCTTACACCATGTGCAATGTGTTGAAATGAGGTGTGTTCAGGTACATTTTGGCATATTGATATTTTGAAAAACACAATATACAGATGCACCATTGGCTGCAAACAGCCTATACAAATGTCAGCAGTCAGATGTTTAAAGCTATGCAAATTTTACATCAAAAATAAACAGAATAGAAAATAAAACATTATTCTACACCAACACAAAATTGTGCTATTGTGCATTGTGGTGTTAAAAAAACAAAAAGTCAGATTGCACCAGGCTTTTAAAAAGAATGGCAAGTGACACATTGGTTTATTTCATGTTATGCCAAAAACACACCCATGAAAAAAATCAAGAGAACAGGGTTCCAATCCACATGCTTGCTCAGATAAACACAAACACAAACTATATGGAGCAATTTAAAGCATTCAATTTATCTTGAATCCATGTTTTTGGACTGTGGGAGGAAACCAGATAACCTAGAGCAAACCCACATGGTCACAGGGACAACATGGAGACTACACTCCAATCGGGATCCCCAGCGCCGAGGCGAATGTGCTATCCACTACGTCACACTGCCGTCCGCATGTTGAACTTATATTGCCTTGAACCTAGTAACTCTGATACTGATAAATTGCAGGTCTGATTGAAGATATACAGGGATTGTCATGTCATCAAAAAACCTACTAAGTTTCATGAAAATCACTGCGCAGAAATCTAACTAGTTCATCAATACTTTTAGGAGTTACATTGCACTGGGTGAGACACCATGCGGAGAGCAGAGGTGCAGAAAAGCTTGTTTTAGTGATTTATCATCAAGCTCTTTCAGCCTTAAAAGATCCCAGAGCGAAAAAGTGCATGTGTTGTCAGTCTTCCAATCGATCCCAGCACTAGCAGCTCATTCTGTTACATCTGCAAAACCTTTACTGAGCTCCCGGTGAGAAAGACATTCAAAAGAAAACCTTTCTTTCCATACACCTCATACGTGACACCTCATCCTGTTCAATGCTCTCTCAGTCCGCATGAGTTCATAAATGCACACTGAATGGCTTTTGCATAAAATAAAGTGCCCTGCGTGGGTTACCATTAGCAGCTTGTTCTAACAGATGGAGGCCAGGTCATGCAGTGCTCAAAAAGAAGACGGGATTGTTATTACCTGCTGAATAAAACTTTCCACTTGCACTTCAAAACCAGTGGGACCAAATTTCACTCTCAGCATAAGAGTATTAGTCCAAGATCAGCTTTTTGTTTTCACATAATTGTACCAGTGGTGATGCGGCTAACCCTAGACAAGCCCACAGAGACCTGTTTAATTTTGTATGCACAGAAAACTAATCTTGATCTAAATGGAACAGAAATGCTGATTCAGGCCTACATCTATTTTAAGTTTGTCTTTCAATAACATAATGCAAAAGTGAAAAGCTTACATCAACAACCTAAATCCTAGTTTAACTATTGTTTTAGTCATTCCATAATATTGTCAAGACAATAGAAAGTCAGATAGATTAAGACTAGAGAACAGCAAGACAATAATGACACCAAGAATGACACCAAGACCCAGATCAAATTAGGGACATGTTCTCCTCTGCAAAGGGCATAGAGAACCCTGGCGACCCTAGTCCCTAGTATAGGATTAAGCCACAAAGATGAGAACGAGATGAATTTAAGACTTGTTAAATTATTCTTGTTAGAAATAAAACCATATGAGAACAGACTTAAGATTTAAACAATTCAATTCTAAAACCTAAAACTGATACAAGATGAGTCCATATTGATTTCCAAGATAAAATACACTGGCACTGGGATAATGTATGTCCATGTCAAGGCTAAGACCTAGACAAGTCTAGTTTAAATTGGGTCTGAGATAGGAACAACTAAAGTCTAAAGTGAACCTGAAACAATTTATAAGAAACTGGGGCATCTGGAGCCCAAATCAATAAAGTGAATTTGTTCCAAATCAAGATTGAGAATGGGACAACTCTTGTCCACATCAAGTCCATGACTGAAATAAGTCAAATTTAAGCCCATAAGTAAAGTCTAAAATGAACAATAAAGTGGGACAAGTAAGTCCCTCTTACAGGTGAGACTGAGACAATTCAAGTGAGAACTGTCAAATTTATTCTAATAAAGTGTGACTGACCAGTTAAGTTAATACCAAGACTGAAATGGAAACTAGTAAGTACTATGTAAAGTTTGAGATTTATTAATATCTTAATTCACGCAACAGTTTAAGACACAAAATTAAACTGATAATACATGTTTTAAAGTTTGGTTCTTATTGCTGTTCTTTTTTTCTATTTAAAAACAAAGCAAGCGATATTTTATATGATTACATCGGTCATATATTATATTTTTAAAAAATCCTGTCATTACAAAGTGAAAGATAGAACTACCTCTGCTTTTTGTCTAACTGCCTGTCTATACGGAACCCTGAAAATGTTTTCTGATCTGTACAAAGCACAGGGCCACTTGAAAATAACAGTGAATAATTCAGTGTGCAAGATATTCAGACAGTGTGCAAGCAGGCAAGTGAG
The DNA here is from genome assembly GCA_019802505.1 of Corydoras sp. C115. Classification (NCBI taxonomy): domain Eukaryota; kingdom Metazoa; phylum Chordata; class Actinopteri; order Siluriformes; family Callichthyidae; genus Corydoras; species Corydoras sp. C115. The sequence continues at coordinate 740,370 of JAFMOC010000033.1, read as the reverse complement.
ATAATAAGAGGGAAAAGACGAATGAGCAAAAAGGTTAAGCCTCATACTGGTGAAATAACCAGAGGCAGAAACAACTAAGCATACATTAAACAGAAAGTTTGGCATTCCCAGAGCAAGCGACAAATTGATTAGAATATACCCAGGAAAGAGAAAATATAAATGCATGACTGAAGAAACCATTAACAAGAAAACCATACTGTTGTCATTAACAGGTTTACTAACAATAATAAGCAAATGCAATAGATTTAAAGGTTTATATGATTTGGTTAATTAAAATAAATATAAAAAGTATAAAAAATATAAATATATACATAAACATTGCAGCATAACAGTGAGTGGAATGCTTCAGTAGTCTTTCATAGAATGATGGGCGTGTGTTGGGGGATTCAGGTTCAAATCACATTCTGGGTGGAATTTTCGTGTTCTCCCTGTGTCTGCGTGGGTTTTCTCCAGGTATTCCACTGTTCCCCAGAAAGCATGTTACACACAGTAAAATACTTAATCCATCATAAAAGACCATGAGTTTCAAAATATATAACATATAAAGTATAAATGTTGTGGGAATAGCAGTAATACCTAAGTTTCCCACCAACCCAACCAGAATACTTCTTGCAGAAGTCATAGATGGTTTCTGCTGACATTTTTGGAAATTCAGAAGAAAGAAACATGTCCAATTTCATGCTTCAAAACGCCACATAAGGGTTCAATGGTAAATAAATTTGGTAAATACTAATACAGGCTTAAAAAAAAGCAAAGCAAGACATTTTGGAATATGTGTGTGCATTATCACCATCATAATAATAATCTTCAGCAATATGCAGAGCAAGTATTGGACCTAATGACTTTGAGGAGATGGCTACTGATATTATTAGTGATGTCCCACTGTATTTGATTCCAAAATAACTTTATAAATACTGGGTACATTTTTTGTGCTAATAAATCTAGGGTTGTGTTCTGTATGCTAAACTTATCACCATGGTGATTATTGATATCCTGGATATTACATTTTTATTTGACTGCCGTGAGACCACTGCAAGCCATCCCTGTGACAATGTTCTGAATATGACTGTCGCGCTCGCTACTGCTAATGTACAACATTTGAAAAATTGCTTGGAAATCTACTAATGCAAAATGCTGGTCTGTTGTGTTGAAAATGCAATAACAAGGCCAATAATGGCCTTATGAATTTGTTTTGATAAGTACTTAGCTTGGGTAAAATAAAAAAAAAAATAAAAAAAGTCTTACATTACATACGTACATTTGTTTATTTGGCAGATGTCATTATGTCAGTCTAAACAATCCATGTATGCTATTTGTTTTCATATTTTTTTTATCTTCACCTTATATGTAGAAGAGAATATGGATGACTCATATTACCACATTACATCAGCTCATGGCTTTTCAGTTGGTCTCAAACTTTTCTGCAATGGCATTTTTTTATGTGGGTAGATATGACCCACACCTACTTTAAGACACAAAAGCTTTTCTAATTTTATCCTGGGATCATGTCCAGTCCACAAAACAAGAAAAAAAAAAATTATACTGAAGTTCAAACAGATATATGACTTTCAAGTTCCTGCTAAACTCTTACCTAAGACTGGTTGGTAAAAGTGCATATAAACTTGAAAAATCAGAGTAGGTGCAAAGTATTACAGTAAATAAGCAGTTACATAATGGATTTTTCCAATATTGTGATCTGTACTTAACAACTTTACTTTCCAACATGTTTTTGGACTGTAGGAGAAAACTGTACCATTGTTTCTGCACAGTGTTTCAAAACTCGAGCAGTATTGGTGTCAGATCAACTCGTACCAATGCAACACAGAACATACACACCATCAGTGTCACTGTAGTGCCATGGATGATTCACAATACAAATAGATTCAGATCCTGTATAAGGACTAATTAAAAAAAAATACAGAAAAAGAGACAGACGGTCTTTAGTCTGTGTATTACTTTGACTTTTATTGAATTGCAGACACTATGAACCAGTGTTGGGATGGTGGCAAATAAGCAAATAATGGATTTATAAAACCCAACATTTAGTGGTAATGTGCATTGCGGTCATTCATTCATTCATTCATTCATTCATTCATTATCTCCCGCTTTATCCTCTATTAGGGTCGCGGTGGGGCTCCCCATGCCCATCCAGGGGAGAACGTCTCAGGCGCTGGGCAGATAGACCCAGGACAGGGCGCCAATCCATCGCTGGGCACACACTTACTCACACAGACACTCGCTATTTGGGACAATTTTGAGAATTCAATTCACCTTGACCCATGTTTTTGGACTGTGGGAGGAAACCGGAGAACCCGGAGGAAACCCACACAGACACAGGGAGAACATGGAAACTCCACCCAGATGGGGATTCGAACCGGGAATCCCTAGCGCTGAGAGGCGAACGTGCTAACCACTAAGCCACCGTGCCGCCGTGCATTGCGGTCAGATAAATAAATATTTCCGGTCTTTATTGAGAATATATGACCATTCAATTCATTAGCAATAAGTTTAAACATAAATAGTTTAGTTACAGTGTATTTAAGTTGCAATAAAACGGTCTTAAATAAAGGATCAAAAAATCCCCCTGTCGGTAGCAGATGTGACTATGGCAGCTTGGTCTTTATCTACAATTTAAATTCTTCCACGATACATATAGATATGTAAGTTTCCTGGAAAAGGACTAGTCAGGAATTTCCAGTCTGCTTACATTAGTGACAGGCGAGCTTAAATAATGGCCATCTGAAAGAGACACTGCAAATAAGCAGCTCATGTCAGCATATGCCGTTTAAACAACCTGCCCTGAAGACATATCCAGGCCTGTACTGACCTTATCAAAAACCTTTATTAGCACTCTACAATGTAGCGCCTCCTTTATAGTCCTTATAGTTAAGGACTTTATAGTTACTTATAGTCCATTTTGTGCCAATTTTTAAAAATATACAGGTGAAATGATAACCCTGAAGGCATGCCTATACCCCATGTAGTAAAAACTTTATGGAGGGCTGATCACTGCACCCATGCTGAACCAAATAGGAAAGTCATGCATTATCCAAGAGTGTTTACAGGAGCTAAGAGAAAGAAAATCATACTTTTGAAACTTTTGAACCAATCAAATAATACCTGCTCTGTGGTGCTACTATTGGGGTCCTGACCATTTGAGAACAGAGTAAGGGGGACTAAGACCAGGCAGCATGAGAGTGTAGTTAACAAGCTACAGTGTTTATATGAAATAAAGTGTGGTAAAAAGGAGCAGAAACAGAGATTGTCCTGCAGGTCAGAGTCAAGACTTCAGGTAGTTATTGGAAACCAATGAAAAGAGACGAGTAGTAACATAGGCTTGTTTGGGTTGGTTGAACACAAGATGAGCTGCAGGGTTCTAGATCAGATGGAGAGGCTTGATCATGCAGGACGGAAGACTGGAAAGCAATGCATAACATTTGTTGAGCTGGGAGAGGATAAAGGCTTGGACAGTTGAGTAACTTAATCCTTTATAAAAGCTCTGGATTCTAGATGTTAAAGACAATGAATCTAAAGCAACATGTGATATTTGGGACCCTGTCAGAGAAAGCTTACAAAGGGAGTAGCTGTTAATTTGAAGGGTCGGGTTTGGATATATTGAGGCATTTTTGGCATAGTGGTTAGCACATGCAATTCGCAGAGATGGGCATCCAGGTTTGAATTTCAATCTGAGTGGATTTTCTATGTTCTCCTTGTGTCCACGTGGGTTTTCTCTGGCTTTCCCGGTTTTCCCCCACAGTCCAATAATATGGATTGAAGGTGAATTGAACTGCTTGATATTGCCCCTATATAGTGTACGTGTGACTGAGTAAGTGTGCACAGCAATGGATGAGTATCCTGTCCTGGGTGTATATGCCCAGCACTCGAAAATGGATGGGCATGTATAACCCCATGCAACCCTAGTATAGGATTAAGAAATTGATAATGAGATGAAAATTATCAAATGGTACAGGACTTTAAAGGTGTTGTGTGCAATCCCAATATGAAAAATAAGAAAAGAAAGAAAAAAAAAAGGAAAAAAAAAGAAAAAAATACTAAAAAAATAAGAAAATATGCTGATAAATAAAAAATTTGCTCCACACCACCAATAATGATGTTTGGCTTTAAGGTGATGTTCCAGTCTCAGTTGTATATCAGTGACACCGCTAAAAGTAAACACCAGACTTCTCTGTCAATAACCCAATGTAGGGACTGACCTCTCTCTGAACATTAGCTTATCACTTAATCACAGATACTGTCAGTTAAACCATGATGTTATAGCATTTGCCAGCACAGCAGTTCCAGCACCTTTGTTAATTTTCAAAGTGGCAAGTTCAATCTTTCCACTCCCCGCACATTTTGTCTGCCTCTTTCACCTTCTTTCCCATTAGTGAGAACCTGACCCGAGGTCTGACATGATTCTTTTTCTCTGAAATGGGAAGCTTTGGCCACCGGACCTCATATGGACTCAATGTCTAATGACTTTGGAACCAACCCAATTTTTTACATTCTTATAGCAGAGCAAGCTGGTGGAGAATTCTGAAGCAACCACATGTACATATTTGCACACACTCACATTGCTTCCTAAATCGTTTGAATTCTTTCTCCTGATGATTTTTCTACATCTTAGCATCTGCTATGTTCTAGTTCAACATGCACCCTTCTGCCTCTTGACTCTTAATACACTTGTTGCTTCATCTTCTAAACCTCAGCATACATTAAGCAAAATAAATAAAGGTGTATTTAATAAATTTTGACTGGAACAAAATAAATCTTTAAAAAGAAAGGTTTAACATATAAACTTGCTTTAGGATGCTGAATGATATAGTGAAATTGACATGCACAGTAACCACTAATGAGCAATATAAAAAAAGCAACATTACTTGTGACTATATCCATGTTGATGGGCATGGTCGTTTAAAATGAGGTGTGTTCAGGTACATTTCTGGTGTATTGATATCTTGGTGATGGAAACAGGTGTGCCACTGACTGAAAAGCATGTCTTAATGAGAGGAAACTGATTGACAAACACTGACTGAAGTGAATCTGAACTGTTGCAGTTGATAGCTTGCTAAATATTCCTAAAATAGAGCACATAAACTTAAGAGACTGATTCTGACAGGTAGAACGAAACTGAAATAGTAAATGCAAAAAATACTCCCTGTTAATGCAGTTGAAAATAAAGCCAAGCTCCTGTAATTCTGCTCTGTCTGCAGCCCTGGAGGGCACATCTTACCCTCTGCTGCCAGATTCGTTTTGACACTAAAGACAAATCAAGTGTGAATATATAAATTACATATTGACTGCCAATGATTTTTTACAGTTACCTGATTGTCCATAAAATATTAAAACACTTATATAAGCCAAGTTGATGCCCAGCGCCCTAGATTGGCGCCCTGTCCTGGGTGTATCTGCCCAGCGCCCGAAACGTTCTCCCCTGGATGGGCATGGGGAACCCCCCCCGCGACCCTAATATAGGATAAAGCGGAAGATAATGGATGGATGGTTGGAAGCCAAGTTGACATCACATTCCAAACTTCATGATTTTTTTTCTTTTTTTTCAGACACAATTTTGTTCCTGAGAGAAAACATATCCACTTAATTGAAAAAGAATAATTGGTCTCAAGGAATGGTCTCCAGCAAAGCTGATGGCTCTATCTTTAGACATAATAAATTAAGCTGTCTTCATGGACCTAACTTTATGAAATACTTCATGAGATATGCTGCAGCAGGGTCAAACTGTTCATAGATGACGACAGACATATCTATAGACTTGGGATCGAATATTAAGTCTGAGAAAAACCTTAACTTTAAGGATAAAAGATACAAGTATGTAGCACTCATAAAATAATTGAAAATTATACTTTTTAACAAAAATGAAATTCTGATCCATCTCGACCTAAATTATTGGAAATAAAAGCAACAGCGTAAAGAAACTTATCTGCACTGGGGTTTGAACCTCTTGGTTACTTGGCCATTATTATAACCAATACACTCCCACTGCTTCACAACAAATTATATTTGGCATTTTACTTAATGGTCTAGTTCAGTATGAGGGGCAGTGATTATGGTGGTGTTGCTATAACAAGAAAATCAGTTACAACACAAAGTCAGACATTTTTGTGAAATCCCTTATATAAAGTAGATAGAAAAAAATGCTTCTTACTGAAACTATAGGACTACTTTCAAACTATAATTATAACCTTTTATTCTTTATACGTTTTGTTATTCAATTTAGCCATTTTGCAGCTGTTGGTTTATATTTTCTAAAGGTTCACAATTTAATGAACAATTTCAAAAGTTTGCATAACAACAGGAAAATAGGAACCAGGTTAATTATTTTTCACTGGGTTTGACAGCCGTCTTACTTTAACTTCTACAGATCTCAATGCCACACCCTGAGCTGAATCATGACAGTTGCTGAGCCATGTAACACAATTTTAATAGGACAGATGTTCATGTTTTTTGATTAACAGTTAGTTGGACTTGACCTTGGCTAAGGGCAGCTCCTTTTCTCCTCTTAGACATTTTTCCATGCCCTGTGGATTGGATTGTGTAGTCTGTTCATTAGAATGTTAATACATTCTCATAAAGCGCACTAATTGGAAGCTTACCAGACAGTACTGTAAGGGGAGTCTGGCTCCGGGCAGGCCCAACAAAAAAAGCTTTTGGTAGGCTATGAAAAAAGCAATATAGCAGAAAAAGCTAAGAACAGAAGTTTAAAGGTTAGATTAACAAAGAAAACTTAGCAGATTTATTGACTTGCTGTTCAACAAACTAAATCTTTATTAGAAAGTTGCATTTAAAACTTTGGGCTATGTTTGCCAGATGTGCAGGTTAAAAGCAATCTAATGCACCCATACACATTCAATTATCAACTGTTAACTGTACTGACTGCATTACTGTAGGCTGTATTCAATGAAAAGCAGAGATTGAAAATGTCTTGTCTAATTTGGTTTTACCAATTTCGAACCACCAGTGCATGAAAGACATTATACTACAGCTGCATGCTCAGGCATATAAATCAACTTACAAACTATAGTCATTAATAATTCATCTTAACAGTGTGTTTAATTCTTCTGAGCAGCCATTCACACTCATTATTCACTGATTACATAATCATTTCTAAAGCAGAAAGTACTTTCTTCTGAGACCTGCTTTCATGTTAATGTATAAATGACAGTAAAAAAGCTTGAAATGGAAATTTAAGAAGAGAACCACCATCTGTGCACAGTATGTCAATGATATATTGGGTTAAACAATAATAGATTTACGTTTTTTTTTTTTTTTTTTAAATGAAAGAAAGAAGGAAAGACAGTGGAAGCTTAGCCTAATGCTAGTATTATATTTCCTTTACTTTTAGTAAATCACATTCAATTCACATTAGGCACCAATATATTAATTTGCACTATAACAATATTTTTGACATATACCATATGCCATAATTTGGAAAGCACAACATTTGAAGTCCAAACAAGCAAAAACTTTGAGTGATTGTAAACTGCTTTGAAAAGACACAAAGACCGGACAGCCAGTGGGAAGTGTTAGTGGGGAGCAAAGGTCTGAAGATGACACATCTTGACAGGACAGCACAGAGCCGAACAGGAAATTGGAAAACATATCTATGGACAGGAAAAAATGACAGTTTTTCAGAGCTAACGTAAATGAATCAAGATTTGTAACCATTCACAGGAGGCTGTTATTGACTTTCTGCCAGATGTGTAATACCTCTGACCATCATTAAATAGGGGCGGCAAAAAGACTATGGCTGACAAATTAATAGGACAGAAGGAGCTGAAGTGTAAATCACTTTCCTTTAATGCCAAGCCAGCATGAGTATGACCCCTTGAAAGTAAAAGTAGTACATAAAATATTAACATCCTGATGCCAATACATTTTGCCCCTCATTCTCTGCCATCCTTAAGTTCTTTAAATAGCATAATATCCATAGCATAATATACAATAAGCATAATATGGTTATTATTTTTTTTTTTTCAAAAAACATTTTTTTTTCTAATTCACCCTGCCAAAAGGTGAATGGTTTTAAGGCTGCTGTATCCACAACATGGTACTATTGACTATGAGTATTGTTTTAGTTACCTGTTGAGTAGAAAAAGTTTCAAATCAGCAAATCTCTTTACACAGTACCAGTCAAAAGTTTGTACCTTATTTTGCTCCATTGTCACTGATGCAATGAGGGGGTTTAGTGCAGCAGTGCTGCTGTAGTTTCATTTAAACAACTCAGTAACACTGATGGGATAGGAATAATGCACGGACCACATAATACCTGTGGTGGTACTACTGGGTTACCGTGGACTTACACAGTATGTACTGTAGTCCACAAACAGGTGGACTACAGTCTGGAATTATAGAACTACAAAAGAAGTTATGGTAAGTGTAACGATCACATGGAAAATAAATAGCGATTGAAGGTGTCTCTAAACATTTGACTGCTACTGAATGAACAATAGTGGGCTTTTAAACCAGATGTTTATTAATTTATCAATTAAGAATCTCAGATCGCAACATACAGTAGAAAAGTCATGAACTGATAAATTATATTTGGTGTAAGACGTTCCAGCACAGTGGGTTCAAAGATAGCTTTTAACACCATCCCCAATGACAAGAATTAACAATAAATTTGACAGATGATGATTTGATGTTCAAATAGATGAAAGGCATATTATTTCCTATTAAAAGGGGATAGCAATATTTTACAAGTTAAAATATAAAAAAAAAAAATGCATTAAGAGGTAATGAAAGGCTTTCAACCACTAAAAGCTCAGATGAGCTCAGACAAGAAGGCTGATGGGTCCTATACTAAGAATTTAAATTATAGATTATAAGTGACCATACATTTTTATCATTTAAAATGTAAACTCATTGATTATTACACCTCTCCCTATAAAAAAGTCAAACAGAATTCTATTAATCTGCCTGTGTGCATATATATGTACAACATATGTTATTATTATTAATATATGTCCATCTACATGATCAGTGGAGAAGAAATGAGCTGTACCTAATAAAATTGCCACTTGTTAACAGTTGAACTGATGTATTTGAAGGCTTATAAAATTAAGCACAGAGCCATGCATGTCGGACAAATGTATGCTGTATTGTTTTTGTTAAAGCCTCTTTTTCTATCAGCATGACTGCACCATAGTGCACAATGTGAAGTACCCATCACGGTTGGGTGAGTTTGGTGTGCAAGAACTTGACTGGCCTACCCAGCACCCTGACCACAACCCCATCAACACCTTTGGGATAAACTAAAACAGAGATTGCAAGCCGGCTCTTTCATCCACATCACTGTTTGACCTCACAGATGTTTTTCTGGACGAATGGGCAAAGATTCTTACACATACATTCCAAAATTAAAAATAAATACATACTAATAATAATAATAATAATAATAATAGAAGCTGTTACAGCTGTAAAGGGAGAACCAACTGACATAACAGCTCCTTTAGTGTAATGTGTCGGTGTTCCATTACTCTTGTCCATACAGTGTACAGTATATAGATGGTATCGAATATTGATTTGTGTTGTAAATAGTAAAACCCTGTAATTTATATCCATTTAATGTGTATATTTAGATAATGCACGCAGCAGGACAATGATTCAAACCACATCTCAATATTAAAACAAAAATAGCACTTCCATAGAACCAAGCAGTGTCATGATCATGTTAATTTCCTTATATAAACCTTATAGAATAGCTTAATATAAAAGTCAATAAATGGAGACTTTAAAAGACTGCATTATCCACTCTCATTAAGCATTATAGCAGATGATAGTCATGCTGTCAACTCATAGGAGTCTGTACAGAGTATAACTGGAATGGGTGCCAACAACTTTGGCAAAGACATATTTGAGAGAACTCATGATTATATGAATTAAGATATTTTTTGTCATCTTATTTTCAAATTTTCTATATCTAATGAGAGGTTTTCTAAAAAAAAATCTTTAATATAAATTTTATATAAATTTCACAATGACTAGTTTCCAATTACTACAGTATTTAAGCTTATGCATGATTACCACAAGCAGTAGTTTATATATGCTACAGAAAGCAACATACAAACATATGTAACCTACATAATTTCTCGAAGCAATATTCTAATAGTAGTGTAGACTTTTCCTATGTGGTAAATAACATTACAGCTTCATGCAGAGCCAAATAAATCAACACAATAAAATAATTTTCATTTATAATTAATTAGTAACGGTACATTTAATTCTTCTAAGCAGCCATTTGCCCTCATATGAATGTTTGCCTATATAAATATTTATTAAAAAGGCAGACTTTCTTTGTAGTAAGAAGAATATTAATAGCAAAGCTATTTTCACCATCTGTGCATTGCGTAATGTATGCATATTTATAGTATTTGTAGTTCCCATGTGTTTTTATCTATATTGAAGATGCTTGTGTGGGCTTTTAATTCATTAATAGAGACTTAATTTAACCATTTTTAAGTCTGAGTTTTCTTTAAGTCTGATTTAAACCCCTTTTAAACATAAACAAGCTTCACTCTTTGACTCTTGTCAAATTAACATCCACAATTTTTTTTTTGATTAATTGAAAGTTGTTTTATGTACGCTGTATTCATGATAACTTTAGAAAGATTATGTTGATTTGCCAGGGCAAACTGATAGATCTGTTGTCTCTGCCCACATTTGGGTGAGAGTCAAAAATAGAATAAGAGCTGAATAGTGAAATTACATAACCTCATACATTCGCTGCTTTCAGATTCATCCTTTTTGTGAGCTACTTTTAAGTTGAAACCTCCTCCATTTCCATCCTTTCTGGCTTACTTTGTCAATTTTAGTTAAGCCATATTTAAACTCAAATTTGTCAGTATTCTATGGTATTAATATGAAACAAAAAAACTCCTTAAAGAGTGACTGGTAAGACAAGCCAATGCGTCTTAATGTTGGGATAAATTGTGCAGTCCTAATGATGCGCAGCAGTAATTAATTTAGCCAGTTTTATTACACACCACATGTCAAGCAATTAATGTTGTGGTTAATAACTTTTTGAAACTCTTGCCTGGATCTGTTGCCCTGTTACAAGTTATTTTTGTTGAGTGGCTGGGGGAAGAGGTGCGATGCTAATGACCACCAGCGCCCATTTTTAATGGCGAGGCCACCGCTAATAATGTTTTTTAGATTACAGCGGAACTTATGATTCAATTATCAAAGCAATATCAGAACTGTGCCATATCCCATAACAATTACAATCCTAATTGGATGAGGAGCATGTGGCATGAACGAAGACCAAAAGAAAACGCGGTGGAAAGGAAAAAGAATGAATATCATTTCTCAGTTCAGTACACAGGGCCTTTAGTGTGAACTGGCACTAAATAAAAGAGAAGCAAGTTTGAAAACACAGATGCATGATCATGAAAATAAATTAGACCTTTACATCTTCTTGATTTTTTTAAAATTATTAAGGCAAGAAAGAAAAAGACCAGATCAGGTAATTGGATAGGATTAGTTCCTAATCACTATTGCTTTCTTGTTCCTTTCTGTAGATGCAATTCATTAGACTGGAAACTGCAACACAAACAATGGCTTACTGAATAAAGAACACGGCAGTGGTTTAATTGTTCATCTTATGTCATTATCTTCAGCACTTAATCCTCTATCAGGGTCACAGGAGTGTTCCCCATGCCCATACTGGAGAGAACATTTTGGGACATGGTGCTAATCCACCGCCTGGCGCACACACATTACATAGGGGCAATTGAAAGCAGCCAATTCACCTTGAATCCATATTTTTAAATATAAGTGTCTGCAAAATGACAATGTAGCTATTTACAAAAATTAAAAAGTAAGTGAGAGAAAACATGACATTCATGGTAAAGGTTTAAGTAAAGGTTTAGGAACACATGTAATGTGTAAATAAATAAACAAATAAAAATTACTTTTTCTTGGTTTTATCACAATTTACAAAAATATCCTGACTTTTAAATGTAAATTAGGTTGTTCATAATGAAAGATTTTATACTAGAGATTTCACAATTAAAAAGAGCACAATATGGATCTTTGAGGATTTTATACTTACTAAAGTTTGGTATATAAGAGGACAAAAGTTATGTCCACATCTACAAGCGAATGCAGCCATCATTTCATTTTGTAGCTTTATTAAATTTAAGAGAATTAATAATAGCACCTAATAAAGCATATACTAAAGCGTGATTCCATTGTTTAGTTAAACAGAAAGTTATAATACCAGTGTGCACCTGAGGTCTTAAGTTCTTTCAAGACGGCTATCAAATTAGAACTTCTTTTTAACTTCCAATTTCTCTTTCATCGACATAACTGAATTATTAAAACCGTTCTCAATGATCTTGAAAAGAAGGACCAATGCATATTAATTTATCTTTTCATGTTAACTTTTGAATTTGAAAGCCAGATTCCCAGAACATGCATGTTTATTACATATACCTAAAACTATAGTGAGGATTCTAATGTATGTTTTTCCTTATTCTTCTTTACTGCAGTTCATTATTCTGATATTTTACTATTTAAACTCCTCTTGACAGTTTATTAATGAAATTCTCTTCTGGTTTGAGGTTAGTACTTTTTAAAGTAAAAATAAGTAAAGGGAATAAATAATGCTTATTTTATCATCCGTTTGGTCATTTCAGTAGGAAGGATAAAAAAAAAAAAACAGGAAAAACAACAGCTGGGCTAAGCTAGACTTAACCTAAGTGCAGGTGAAGCAAACAGGAAAAGTAACAATTCTGCTAAGTCAGCCTTCAAAGTGCTCATCTAAGACAGATTATTTGTCACTGTTTGAAATGTGGAAAAATACAGGATAAAAGCCTGGTTCTTATATATAAAAGCATAAAAAACTCCTCCTAAGCAATCAGAGTTCTTGGCAGTGCAATGCAGCATGTGGAGAAAAAAAGCATTTGATTACATGACAGAGTCAAGAAAGTGTTCCAAATGATAGAAGGCTATAAAGTGATATAGAGTTATAGGTAATTTAAAAACACTAAAATTCACGACCCCAAAAAAAAAAAAAAAAAAAAAAAAAAAAAAAAAAAAAAAAAATTGGAACACTTCTTTGAAAATCCCAGTGACATGGTAACAAATGTTAAGTCAGTGCTAGATACTGCTAATTAAAGGGTTCTGCTGTGCACCCAGAGTCTTAAGCCAATTGTATATACCTCTGCAATACATCAGTGTTTCATTGATTATTCTATTTAACTCTGAAAATGTTGTAGCTCTTCCGTTACTTTGTTTCTGTGTATGGTTAGTTTATTGTTGTTTTTGGTAACATTAAATTCATAGTGCATGAGTAATTATGATTTAGCTGCTTAAGTTATTTAACCCTTACTGATGCGTTGAGTAGCTAGACCATGCCTATTATAAGTTAATAACCAAATCTAAACAAAAAAAAAAATATTACTGGAAAGTACCATATTAAAATAAAATCATATTAGAATGGAAGCAGCTGTAAACCCTCATCAATATAGCCATCCTGACCTGAAACATGTTTTAATTGCTGAGGATAGATGGCATGCAGATATGAAGGATGCAACCAATTTATAAACATTTTGCCAAAACAATACAAATACATCAAATTATTTGCCGATGATTTACTGTGGAGCCATGACACTTGATGGAACCTGATAGAACTGAGAATTAAAAACTTAATGTTTTGGCCCATAGTCCATAATCTTAACCAATGGCCAATATAGACAATAGAGTAGTATAACAAAATTGCTACATGAACAAAAGAAACAAGGGGTGATTTTTATTTCAAGTGGGGAAAACGGTTTAGTTGTTACAGTACTGTACCTTAAAAGCCTTGTTCTCTTTTTCTATCTACTGTAACTCCTGGCCCTCTTTATCTGGTGCTGCTTTGTTAATATTGATCTCCTCCTTGGTCGATAGTATGGTCCAGTATCTTCTGCTCGTACTTTATGTCTGTGAGCTCACCCTGAACACATACACACTCACAAACATATGATAGAACTGGCTTAAAAAAAGAAAAGTATTGTGTTCTGACAAAAAATAAAAAACTGCAGATTAATCAAACCACAGGAAAAGACCCTATTGGCAATACACTACCTGGACAATTACCCTCTGACTGATACACTTACAGGCAGAACACACACACAGGCACTGTTAAATATTTCCATAAATTTCAATAACTTTGGTCCATTGGTTTTAACTAAAATCAGAATTTTGGACAAAGAATTGTGTGTGTAATATATATATATATATATATATATATATATATATATATATATATATATATATATATATATATATATATATATATATATATGGGTGGCTTAGTGGTTAGCACGTTCGCCTCTCAGCGCTAGGGATTCCCGGTTCGAATCCCCATCTGGGTGGAGTTTCCATGTTCTTCCCGTGTCTGCGTGGGTTTCCTCCGGGTTCTCCGGTTTCCTCCCACAGTCCAAAAACATGGATCAAGTCAATTGAATTCTCCAAATTGCCCCATATAGAGAGAGAGTGTGTGTGTGTGTGTGTGTGTGTGTGTGTGCCCAGCGATGGATTGGTGCCCTGTCCTGGGTGTATCTGCCCAGCGCCCGAAACGTTCGCCCCTGGATGGGCATGGGGAACCCCACCGCGACCCTACTAGAGGATAAAGCAAAAGATAATGAATGAATAAAACATATATATATATATATATATATCATAAACCTATACATATATTTATGTACAATTGCAAGCTAATCACAACCCTAATACAACCATTAACATATACATGTGATCAACTAGGTTCAACTTTACAATTGCTTTAGACTTTAGACAGAAGCATCTATTTTTTCCTCAGGAGGAAGAATGTGAAGAGTAAAAAGAATATAAAATGTGGGTAATGTGCTTTGAAAATTTCTCCCATGTCACACTATACCTCTACTTTTTATTCTCTTTCAAAAGAATTGCTCAGACTCTTATTAATAGAAGTATAGGTGAAGACTTTAGAAGTTGAAGAGGTAATACCTTCTATTGTATTACCCTTTAGAGTCACAATTACAGAGAGTGCACAAGTTAATTTTGATATCATCCATATGCAATAATATAGGTAAATATAGGTAAAAAAATAGGTAGAAGATAAGATAAAGAGAGGCCAGAAAAAAATCTTTAATTTTGTTGTAAATAAAAGTGACATTGCTCACTTCAAATCTCTATTCACTCCATTTAGCTACAACATTTCCAACCGGAATATTTTGAGATTGCTGACAAGTCTGTAAGTAGACTTATTACATTAAAAACTCTTCTGCATTTAAATTAAATCTGATTGAAACATTACCAAAATGTTATCATTATCGCTTTTCACAGCACTTTCTGCAGAAACTTTGACATTGAAGTATAAATGGAATAGGAATGTAATTGCATGGATTTACAATATTAGACTGCTACGCTACCCTGGGTAATCCAATTGTGGAAAGCATGAGTACATTTATATGTAAAACCAAGAGGACAAAAATGACAGAAAGATTTCAAAATATATATTTAAAAGCATGCCAAGAATAACACTTTATTTTTTTCTGCATGAGCATTATGAACTTAAAATTCTTCTTTGTCTCAGTTACTCGGAGTCACAAAACCTGTTTGGTCTATGGAATAATTTTGTATTTTAAAAGCAAATAAAATGTCAAAAGGGACAAAAATAATGACTTGCTATTAAAAAAGCTAGTGGTTTATTACTGGCATCATCCATTAATACATTTCAAGCTTACTTTATAACAGTGTATCTTTGACTGGAACATGTACTACTGGAGGTATGTGAGGACCCTCCAGATGGTATGTAAGATAAAAAAAGTGCTACATTGTGTATAAAAATATTTAGTGTTGTAAATAATGTTTTTTTTTAATAAATGCATGTATGAATTTAATGCTGCATCTAATCATGGAAATGTTTAATTCATGCTATTTTTTATATATTTTTTATATTTAATGATGGTTTTGAAATTCTTACCCCTGGATCAATACGTTTATTTTTCACTCAAAAAAGACTATGTAAATCAACATACTTTCTTCATCATAAAGCAAGAAAGAAATGAGGTATCTAAACTATATAGATGTTTAAAGCTCTTTTCCTGAATAAAAAGTAAGGTATAAGGTTAATGAGGTCAACCATACAGCCCAGTCTTTTATACAATGCATGGCTCCTTCACCTGTATTCTACGATGTTTAGAATGAATTAATGAACAATA
Organism: Corydoras sp. C115; assembly: GCA_019802505.1. Classification (NCBI taxonomy): domain Eukaryota; kingdom Metazoa; phylum Chordata; class Actinopteri; order Siluriformes; family Callichthyidae; genus Corydoras; species Corydoras sp. C115. Next base: position 724,165 of record JAFMOC010000033.1, on the reverse strand, counting down.
AATCCAAAGCAGTTGTAATGCTTCTTCATGACATGAAAACAATATATTCTGTGGAACCTTTAAGAGACAGATGATACAACAGCTGAATAACAATGTAAGGGAGTCTTTAATATTAGTCCTTTAAATCTACCAGAGAAAGAAAATGAGGAGAAAGTGAATGTCTTTATGTGTGTGTGTGAGAGAGGGAGAGAGCGAGACACACTTTGGAGAGGGTATAGTCAAATGTATAAATCTTAACTGAATAATGGCCATTAATCCACATTACCACTATTTAATTAAATTGATCTTTCCCCCCTTTAAAGAATTTTGATCATTTAGATGTCATATCTGTGGCAATTACCAATAATCTTTATTCTGCTTCAATTCAGTTCAGACACAACTATGTTGTTTGGAACCAAGTAATCGGACCTGCTCCAGCCTTAAGTTAATTTCTCATTACATAGTACCTGAACCAGAAAAGAGCAGAAATCCATGTTTTTTAACCATGGGAGGAAACCAGAGAACCCAAAGGAAACCCACGCGGACACGGGGAGATCATGGAAACTGAACCCAGATTGGGATTCAATTCCCTAGTGCTGAGAGGTGAACATGCAAAGCCACCATGCTCAGTTAGAATTTTAGATGAACCAAAATTGTTTTAACATGATTATGAAGGCTAAGGATACTGATCGTCACTTAGCTGCTGGCTGGTCTAATATTTTCAATTGAAATAGCTGTCAAAGCTCTTAAGGCCACCTTGTTTAAGCATGCTGCTCACATGTACGGTATAAGAGTATTATTGATTTATTGACCATTGTTACTGCTTGAGACACATTTCCCCTCCAAGTCATAAGAGATGTTTTCTTCATATTTAAAGGTCATATTTGGGGAAGTTAGAACTAAGAAATTTTATATTTTAGCATAGTCTGGATTGTGATATTCTTCTGTATTTATCTTAGTACCTTAACAGAGTAAGAGTTTAACAGGGTACAATATGCCAGACCAATAATAGTTTATAAAATGTTTTAATCTTAACATAACAAAAAAATTACAAAATACTTCAGGAACAGGTAAATATCCTACAAAGCATTGGGCAATTATAATTGACAACAGGTGGAACCGCAGCCAAAGGAAATTGTGGTTGTACCTGCTGTCTAATCATTGCAGAACATCTATTTAAAAAAAAAAGTGAAAAAAAAACATAACCACTAAAACATGTCTGCTCATATTAAAAGAGTTCAAATAATGTCCCAACCTACTGCATGGCTCCCAGCTAATTTATTATCCTTACCAAGGGATAAGACAATCTTTAACATGATACATTAAGTGTATGTGGTGTGGTATGGATAATCCTGGAAGAAAAGAATGAATGAAACGAGTAGATGTTATAAATTCCACTAATAGTCTGGGGGTCCCAGACCAGCTTCAGAATGATGCTCATACTTACATTTCCTATGACTTATAACCACTTAGCAACTGACTATTTTTATTTCTAGATACAGCAGACATGGGATAAATTATAAATGCCTACGACACCCATTGTTCAAGCATGCTGCTCACATGTGCAGGAGTACCAGTGATTTATTGCCCATTCAGTGATCTATTGTCCATTTCTGCCTGAGACTATTTGCTCACTCCTTCGAAGGGTAAAAATCTTTAGTTTTGTTATTCTATAAGTTAATACTATATTTCAAAGTGAATTTTAAACAATTAATTAAACTACAAATCATATTCATTCATTTAATTTTTATTATAAGACCAGTCCCTTCTTGGCTTTTGACTGTTGTCTACAAATGGTGTAGATATTAATTTATGCAAAAACAAATATTTGGCAAAAGAAACTTTATTTAACTAACTTTGAGAATAACAGTAAACGACACCAAACAAAACAATATTTGCAAAACCTAAATAGTTCCCCCTGTGCATAATAGCACTAACCACTCTTGCAAACAAATTCAAACCATGTAGAGGTGGTGAGACATAATACGGAAAGTAATATGGAAAACAAGGCTCCACTATATTTTGGAACACAACAAAAAAACAAACATTTTTTATAATAATGATTTCACCTTTGTATTAATGGAAAATATTTTAAAGCATTTAAGAAGGTAGAATAAGCAGGGTGTAGTGCCTTGATGTAGAGTTGCAGAAGTGTTCTGTAATAGACGAGTATCTGCTGGAGTGAAAATAAACGTTTACAGGACAGTAGTGAGACCTGTTAGGCTCTATAGTATAGAGACGGTTCCACTCTAAGAGGCATGAGAAAGATCTGGAAGTAGCAGAGATGAAGATACTGCAGTCCTCATTGGGAGGCTGGACAAGATTAGGAGTGAATTTTATAAGTGGGACAGCAGAGAACATTTAGAATAAGCTTTATATTGGCAGAAGGATGCTGAGGATAAAAACCACCAGGTAGGATAAGGACAGGAAGAATAGTGTGGAATCAGGCAAGATGGAGAATACTGATCTGCTGAGACTATCCCCAAAAGGAAAAGCTGAATTTATCCTTGTATCCAGAATAACTGTAATTACACTCTTAAAATGAAGTAGAGCCTTGTAACATTAAGAGTGCAATGCTTTTCACAGAGTTGGTACAGAGTTAGTATAAATAAAATATATTTATTACTATTTGGAAACATGCATGTGGCCTTTTGGCTACTGCAATATAGTTATCATGTAAATAGTTATTATGTGATAAATTAATGAGCCCTAAGATTATACGCATGTAGATGGTACACTGGAAACATAAATTGACTTTCTTTTTTATTTTATTGTCCCTGTTTCCACAACAATTCACTGCAGAAACAAGCAGTAAGGAGTAAATGGTGGCACATGTCCCAAGAGTGCATTTTCTTAGTTCCTGCTAATTGTCTGGCCAATGATTTGTTGTTAGGACCATTAAAAGCTTAATATTTTGCAATTTTCAGTTTAGCTAATTGCTTTTACCCAAGAGTTTATAGTGTTCCTAATAAGGCGTTTATTAACTATATCAATTTTACACACCCCTGGAACCAAACACTTAAAACCTTTATGCAGGTTGAGGTCAATTGAGGAAGGCCAGAGAATAACAAAGAACACAAATGTTACCTTTTTACCTTTTTTTTTTTACATAAACTAGCTACTTTTCTGCCAAATTTCACACAGCCAACAGCATTTAGAGTGGTACCAATGCAGCTATAACCTGAAACTGTGAAACATGACTGTGAAGCATTCAGTGGTCAGATTTTCTGCTGTGGAAAATTATTTATTCACACGTTCAGCATGTTGATGTCAAAGAATCAGCGTGCAGCATTTAGATCCTGATCCCAGCAATCAGGGACAATAAATTTAGGGCTGAATAAAAATATTTAGAATGTTTTCCAAACTGCATGTACAGAAGACACATTATTGGCATCATTTAGAGTTGCCAACAAATGTAATTATTTAATAATGCAAACAAATCAAGACAAACAGTGGTGCATATGAGTCAAACCTTTGCTTAATGTTCACATCAACTATAAATTTATTTCAATGTTTCAGAAACCGCTGGACTGCCTGGGAAATTTTATGCACATTGTGTGATTGATTGTAAATAGAATGGTGTGAATGGTCAACAAACAAATAGGCACATATAGATGGTCCACTTACCATATACAGTATATGGTCTTTGTAGTTTTAGAATTCCAGACTGTAGTACACCTGTTTTATTTTTGTTAGTGCCCTGTTGGTTATCTATTCTCTGTTGGTTAGAACAAGTATAATTTGGGTGGTGGATTGTTTGTCAACTCTGCAGTGACACTGGTGCTGGGTTTTAGTGCAGCAGTGCTGCTGTGGTTTCATTTAAACACCCCATTGACACTGCTGGGATAGAAATAATGCACCAAATCAACCACCTGCTTTGTAGTGGTACTGTTGGGGTCCTTACCATTGGAGAACAGTGTAAAGGGGACGTACACAGTATGTACTGTAGTCCACAAACAGATTTGTAGAACAACAAAGTCCATCTTTGCGGAAAGTGGAAATGATAACATGGACAATAAGTTGAGCTAAAAAAAATAGGTTAGGAAGAACTTTTGAGTGGTACTAAATATTGAGCTGATATTTTACTGCAGTATAGAAAAACTTAAGTGAAAGTTGGACTGCAAAAACCTACTCACTGGGTTTAGTAGGATTTTTAATTAAGGTGAAAGTAATGTGGAACCACAGCAGAGACTCTGACACTGATCCATGATCACAGGAAATGACAAACTGCAGTGTTTATATATTGAAGTGATGGCATCATTTTGGAAGTTTTATTAAAAAGTTTTTATTTTTTTTTTAAGCAGTGAAAAAGTTGTCCAGAACAAATGGCAAGTGAAAAGGTTTTTTTGCCAGCCTAAACTGTGCACTCAATCCCCTAATCACACACCCCCTCACTCATTCACCCACCTATTTATTCACCTACTCACTCTCAACTTTGAAATTTTATATTCAGTGTAAACAAGACTTAAAGGTATAAAGGGCATTTATTTACATGGTGCCCACCATGGTGCCCACCATGTATTTATACAAGGTCTGAATTACTAGAAAATTACTTGTTCCACATGCCCAGCCAGCATAGAACATTTTGGGCACTGGACAGATACACCCAGGATGGGGTGCATGATGACTATTAAAGTTGCACTTTTGTAGCAGGTTAGAAAGGTTTGAGACGGTGAAAACCTGTTCCTGTTCAGTCAAGATTTTTGTGGGAGGCTGGACTTGAAATCCTGTTTTCTTTTTTTTTTCACCCACAGGATTTGTGTATTTTATTTTACACATAAAACTGTGCTTTAACACTTCTTTTACCAAGCACCTCTTGACATGATTTACTTTGATTTTCAATTTATCAGTACATAGATAACCCTCAAGCAGTAAGCGGTTTACACCGAAGGCTCTGTGACCCTTTATACCACTTATCTATAATCCATGCTTTGCACTGAGATGCACATGTGTATCTATGCAGAATAAATATCAGCCTTAAGTCACTGTGGATAAGAGACTTTGCCAAATGAATAAATGTATAAGGGTCCCCATCAAAGGTTTAGGGCACATGCTGGAATCTGAATGTTCAGGCTCAAGTTTATGAATTGTTCATTCGTTTGCACCCTATATGAAGATAAATACGACAAACAGTCATTCATTTCAAATAAAGCAAAGAACGCTGCCCCCACTATGCCAATGTCAATTAACAGGTACATAGATATGATTTAAAAAAAAAAATTGCTGGTTTAAATAGTCTCTAAATAGTGTGTGCCCAGTGATGGATTGACACCCTGTCCTGAGTGTATCTACCTAGTGCCCGAACTGAGCATGAGGAACTCCTTCTGCAACCCTAGCAGAGGATTAAGCAGTCAAGATAATGAGATAAGATTGTCCGGTGCATAAATTAAGATCTATACAGACAATGTTTGAACATATAGAACCTTCAATGACCAGCAGCCAGTTACATCAGCAGAGTGCTGTGTCTACAGCACAAATAACTCACCGTTTGCAAGAAATGTGATCACAAAACGTTATCCTTCTTCTGTCCCAGCATGTTACAATCCTATTTATTACCATTGTAAATCTTATTAGGAGGTATTTATTTGTCTTGGGTAAAGAGTGTTCTCTCTGTATGAAATGTATTGTATTTTAAGTACTGCTGTGACATTGATGAAGAAAGTAAATACGAGAATTACCTTCTGTTTGTGTGCGCTGACTTCACTCAATTACCGTTCACGCTCCTTTTTCAACCGAAAAAAGATATTGTGCTGTTACTAAGCCTTATATTAGTAGGGCAGAACCTTTTGATCCAGCACCTGCATCCTTTGTTACTGCTCTTTGACCAGTTTTAACTGCTTCACTCTCTGCCTTGAACATATCCTAAACAAGCACACATACATATAAGTTAGATAGCTTGTAAAAAAAACTCTATATATATATATATATATATATATATATATATATATATATATATATATATATATACACACACACACTGTGGAAACCTCATCGATGGCACTTTGATTAAATGAGGGTGAACCACACTTATTAAATTACAGTAATAAAATAGCTAGGACACTTTGTAAACAATTGAGCGCCAGAATGAGAAAAGAAATAATCTATTATCAGTGGCCTAATTTTAAAACTTCAACTTTAATTGGTCTCTAGGCTGAAACGAAAGGGTTTTCATGCATCTGTGATGCATTAGTTTAAAGTCGGTAAAGGGAGGTAGTCTCAAAGGTAGTGATTTTTTTTTCAGGATTCCCGTTTGCATGAGTGTCTATGTTCAGGAGCATATGTGTGTGTGTGTGTGTGAAGCAAGAAAAGAAAGAGAGTGCGGCATATTCCCAATCCAATTAAATATGAATGGCCACTCATCTCCATATCCAGAATAATACTGCAATATTCAAAAGATCAGTGGTGCAGGAAGCTACCTGATTGTGAAATGCATTTCTGTTTTATGACTATGATAAGTGAGCAAATCTAAGATGAAGCAGGAACTGGGAAGAAAAAGTCAGGGACTGACAATATCAAGTCATAACCAGCTAGAGAACAGAGAGAACAGCATCAATTGTCAGCAACCGCATACATTTTTAACACGTGTCATTCCCATGTAACAAAACATTCATAATGGCTTTTTTTCCAGCAGGTGTCAGCCGTCATAAAGCCTGTTTTTATCAATCCTGTCTCCAAAATGACAGATTACTGAGTCAGAAGGCTGGTTTCAAATGGTGTTCCTTACCATATTCTTATTTATATGTTTTAGCCCAGCAGTATTTTAATAGATGTGGAACTCATTAGTAGTTAATGGCTTGTAGGTGTTGAAAATGTTATGGAAAAAGTCTATTTAGAAGTCAAACAGCAAAAGTAATGTAAGTTTTAAAGCCCACTGCAGACAATTATAATAATAATCTATATTAACTCATTCCATCTGGAAATAAATTTCAAGATTATACAGCACCAGTCAAAATTTTGCATATACTACCTCCGTTTTGCTCCACCTAATGTGCATTTTATCAGTTTCGCTTACTGTAAAGTTAGACCCCATCCTTTACTTAATATCATGCTCCGTTTTAAAATGCATTAAAAGTGAATGACAGAAAATAATAATTAATTCAGGCTCTTTATAGTTTCTTCTACATATATTTTTTTCTTCAAATTAAAATATAATGAAAAATATAAAAAATGCTCTCAATAGAGCTTAACACTTTCTCTAAATCCGGTATTCATAATGCATTATAAGTGCACTCATTAAACTTTATAAAGTATTCATAATGCGTAATACTTTTCAATTTCATAATACAAATCATAAATGCGCTTATCAGTTTTTAAGTTGGTATATTCAAATATTTTATAGAGGTAATAACTGTCACGAGCACCTGCTGCACCTGTCCCTCGTTTTCAGTTCTCATTATCTCACTTGGGTGATTGGTTGTTTTTGTCACGTGTTTAGTTGGGTTTCCTATTTAATCTGTTTTCACCCGTAAGTCTGAGCACGTCTTTGGTTTGTGGTTATTCTACCCGACGTTGCGTTCTGTTTTGTTATCCCCGTTCTGTTGGTGCTTCGGCACCATCTTTTAATAAATTCTGTTTTGGTTTTTATCCCGGTGTTCCAGTCGCCTCCTTCCCGCATTTCTGCCACGGTGTGTCGCTGCGCTGGCGTTCCGCGCAGGTCACATCCGTGGGAGCGTCTCCCTCCGTCTAGACCGGCGGACGCTGTGGTTTATGCGTCGCCGGATCCCGGGAGACGCTCATCTATGCGCGAGCGGCGTCCGCGATGTCCGGCGGACCCGCTCACCTCTGGGGGATTCAGGACAGTTCGTGACAATAACAGTTATGAGAACTTATGAAATTATTTCCAACAGTGACATTCCTATAAAAAAAATATTTTAAAGCTTTATGAGACTGGGCGTTACAATAACGTCAAGAACAGCTAAAACATACAATTTATAATACATAGTCATATTGTGTTTAAGAGGCTTATGGCGTGTTTTTATAACCATTTATGATTGTGTACAATAAAAGAGGCTTTCGACAAGTGGTATAAAGCGTTATGAACACTTTATAAGGCTTTATGAGTGTTTATAATGCATTATGAATACCAGATTAAAAAAAAAAAAGTTAGAGGATTTGTTAACTTGTCAGAGTTAAAACTAGTATGACCTTCGGTAAAAAAAAAAAAAAAAAAAAAAAAAAAAAAATGGTTGTTGAGAATAAATTGTATAAAAGAAGGCAATAGAAAATTATGAATAATATGAAAATATTACAGAAATACCTAAGATCACAATGCCTACCCCTTATCACTCAATAAACAGTTCAATAAATTGTTTCATTGGATTTTTTAGAATGCATAATAAAAACATGCAGAAAGTTTTTCAGATACCTGGTTGTGGTTTTCCCGTAAAAGCTTAAAGTTCTGGATAAATGAAAATAATGATTATGAACGACTCATTCATATTAATGAAACCGAGGGTAATTACTGACAGGAACAGGTAACGGGGGCTTTTTCAACATGTTTAAATATTTATGCAAGTAAATGCTCATATTCCCACACACATTCCATTTCCTACTACGCAAATTCATTTAGATCTAACTTACAGCACCAGGTTCTCTAATGTCACCATTTTTAAAGCTGTCAAACTTAAATAGTGTAACACTTTAGGCAATATTCTTTCAACCTATAAAGACCGCAGACAGTTTCAAAATGACCAAATTGCTGGCTCTGAACAATTGAGAAAATACACGATGATGTTTAAATACATTACAAATATATTAAAATGTAATCAGGTAAAACTTAATTAATAAATAGGTTATTTATGTTTTACTAGGTTATATTTATTTATTTAAGTAAAAAGTGCCAAGTGAGTGAGTGTCAGATTTTTGGGGGTCATTTCCATCAGCATGTCTGTGATCTGTATTTTAAGAATGCTAAATGGGGTCATTCTGGTCATTTGCTTTGGCTGACTGAAGTCAATAATAAATTATACTTTAGGCCCCTCATATACAGAGGTCATACGTTGTCGCTTTTTTTTTTTTTAAAGCTCTATATAACTGGGTCTTTACCATAAATTAAAGTTAATGTAAAAGGAAAGAAACTGTTAGTCTATGCATCCTAGATGATGCACAATGTGAGGATTGTCTATTTGTCTACAAGAAATCACTTAAAATATAAAACTTTGTATTTATTAGATAACTCTAGTATAGCGTTAAGTACTAGTACACAATTTTAATTGGAAAAAGTCCATAGAACAGAGCACATCATGTGGAGAACAATTAATTGCTCCCTAAAGAAGCTCTTATTAAAAGATGGTATGAAAATTATTGAATAAAGTAGGATCTTATTATTGTGAGTAATCTGAAAAGATGTGTCATTAAGCCTAAAGCATAGCAGAGTGTCAACCAAGGTTTAATTCATTAATGTCTTTATTTAAAACAAAAATATTAGTAAACTGGGCTTCCGCAACATAATCTAGTCCACATTTTAAAGTTAACATTGATTGCTGAGTAACAGAATACAGGCTTAGTGCTCATTTGAAAATGACATGCTGTTAATACTGATCTGTATTTCTATTAAATGATACAATATTTATTATAATGTTCTACCATGTTTTCATATTTCACTCAATGAATTGCATGTGAAATGGTCAGAGCTGTACAATATTGTCAATAATGGACAAATGGCTTAGCCATTCAGGTTTAAGGACCTGTTCTATTGTCAGCCATTAACTAACCATCTCTAGGTGAAATGATTTTAGAATAATGGAATCACACTTTTAAACAGCAGTGAACAAAGTAAATAATTATGAGTGATAAACCCCAAACATAGGATGCATTTGGTCTTTGCAACATCAATCTGGCCAACATAACAGTAAAGCAGACCATAAGAGAGGAGGTGCAGTCAGCTGTGTCTCGGCCTAAAAGTTTCACTTTCCCCTTCAGAACGAAAACTTTTGAACCCTGAAGGCATCTATCTGGACAAAATGTCAGAATTGAATCCCAAATTTTTTGCCGGTAACAGGAGGATGAACGGTTATAATTCATTTTCGGAACAAGACCTATGGCAACTACGGCTAGAAGAGGCATGTCAGTGTGACACAGCCTCGGGGACAGGTAAGGACTTTTAACGCTGCCAGCCAGCAAAATACCTGCACGCAGTGACAGCGCATGATAAGCTTCTTTCCATAAATCATGGAGGTGCACATGTGGAGGTGCGTTTTTTTTAAAAAGTCATAATTTGTGATTTATATACTAATGATGCACAAAAATAAATCCATGAATCAACAGATAATAATAAATAAATGGAACATTTCATTTTGATGGCATTATGACAATTTCATTGTTTCCATGATCATAATTGAACATTTAATTTCCTTGCCAATGTTTTCAGGATAATAACGAAAGCAATGAACTAGGGAAAAGAGCAGATGAGTGGAAATGAATGAGATTAAGTCACTTCAAGACTTCAAGAGTAAACTCTTGTATCCAGCCAGATACAACTTACAGGTGCGAATAATTAGCAGAATCATAAAAAAAAAAAAAAAAAATCTTAGTATCTGTTTGGTGCACTCATTTCATACATGTAAAGCATTATTTTTAAAGTGTGAACTTTGTCAATAAAATGGCAATAATATTGGCCAGTCTATTTGTGTGTATGTGGGGGGTTAGATGTAAGCCGTAAAATAAAAGCAATTGTAATATTTAATTATAATAAAATTTTTTACATTTTCTTAGAAAAGTGCAGTAGTGCCATGTTTTAGCTATAACTTACCATAGCTGCATCCAGAAGTTCAATTCACAAAAAAGACCAAGCATGTATGAGTAAGAAAGTAAGAATAAAAGAGTGGGTGGTTTGAAAAAAGTATTACCTTGAGGATAAAGTAGAAGAATGGAGCTATAATTTCATGACTGCATTGCTGGCCTGGCGGCTCTTTACCCACTTGCCCTGTTTTCGACCTTTATGATCATTAAAGCAAGTGCTACTACATGTTCCATTAATTATGATAGCAATTCTGATTAAAATGACAGCATGGATCTGTGTTAAAAGCCCTCATTATATGAAGCAGCAAGCAGTGCAAAAAAAAGGACTGTTATGGTTGTAACAAAGGATTGTTATGATGACATACTTATGGAGGAAAATGGATGACAGGATTTCGGGAACAAATAAATAAAACTTTTATCATTTTAAATGCATTCATTTATTATCCAAGTAGTTTACTCTAATATTCAGTTTAAACTGGTTATAACATGATTTATTCTGTACTCTGTAATTTATAGAGCCTTGAATTTGCATTATGCTGTGCTTTTTTTTATTATGATACATATGTATTCAGTGCCTCTTGCTTATTGTTTTGTTTAATGAGTGGACATATGCTACATACCCCATACTAATGTGTAAAAAGAGCTCCTTCTCTCTGACCAGGTCACAATTTTAAGAGGATTAAGGAGGTATACATTCAAATAAGCACAGAGTAGACACATCATGCTGTTGTACTTCTAGATTGTTTTTCAGCTGTGCAAGGAGCAGCAAGCAAATCAACCGACAAGCAACTTTGTACAAGCACTCAAGAATCACATCGATGAGGTGCACAGATTGGATCATGAACAGCAGAGCAGTGCCAGCATGAAACACACACAGATATACAACATCAAGCTTGTGGTTGAGACTGGGCATTATAAATCAGCATGGCAGAACTGATGCTGACCAAAGCTGTGGTATGATTGTGAAGTGTCCTCAGTAATGTGGTATATCAGGTGAAAAATACGCTGCTACATCGGGGTGTACCGTTTTGTGCTTTTTCCAACCATCAGGGTGAGTCAGTGAGCCAGGCTTCATGCATAGTTCAAGTCCAGCACCACTGCAGCCAGTAAAATGAAAGGAACTATTCCGATGGCAGCTTATTTGTAACTTTTACCATCTCTGTAAAATCTGTTGTGATTAATGTTTGATGCAGTGGGAGAGTGTGCGCTGGGGTAACACGGTCGCATAAACTCTCACCGAGTGCATGTGAGTTCACAGTTCAGGCTGGTGTTGAAAATTTTCACTTGTTATTTCTTTCAAACAATTTTCCATTGCTTGCTGAAAGAGCATTTTTAATAAAACCGCTACAATAACGATGTCAGCATTCAGTGACTTCTTTGCTACAGCAGACTAGAAACCACATATAACCTACATCATAATCATATCTCACCATCTTATCTTCCACCCAATTCTCTACTAGGGCTGTGAGGCAGGTTTCCACACTCCCATCCAATGGGAAATGTTTCATGCGCTGGGCAAATACACCCAGGACAGGGTGTCAATCCATCACTTGGCGCCCACTCACTCCCACTATATAGAGACAATTTAAATAGGAACCATATAGAGCAATTCTCTGTGGATCCATGTTTTTGGACTGTGGGAGGAAAGAGGAGATAAAGTAATAGTGATTTATTTTGCCTACTGTGCATACTCACCCCAGCACTGAAAAGCAAATGTGCTATTCACTATGCCAATATGTTGCCATACATCACAACCTAAATAGCTAATACAAAATAATAATTTTACAATTTATAATATATTAAAAACTGATATGAAACACGGTATTTTGTCTACAGAGCTACAAACCTAATAAATCATTATTACATTAAGGAGATAATGAGAGCAGGTTTGTGTAACATTTCCTCAGGCCATTGAGAAACAGCATGCTTGGACTCACTTATCAAATTTACCTGAATATAAACAGTATGGCTTGTATGGCACTGGCACCCAAGTATTGATATAAACCCCCCATGGCAGTCAGAGAAGTGTATTTATGTGTATTAAAAAAAAAATCCTGTACCTACATTAAGTAAATACAAGTAAGTATAAATTAAATACTGTCTATTGTGATCATTAGGTTTGTGTTTGTTTTCTAATTATCCACTTGAAATCCTAATGGGGTTTTAAGTTATTGATGTGTTTGCATTAGGCACCGACTGTTGACTGGTGTTGGCTCAGTGCAGTAAATCATCTTTCTGCAACACCCAAGTCTGGACTGCAGAAAAGGATTTAAAAAAAAAAAAAATCTTTCAAACATGAATATTTCATTGACACAAAGCAAGTTTTTCTTTAACATTTTGTACATGAAAGTGGGGTCAACAGAACAGCGTAAGTATTTACATCATGTTTTATTTAAATCAAGTTGTATAACATTTATGATTGTGCCTTGACATGTTTATATTATATTATTAAAATAAAATGTTAGCTTATTAATATAGGAGTCAAAGATCACAATCATAGTCACAAAAACCGCTATTAAGCAGTACATAACCTAAATTCCACCCTTATCGCTCTGTTATTGATGCATATAAAGCATAGAAACATCAAAGCATCCTTCAACATCCTTGAATGCAGAGAACACCAAAGGATTTGCTATTTACTAGGAAGGTAAAGATATGTCCTTGGGTAACACGTGGCAGACCTGCAGTGCCTGTAGAGGCAAAGGAAAACCCACAGAGGCAAACAACAGACCTGAGAAAATTACAGCGGCCAACTCCTATGGGATTAAGATCAAACTGGGTATAATAAAAGAACATGTAAAATACTATGCGAAATGCATAGAAATATAGCTTAAATAGGTTTTGCATGTTAGAGCAGATATAAATCATGATCAGAAAACATTAAAAGTGAATATTTGAGGTTAAGATCACTATTTAAATCTTCCACTTAATCCTTGACAAGGGTTAGGGGTTATTCCATGCCTATTCAGGGGAGAATGTTTGGGGGGGCTGGATAGATATATCCAGAAGGGCGCCAATCCATGGCGCGCATACACACACTTTATGGGGGCAATTTAGAGTAGCCAATTCACTTTGAATTCATGTTTTTGGACTGTGGAAGGAAACCAGAGAACTGAATTTAATGAAAAGCAGGAGAAAATATTATTTATTAATAAATAAAGAAAAATCACTAGATGCCACAGGTTGGGTGATGTGCTGGAGACTTTGATTACATATACCTCCTACTCCATCATTAGGACCAGTATTTTTATCCTTACTTAATCTTAAAAAACAATGGTTCTGGTTGAGCAAATTAAAGTCAATTTGACGAGACTGACCCCAAAAACAACACCGTTTATAAGAAATGGGAAGCAGGAGCTGTGATTCAAATAATATTCTGTAACTGTTTCAAGATTCTGTTTCACTGAACTTTAAACATGATAACTGATTAATAAAAGCTGGCCAAAAATATAATTAAAAAGATAAACATTTACATGTTTTTTTAAATAGACTTTCCAGGCAACAATGCACTATACCAAAGTAAGGCTAATTTGCTCTCCACAGTTGCCAAATTACTCCTTTTTCCAAGAACAAAAAAAAAAAAAAACTTTAAGAATACTTTAGTAATCAAAATAAACACCTGCGAGGAGTATGAGAGAGGTGAAGGCCCCGGCAAGAATAAGAGGCCAGTTACTATCACTCAGTCGATGGAAATAGAGCAATGGAAATAAATTAAAAAGGAACGAGAAATAAATAAGAGTGGTGGAGAGAGATCAACTGACAGAATTTCATGAATGGAGAAAAGTAATAAGAGAAGATCAGCAGATAAAGAGGGCTGTGGTAAAATAAAATGACAGCGAGTACAGTAAGTGGAGAAAAAAAAAGCAAGAAAAGAAAGTAAGATGGAGTTTGGTGATTTACTGTTCATTTACTAGAAAGTATTTTTACACAGTGAGTGTAAGACATTGTGCAGGCAAGGCTTAAGTGTGGTTTTCCCCCCATTCCCATTCAGAGAACATGGGCAGATGCACCCAGGACAGGGCACCAATCCATTGCTGGGCAAGCACACACCACACTATATGGGCAATTTAGAGAGAGGTAATCCAGAATCCCTAGTTTAGAGAGGTAGATGTGTTAACCACTACACCACAGAGTATTAAACACCAATCATCCAATATAGTGAAGATGACCAAAAAAGCAGTTTTATCTGAAAATGTGAAACATTTTATTTTCAATGTGACAAATGTTTATTGTAATTGTATTTAGTATTTTGAATATATAAACTAAAGGTTAGTACTAAAGTAATGATTATTAAAAGTTGTCATTTTAGAAAACTCTACCATATTAATAAGTGGTGAGGGTAGAAAAGGCACAGTGAGAACAATGAGTGGCCTTGTAAGAATAATGTATATTTAAAATATAAAATTGCAAAATATTCATTTTAATAAAAAAGATACAAAGGTACAAAGATTCAGATACAAAGACCTTTAAGAAATCTCAGTTTATGTGGATGGGCGCAGTATCTCAGTGGTTAGAGCATTTGGCTATCAATCTGAAGATTAGGGGTTCAAATCCCAAGTCTGAAGTTACCAGTGTGGGTCCTTGAGCAAGGCCCTTAACCATCACTGCTCCAGGAATGTTGCGATTAACCCTGTGCTCACCTTGTAAGTCGCTTTGGATAAAAGCATCTGCTAAATGTGAACTACTGATGAACGAACATTACCCACTGAAAGAGAAAATGTCACACTATTTATATTAGACTTCAGAAAATCTGTCACTGAGTGAAATTAACCTTGGATCTCAGGGTGAGCTAATAAATAAATAAGTGCTCAGAGCTATTAGAAAGATTGGTAGATTTTAATGCAGAGGAAGTTTAATAAGGCTTATTATAGAAATAATTACCTAAAAGAGGTAGGTAAAAATCCAACATGGCAGATGGCAGTAACTTAGATTAAAAACAGCAAAGTTTACTAAAAGAAAGTTGCAGAAAGTGAAAAAGAATCTGAACGCAACAGACAAAACACATGTACCTAGGGGAAAAACAGGCCAGAAAGCAGAGTATAAATACACACAGGCTGTCATCCAATTAATCACGAGACAAAGGAAATTACAAACAGGTGAGGGAAAACAAAAAAAAAAAACACAAGAGGTAATACAGTAATGGACAATGACCACCAGGTGTCACCAAAAAAGTCATGACAAATTGTTGCACAAGTTGCAGTATCATGTGTTCAAATTAAAAAGATCTACAGTTTTAGTACCAAACACTTTACAGACTGTTTACAGCAAAAGCCAGCATCTATCATGGCATAGGCTTCTCATCGAGCTTATTGGAAAGTCTCATACTTTTTTATTGCCTCAAAAAAAAATTAATGAAATAAATAAATAAATGAAACGAAATTAATAATTAATTTTATCAAGTTTAAGATTTATAATAATTCCTACAGCATTAAGTAAACCATTTTCTGACAGAGATTTGTCACAAGATGTACAAGAGATAAACATATAAATCCCTATATCAGAAAATAGGAGACTAAGGATTAAGATAATGCAAACTGGATTTTTCTTTCCTCTACATGCATCCTATTCTAAAATGTGGATATTATGCTGGACTTATCTTGCTTAACCATTATCTCATTATAAGACTAAAAAAAAACTAAGCCATTTAGTCCAGCGGCACATGATTGCATGATATGAAGACTGAATCGTAGGATCTGTCGATGGGAATTAATCTTACAGAAATTGAGGTTTTGTCAATTGTTTCATGGCATTACGTGCAGCACTTGGAACAATTTCCCTTGCAATGTTTTATTTTCTTTTATTCTTACCTTTTTTGTGCATCCAACTCAAACTTCGGCACAATGTGGTGAGCCTTGGCTCATCTGTGCTTACAAAGCAAATCCTTTGATGCATTATCCTTTAATCATGATGTGCTTCACCAGACTTGAATATTTAATATATATTTTTTATCTTTTTTGCCACATCCTAACCTTCTTTCAGTCCACTGAATACAACAAATTTAGAAAGTTATATTTCACCAAACTTACAAGCAATTAGTAAGTGAGTGGAAAGAATCAACAGAAATCCTGGGTTTTCATTTTGTCAGCTAAATAAAATGCAGGCTATAAAGTGTTACAACTTTCCATTATATTCAAGCTGATTGGAGAACATGACTCCATGACAACATCTATCTATCACATTCCTGCACTGACATTATTGTCTGTATTTGAGTATTTACTGTATATAGCTATAGTCCTGAACCTGAGAGCGAAGGAGAGAAATAGAGAAGTAGTAATAGTTATTGATGGAATATTAAATGTAGTGATATAATAGAGGCTTTTCAAATATGTACTGTAGTAATTTTGCTGGTGTAGCTTGCCGCATGTCCCCACTCCTGTTGGGTCAATGGAAGGTCTCATTCTGCGGCATTTGATGTAACCTCTTATAAAGGCTGCACATGGTCATCAGGCCGTAACTTTCTAATTAATCTCAATGAACAGTGCCGTCGGCTCTGCTTTTCCACCCCACCGCCCTACGGTCGCAGTTAGCACAAGGATATTTTCAAACTCGTTCACTTAACAGGGTATGATTGATGTGGGAGCGGTTTGTGATTCAAAAATACCACCCCCAACCCTGTTGACCTGCCATCCTGTCATGCTGTATATTCTACAGTGCCATGCCAGTGACCACAAGGTACATAATCGAGGTAATTTGTCCGGTGTATGCTTAAGACTGATTTAATCGATAAAGATTTACATTTTAAATAAACTATAGAAGATGCAGCTACAGATCACTTCTTAATCATCACCATGAGTGGGTTCAATAAGCACGTTCTTTTTTTAACACACCTTTTTTTTCTAAATGGCTGCTAATTTCCTGTCAGTAGACAGCACTAAAGACAGCCTAAATGGGAAAAGTCAATAATGACAGAGGTTTTCCACACTGAGCGTTCATTCAGTCTCAACAGAACTTAAACGGTCATGTGCTATGTGTCTGTGTAGTGCCCCCTAGTGGTAAGTAACAGCTTCCTAAAAAAACTATTGTAACCACAGAGAAGCATTTGAAAGGCTTATTTCGGGGCATTAATCAAATTGGTCAATTAATCCATATATTAGAATAAATAAAGTAGTTCACAGTTCAACACTTAGAATTAATAATAATGTATCTCTTTCTTCCTCCCTCTCGCTCTTTCTACCCCACTCTCACATTCTTCTAAATCAGAACACTAGATGGAAAATGCTACAGCTTTTCTTTTTATTTAAGCTGACTGGAGAACATGACCTCTTGAAAGCCTCTATCTATCACAGTCCTTCGCTGCCCGTGTGTGTGTGTTGTTTTTTTTGTCTTTTAGAGAAGTCACATGAGGACTAAAAAGCCATCACTTCAACGAATGTAGTATATTTTGCACTTAGCTATCTGATTATCTTCCGCTTCACACACACACACACACACACACACACACACATATAAGGGAAATTTAGATAGGGACACTTTGGAGCAGCTAATTCACCTTAAATCTATGGATTGTGTGGATTGTGAGAGAACATGTTATGAATGAATGATTTTTATGGGGCATGGTGCCTAGTGGTTAGCCCGTTTTATTCACAGGGTTTGGGATCAAGGTTTAAATCACAAATTAGGTGGAGTTTCTATTTTAACCACATGTCTACATGGGTTCTCTCCAGGTTCTCTGGTTTCCTCATGGCAAAAAAATTGAATCTTAAGTAAAAAAAAGTGTAAGAAACATTGTTTTTGACTTAAATAGATTTCTAATGAAGATTAATTATTTAGTTTTTAGATTTTATTCACTATATTGGCAGATTACTTTTCTTGACTAAATGCACATTTTTTCTTAATCTTTTTCTTTCTTTTTCACATAGCTTGTTTTGCAGCGCTCTTACAGTCTAAAAACAGCATAGAATTGTCTGTCAGCATTTATTGACAAATCAGAATGAAAGGTTCAGCAGGTCAATTGTATAATTACTTTGGTTTGACCTATAATTGATTCTTTTCATGTTATTGATCCAGTGTGTGTGAGATGTTAACTGTGTTGTCAAATATAATAATGCAGTTTCTATTCATTCAAAAATGCAGCAGTGCTTAATACAGATGATGGTGTGACTGGCTGCACTACTCCATCTTTCAGAACACTTATTTCTGATATAGCCAAAAAATATATACACAGTATATATATGCACGTCTGAGCTTGTATACACTTAAAATATCTAATGCAAATAACAAACAATAGATGTCTGTGTATACCTGTAAATCACAGATTGGTCTTATATGAGTATGTGTGCATGTGCATACCTTGAGTTTACAGGCTTGATTGTTACTCTGTAAGCTGAGCTTGTCCAAGTTCTGTCCTCAGAGTTCATAGTCCTGCTGCAGTTTGGAGTAATGTACATGCAGGATCTCAGTCTCCTTAGCAGTTCTTTCACTCAGGATCTGTTACACATGCAAAACCAGAATAAAATATGTGAGTGTGTGTCTGGGCTCAGTATTTGTAAGGTCATCAGTTCTGCAGTCAGCATTGTGTGAAAAATTGCTCATTTTATTTGCGTGTGATTATGTTTCTGGAAGGATTCTAGGTAATAGTAAGGAGCGCAGACCTGTATATTCCACTGTGTAGTGTGAGGATCTTACAGCACCGTTCATTGTATTTGCGTAGGAGGCAATGATATGAAGTCTAGGATGTGCATGCAGCAGCATAGAAAAGCCTAAAAATGGTTTGCAATTTGTGCTTCAAATGCACATTATCACGTTAATGATATCATGACCCTAGTGTTTTAAAAATACAGTTATGGGTCTCTTTTTTTATCAAAGAACCAGCAGCAAAACTCAATAACATAAGCGTTTTAGTTTTAGACACTAAGAGAACTGAGCTCCCAGGAAACAATACAGTGTTTTGGAAAGAGCATTAAAACTGTTATTTCAAAAAAGGAAAAACCTCAGCAAATCACAATTCAGCCAGTCTGGATGTAGAAAAACATAAATATTTATAAATAACATGTATAATTATAAATTGTTGCATAAACCACAGGAAATTTAAAGCTGCAATTGTGTTACTATAATTACTCATCCAATGAATTGTATTGCAATCCTTATTCTATTGATGTACTAAATAATTTGTTTATAATGTATGTGGGCAGCACGGTGGTGTAGTTGTCAGCATTGGGAATCCAGGTTCGAATATCCATCTAGGCATTTAGATTTTCCACATGTGCACATGGGTTTCCTCCTACAGTCCATAAACATGGATTTAAGGTGAATTTGCTGCTCTAAATTCCCCTATTTAATGTCTGTGTGAGTAAGTGATTAATGTATTAGTAATTAAAGTGAATTAATGCCAACAAATAATTGGGCTGGTGACATGTATATGACTGGTTAGCATCAACTTTATTTAATATTATTTTTGTAAATGATTGAAAATTAAATATATTGTTGTTGTTGTATACAAGAGCTGTTCTGTTATCTGATTCTCTTCCTCACTATGCGCCATATATTTTAGAAAGGAGACAGATCTGGACCTCGGGCAGACCAGTCAAGCACAAGCACTCTGTCTACAAAGACACAATGTTTGTAACTCATGTAGAATGAGGCCTGGCACTGTCCTGCTGAAATCAACATGGTGACAGTGGAGTTTAAAGGAAGCATGTGTGTATCTTCACATTTATACATAAGCACTAATGCAGAGATCACATGCTCTCATAATGTGGATTTTTTTTATTACTCTATATATTATTTACATTTTTTTTTTATTGGCTGGTTGATCTTTTTTGACATCTCCTAAAATGTGAACGTGTCCCCCCCACGTGATTTTTTTCTTGACTTTCTAAATATTTTTCATTATTGCAGACTTGCACTGTGAATAGATTTTTCTAACTAAAATGTCTATTTTAAAGTTTGGCACAAAAGAATGAACCCTAACCAGTCCTTTATAACAAAGATGAAGATTTTAGTATGTTATTTTAGATTTATATCTTAGATTATCGCGACCTATAATGAGGTTTTAATACAGATTTACTCTTTTTACAGGTATAATTGCAGTGATGTTACAGCTCTGTTCCAAATGGTGCAAAAATATAAATATTAAAAATTATATTAAAAAAGTTAATATCTGTGCATTATCTTTACTTTCTAAGTTTGCTGTTTGATTTTACTACATACAATACATCACTTTCAAGTGTTACAACATAAGCTGCTAAACTTCATATGTCTATGAACATTCATTCATTCATTCATTATCTGCCGCTTTATCCTCTATTAGGGTTGCGGTGGGGTTCCCCATGCCCATCCAGGGGAGAATGTCTCGGGTGCTGGGCAGATAGACCCAGAACAGGGCGCCAATCTATCGCTGGGCACTCACTCAGTCACACTCTATATGGGGCAATTTTGAAAATTCAATTGACTTGATCCATGTTTTTGGACTGTGGGAGGAAACCGGAGAACCCGGAGGAAACCCACGTGGACACGGGGAGAACATGGAAACTCCACCCAGATGGGGATTCGAACCGGGAATCCCTAGCGCTGAGAGGCGAACGTACTAACCAATAAGCCACCATGCCGCCATCTATGAACATTAATTTGATTTATAATTTTGAACATATAATCTAGATAATAAAATTACCTATTTTGTCTTTGACCTAAACTCCATGCCAACAAAGTGTAATTAAAGGTATTTTGTATTTAAGAGCATTGAAACATATCTTTCCACTTCATCCATTAAATATTGAAAATTCAAATCTTTCATAAGCCTTAATGTCTGTTCTTGCTTTCACAATATAGACTAAGCTTTATCTTTAGCAAAAGATGAAACTTAAAAAGGCACCTTGAAGCACCAGCAGATGGTTCTGTTAAAGAGGTCTGATACCCCCTACACTTTTATGAGCTTCTGTCAAGTTGAAATGCTGAAAATGGTGCTTGTTAAATAGAGCGAGTCCGCAAGTTGCCTACTCGCATGAATCAATTTCCGGGATAGGTGAAGCCCTTACCTGAGATGATTGAATGTAAAAGCCAGGTGTATTTCAGAAAATGACAAGACAAGTCAAGTCATTGTACTGTCATTTTCATAACCATTTGACCCAAATATGATGCATTTTAAAACTTCATAAGCTTTAAATGAGGCAGATTTCCCCCCTAATAACCATGCCACTGTAATTATACATTAATGTTCCAATTTTCGACATTGTAATTTTTTTTTACCATTATCTTTATTACCTCAGCTGCCATGTTGTTATGATCTGACCATACCATCTGATCATTACCATTTAATGCAGAAGACACTGGGTGAAATCAGACGCTAAACACTGGGAAAGGGAGCTTTTTTACACATATAGTGGGTAATCATATGATGGGAAACACAGATAAACATGATAGAACTGATTACTAGTTAATAGGAATTAATTAAGACAATAAACACACACAGCTGCACCAGATAGGACAAATTAACAAATAAAACCACCAGGACCTATTAGGGGGCACTGATGTGCCGTTCCAGATTACCACCAGAGCAATATGTGTGATGTGACATCACAAATTAACAAAATACAATCAGTGGCCGGTAGAGGATTATTAGGTAGATAAATTCTTACGTTTATTGCTCTTTTTATTTGTATTCTTAATGACAACACAATTTCAGATGTTAAAAGGTCAGAAGCAATGTGCCCCATATTAATATTCTCTAATGAGAATAAGTGAAATTGACCTTATAACTGTAATATTCAGTGAGTTTTTAATAAAGCAAGATGACTGGACTGGGTGCAGACAACAAAAAATTGCAATGTTATAACAGTACAGAATACTACAGAATAATTCATTGGAATGCACAGGGCAAAGAGAATAATAATACAAATACCTAAAGTAATAATATTTAAACCTTTTATTATCAGAAAATTTGAAGGTGAAATTCCAGTCAGCTGTGTAATGACAGTGAGTGAAATGAGAGTGGACATCTTGTTATATTAAAAAAAATAGATCTATCAAAATCTTATCAACTCAGTATGTTTTTTTTTTTAAAGTCTTTTAGTGTTGATGCTCATCTGGCTGGAAAAGGTTACAAAACCATCTCTAAAGAGTCTGAACTCCATCAATCTTAGTTCTAAACAATTGAGTGCAAATGGATTCAATATTTTTCACATTTTCTGTATAAATAGGTTCAGAAGTGCACTCACTGTGAACAAATTTAACGCTGACAGTCAAACAGATTTACTGACAGGCTTGAATTTTAAAATAATAAAATTGGCTGGGGCAAAGGGACACTTCAATATTAGGAAGTGTAGAAGTGTCCACCACATGGGCGTGAGGACACTGAGGATTGGTCCTGCCAATGCTTCTTCCCTAAAAAACAACTTCACAGTTTTTTTCTTGTCACTGTTGCTTCGACTTGCTCTTAGGGGATTCAGGCTTGGAATACCGTAAAGCTGCTTTGTTACAATGTACTATAGTAAAACTATATATTAGATGTACAGAGCAAACTGGCACAACAGGGCATAAACAACAATGGATATTAGAATACTAATATACTATTAGTATATATATATATATATATATATATATATATATATATATATATATAAGGATACTGAATAGCAAGGACACATAAAAATTTAAATCTACTTCAACAACAAAAAAGATTTATTTTATATTTCCTATATCCTATCCTATCCTTTAAATCCTATATATGATTATGGTTACATGACTGATTCACACAGTTGAGTGTTCATTTACCTGGTAGAACTGATATTCATTTCTGTTGGCATTATACATACTATAACAATTAATAATAATGACACTCAATGATTTGTGATTCAATGAGACAAAATTATCATTAATTGCAGTTAATTTTTATTTTATTAAGAGTTTATTTTAAAGCAGGTGAGGATGAATCTTTCTGTATTAAACCAAAGGGGAGGAGCATTTCGTATGTAGACACATTCCACAATGTTAATACTAGTATAACATGCTATGTTAATAATTGTTTATTAATCCTACTTTAAGTTTTAGATTCCAGGTTCGAATCCCAATTTGGGTTGTGTTTTCATGTCCTTGCTGTGTCCGCATGGGTTTTCTCCAGGTTCTACGTTTTCCTCCCACAGTCCAAAAACATGAATTCAAGGTAAAATTTAATGTTAATAAATTTCCCCATATAGTGTGTGTGTGTTTGTGTGTGTGTGTGTGTATCCTGGGTGTATCTGCACGAAACGTTCTCCCCTGGATGGGCATGGGGAATACCCCACGACCCTAGTGAAGGATTAAGCAGAAGATAATAAATGAATTAATTAATGAATATGTGAACAATTTTCAATAGTTTTTTTTTATTGTACAAATTCAAACTATTAATTGAAAGTAAGAGCTGAATTAATGTGTTATATCACAATAATACTGGCTCTGTACAGATTAGATTAGAAGAATTAGCAAAATGTACTACAGATACATTCTCTCTTCCAGCATGACTGTGTCTCAGTACACAAAGGCATTGAGTTTGGTGTGAAAAAAAATGACTAAACCCTGACTTTAAATTTCATGTATGTACCTTAAAAACAATATATTATTATTCATTTGAACTAATTTAAGATAAAACTGTAATTATGACTAGTCCACGTGAACTGAATTAAACCAAAGTTATATTTGAGTTCTTGTACTCTGGGGGGGGTTCTTTGCCCCCTTTTTTTACCACTGCATCATCCATGAGCACAACTTCAAATATATCAGGAGAAGTCTGAATGATATCGGTGGACTGATGGTCTTGTCTGATGGTTTGCAATTCAATCGTATTTGGTTTCTTTGGAATCCTGCAGCAGTAGGCATTTACAAACCAAATAATAAAAAGCAGGTTGCAAGTCACCAGAGCTGCCAAAATGATTCCATTGTACACATCTTTTAAACCTGCACAAAAGAAAAATAAATTTAAAAAGTCACACTTTAATTTCAGTTTAAAGTCTAATGTGACTGAGAAATAAAACTAATAAATACTAATAAAACACATGAACAGTTTCTGTTTGTTGAATCTTATTGTAGAAATTTAAACAGGTGGTTGAAGTGAGAGATGCTCTTTGAATAAAATATGCCTTATATCACAATTACGTCTCTGTACAAAGAGTTCTATTTGGGAGTAACATCAGTGGACTGCTCTTTTCGCTCTCCTTTTTCTCCTTTTCACTTTTTTATGCTGTGTGTGTGTGTGTGCTGGTTCCACTGCCATATCCATCTGCATGTTTCGATACACACAGAGCACAAGAATGGAGACCAACAACAAGAGCAGTTCAAGTGTCATATATGACACTTGTGTTTAGGTATTTAAATGTATGTTTTGGGAATCCAAAACTGTTCTCAACATTTAAGACACCAATTTAAGAACCCACATTTAGTTGACTCATTCATTTCAGTACTTCAGGAGGCTATATTATACTTAGCTTGCTATATTTCTGTGGGTGGTAGCTTTTGTGAAGTGAAGCATCATATATTGTTCTGTAAATAAAAGTTTAACTCACTACACTGTGCATGCATCTTGCCAAACAATACCTATATACAGTAATTAAACCAACATTAAATAATTATACTTCAGTAAAAAGAGACATTTCTTTTACCTTGCAACATTATTGTAATTTGAATGCTCTGACAATTTGCAGCAGTGTTCTGTAACTGAGCTTTGTCTGAACACAATTGATCGGAGGTGTTAAATGACTTTCCATTTAGTTTTATTGCTATGAGAACCACCACTCTGAACGTTCCAAAATTGTTGGGAATGTTCATTTATACTCTGTGGCCAATAAAGGAATGATAAAACCTTGAAAATAGAGTTTATTTATAGTGTTTGACATATTTCAGGGGTTTTTCCACTCAATTTTTCTCTCCCACAAGCTTTTTTTGAAATCTCAAAAAGCAGGTTTTAGTATAAATGTTATAAATAAATATAACACTGTTAGTTCAGGTTGTTAAATTTGATTGGCTGGGTCGTTTGGTCTGGTTCATTGTCCGGTGCGTCATTTGTACTCAAACCTCTGATGGTCAAGACTATTATTGTCACTTCGACTGTTGTGATGGCATCTTGGCTGCCATACATGTGTGGTTATGGCAGAAATCACTGTCAAAAATAGGACTAAAGAAGATCATAATATAATTTTGTTGTTCATTCGTCCATCTTTCGTCTATTAATTATTCCATATACTATGCATTTGATTAATGCATAATGCTAATATAAAGTAATAAATAGATTTTTAAATTGATTTATTTTGCCTACTGTGCATACACAGAGGAATTCATCCTTCACATTTAAGCAGTTGCACACACACACACACACACACATATGTGTATATGTGTGTGCAAACGCTTAAATCTGTGTGTGTATAGTGAGCACACGTGCCCGGAGTGGTGGGCAGCCTTCAATACGGCACCCGGGGAGCAATTTGGGTTAGATGACTTGGCCAAGGACAGAACAGAACATAAATCGAACAGGTGGACTTTCTGGTCACAAGGCTGGTTCCTTAACCACAAGCCCATAACCGGCCCTAATATAGATATATTAATGTAAAATAAACTTCAGTTAATGTTTAAATAAATGTAACATCAAATGCCTTGTGGTCTGTGTTTTTTGTCATATGTAAGTAATATGTATATGACAATTAAAGAACTTTGAACCACATAACAACATAAGGAGGATAAGGAAGTTCAGGAAGATCAGACCTTTTTTGACTGAACATGCTACCCAGCTGTTAGTTCAAGCCCTCATCCTATCCCGGCTTGATTACTGTAATGCATATATATATATATATATATATATATATATATATATATATAATATATATATATATATATATATATATTAAATGACTACACGAGAAATATGAGAAAACGTACACTTAAAATTCAAGTGATGTACAGGAACAATGTGGGAGGACATTACTTTTTTTATTTCTTTGTACTACATTGCTGTTTCATAATTTTATTTTATTGCTGGACCCATCAGCTTAGGTGCCAGACAAGCTGTACTGGAAGGTACGGGAAAAAAAAAAAAAAAAAAAAAAAAAAAAAAGATAACGGTAAGATTTTAATTAGCAATTTTGCTAAACTTCTGTAAGTTGAAGCCTCCTCCAGTGAATCTGGGTCTTGTACTAATCTGTGGCAAGATCGGAGACAGACGACTTTCCTCCTGGCTTCTTTCCTTATCCCTACAGGAATTAACACAAAAGACATGAGCAATCATGAATGCCAATAAAAAAACAGAAACGGACACCATCACACATTATAACTAATCTATGGTCAGGTCATTTTAGCTGTCTGTCATTTTTAGCTCTCACAGACTAAAAAACCTGCACCCGCTTAACCCGATACCCGATAATTAATGCACAGCTGTGTATGCATGCTATAAAATGAACCAAGACAACACGAAGTCTGTTTGCGCATGCGCAAAACTTATTTTATTGTCATTTTTAACTTCCTCACCTGTTTTTTTGTAGTTGGATTTTTAGCTCCATGTACATCTTCTTATAATCATGCATTTCATTGGTCAGCCTCTCAATCTCATATTTGTACTCTTTAGTCTGAGACATGTACATGTTGGCTTCACCAGTCAGTGCCTGTTAGAAAATAATATTATAATTAAACCTGTTATGTGATGGTCCTGACCTATAGAGACCTATCTTTGCGTGTTCTCTATATACCTATATAGAACACACACCAACCCTAAGTCTTTGGGCACTTTTGGGTAAGGGGGCATTAAAATATCAAATATGAAAAGTATAATTTCAGAAAAAGTACCAAAAAAAAAAAAAAAAATAGGACCTGGAGCTGTCTGGTGTTTTTCCGGAGCTTTTGCTGGTAAAGCTGGATCTGCTCAGCTGTCTCTGGACCAGGCTGACGAGCTAACATTTGTTTTAACTCCACATATAGCTTCTCTTTCTCCTGCAAACACACACACACACACACACACACACACACACACACACACTTGTCCTAAAGTACATCTTCACCTTACACATTTCTCCAGCTTAATTAGGTGGATATTTAACTCTCATATCGACTATGATTACTCATTATCCAAGTGATCTCGTGGGTGTTGTCTGTATGAGCACACTTTATTAAAATGAAGTCTTTTTAAAGAGGCTCTCAGGAAGGTTCTCCACTTTCAAGTGTGTTGACATTCTACCCCGTGTTATGTTCAGCAGTCTGAATCAGTACATTTAGCTTGCAATATATATTTCTTTCTTACTGTAAAGCTTGTAAAAAGTTGGTTATTAAAAATGAAAATAAATGCAATGTTGTGCATATTAGACATCTGACCAGAAACTGCTTCATGAATTACATGATACTACAAATGAGCACAAATGTAATAAGCCAGTCATGCTGCAAAAGTGCAATGTAAAAACATAAGAAGTATTCAGACACTATGTAGTATAATAACAATAATAGGAAATGTTTACTGTAATAGTGAGTGTACTGAGAGGAAACACAAGCTATTAGTAGTTAAGGGTGCATGGTCGAGAGCCATGTCTTTTGAATTGCTCAAATTTAAATTTCTACACGGTTTCTCCTCCTGTTTCATTTTAAATATGCATGAATGCAGTTATGTCTGTGTCTGTGAGTGTGTGGGTGAGTGTGTGCCCAGCGACAGATTGGCGCCCTGTCCTGGGTGTGTCTGCCCAGCGCCCGAAGCGTTCTCCCCTGGATGGGCATGGGGAACACCCCCACAACCCTAATATATGATAAAGCGGAAGATAATGAATGAATATATATATATATATATATATATATATATATATATATATATATATATATATATATATATATATTCATTCATTCATTATCTTCCGCTTTATCCTATATTAGGGTCGTGGGGGTGTTCCCCATGCCCATCCAGGGGAGAACGCTTCGGGCGCTGGGCAGACACACCCAGCACAGGGCGCTAATCTGTCGCTGGGCACACACTCACTCACCCACACACTCACAGACATACTGTACACACTCTACATGGGGGAATTTGGAGAACTCAATTGACTTGATCCATGTTTTTGGACTGTGGAAGGAAACCGGAGAACCCGGAGGAAACCCACGCGGACACAGTGAGAACATGGAAACTCCACCCAGATGGGGATTCCAACCAGGAATCCCTAGTGCTGAGAGGTGAACGTGCTAACCACCAAGCCACCGTGCCGCCCCATATATATATATATATATATATATATATATATATATATATATATATATATATATATATATATATATATATATATGCACTAAAAATGTAATTGCTAAGTGCTGTTAAGATCCTGAAGGTTAAATAAAGCTGTACAAGTCCTTCTCTAAAAGGCTGATTGACAGAGAGATTTGCTTCTTAAAGTCTTTAAAATCGATCCCCCCAATGACCTGACTCCAGGGTGGCTTGATGAGCCATCAGCAACAAATACAACGTGACAGATTGGTGTGAGCTGAGAGTGAAATGAGGGTGTTTACCTGGAGAAGGAGTTCTTTTTCCACTACTTCCTCGGTTTTGGTTATCAGGCGCCGTTGAAGAGAGTGAGTCTTCTGAATCAACTCGAATGTGCTGGGGTCTTTTGCCTGCAAAGAAACCATTAAGAGTAAGAAACAAAATAAAGACAATTGATTTGAAAAATGCCTCAGAATTGATGAACAGGACTCAGTGAATGAAAGAGTTTAAGTTAAATATAGCCCTTAACCTTAATCTGTACAGTATCAGTGAAAATGTTGGACACAACACCTTTCTGCTCCATTGTCTATTTTCTCCACCATACCATCTAGATGGACTTTTAGTAAAGAAACAGATAACAACAAATTGTAACTGTAGAACAACATATGTCCTTTTGCTCAGTGGAGCCAATTTCATTGACATCATGTATAGAATGGTGCATGGTGGTATACCTAATAAGGTCAGTGAGTGTATTTTCACATTTTGTGCTCATGTAACCTCAAGTTTCCTCCAGCGATGGACGTTGGTAGGAGTCTGAAGTTCTTCCAAGGCCCGGCATCTATTTTGCTCCTTCAGCAGCATCTCTTGTAATCTGGACACCTCCTGTCTGTGGAAAAGGACAGAGGCGGAAAAAAATATAATTCTGCATGCTGTAGCTCATGCCTCACAATATCTCCTAAGCTCGCAGAGCTGCAATCAAACAAAATAAGCATACACTTCTTCACATACACACAGTCGTGCCGTTTAGTGCAAATGCTTTGGCTATCAGCCTGCTCCCTTGACCTGTTAAGCCTCATTTATACTCCCTCTGCGTACGGAAATGTGTGCGTGCGCTTCATGCGATATAACAGTTACTGCCCACATACTTCCTTGCGTCAGCACCGTTGATATGCTTGTTTTACACTACATCCATTAGAGGGCAGTTTAGAGTAAAAATCAAACATGGCGACGGCGGAGGAAATTTTTTGTAACAGTTTTGTAACAACTGTTTGTCCCTGTGCCCCGGCGAAGTAACATCATATAAATGATTAAAATTGCGCACCAACTCGCATAACCGGTCTTCAAAAAGTTCCGCCATGTTTTTCTTCTCCTTCATGTACATATGGAAGTGGTCGCATCATGCACTGCCCCCACGGTTTCCAGTGGTATTGCTCCGTCCTGTCCGCATCCGCAAGCTTTCAGAAAACGTGCAAATTACGTACGAAATGAACGCAGAGTACGGACAAAAGGCTCCGTCCGTATCCGTTTCCGTATTTAACGTTGAGCATAAATGAGCCTTTACAGTAATAATTATTTTTTGTGAATAAACACTTTGAAAGCTCCGTCTGCCAGCATATTAGCAGTAATGGGTTCCTCTCAGTAAACAACACAAGTGAATACCATAAATTATAAAAAAAATCTTTTTTTTTGATACAGAGGAAGATTTGGAAATGTGGGGAAAAGATGTAGTTAGATTGTAAGATGGATTAAAAGAGAGCAGAGCATTTGGTGAATAGGCTTGATCATAATGCCATCAAGGAGAAACAGCCACTGTAAGTGCTACCTCATTTCACTTTGTACAGCCTACAAGCATAATGGACTTAACAAACCAAATCTATCATTTACCTCCCACCCCACACCATCCCCCAATCATTGTAAAGCACATATGTACATCTTAACCAAAATGCTGGTCAGACCAAAATTTGTTTTGATAGGTACTCATTTGTAAGTCGCTTTGGATAAAAGCGTCTGCTAAATGACTAAATGTAATGGAAATGTAAATGTACTCAGCTTACACCTCTTTAAGTGACTTACAAGTATTCCAACTTGGTTGGGGCCATAGAGAACCCTTGAAGCATTAATGCTTAAGGTTTCGCTCAAGGACCCACATTGGTAACTTCGGTGGACCTGGAATTTAAACCCATAACCCTCTGATTGATAGTCCTAACATCCGAACTACTGAGATACCATACCTGATATTCTAAACCTTCAATTACAATGATAATATATACTGTATATATAATATATATATATTATATATTAAAATATTATTATTATTTTATACACATTAAAACTTATGGAATGTTTCTATGGATACATGTTCTCTGTCGTTTGTTATCAGTCATTAAGAGGTACCACTCAGATTTTTGTTGTATTATGTAGAATCTGCTATCTATCTGTCTCTGTCTCTCTGTCTGTCTATATCTAATGCTCCCTGAAACCTGATTAGATAAGAATAAAACGTGAAGAGGACTGGGAGAAGCAAGTAGAGGGTGCCAGCAGATGACGATGCAGAAAACGTCAGCCTCCAAAGGAACCACAGTTACTATGAGACTTACTGAATGTTTTCATCCTATTGCAAAATGTACTCAGTACCTGAGTTCTTTAGCTGTAGACACCGTCGTGTTGAGGACTCCTTTCTCGCCGCGTAGCCTTCTGATCTCCATCTTGAGAAGTTTTATGTCTTCCACTCGCTGTTTATATTGGACTTCACCTCTGTTGAGAATTGACTGCTGGATTTTAAGCTTCTCATAGAGTAGTGCCAACTCATCGTTTCGTCTGACCAGTTGAGTCCCCAGCATGTCACGTTCAGCGGTTACCTTAGCAATGAAACACAAACAGAAATTCAGTTTGGGGTCAGAGGCATTATTGATCATGTTTAATGACATGTGGTACATACATTTTACGGACCCAATTTACCCTAAGTGGTAGAATTAAAAATTTCTTAATCTAAATATTATGTTAGAATTAAAATATAGCAGCCTTATAGAATATAAATTTAAAATGTAGAATAAAAATAAACATTCCATTATCAATACAAAATAAATCTTTATGCTAACTGCAGCCAGTCTCTTTATTACAGGCGTGTTTTTTTATCAATAAAATGATCTGTAATAAACAACGTTATTATTTTTGTGTTTTGGGGCCATATATAGATTGTTCAGTGGCCACTGTCTGGGACAGTGTTCAGTTCGACTTATTTGCTTATTGCCCACAATTCACTGCATGGTGCAAGTTTTGTTTTTATTTACCATTAATTTACAATACAAAATATATGGGGCAAATTGTATCCATGTTTTTGGACTTTTGAACGAGATGAAAATTATCAAACAGTATTCTGTTAAACCTATAGTACACTATTAGGTTTCTTGGACATGTACAGGACTTTAAAGGTATTGTGTGCAATCCCAATAGGAACTTGAAAAATAAGAAAATATTGCTGATAAATAAAAAACACCTATAACAGCTCCAAATCACCTATTACACAGTGTAACACAGTAATGTGATGTCCCTGCTTATCAAAGCCAACCATGTTACAGTCTCAGTTGTATATCAGTTGTACATCAACACATCTACAAGTAAATACCTTTCTCTAAACATTATCTTAGCACTCTATCAAAATCCTGCCAGTTAAACCATGATGTCACAGCATTTGCCAACACTGTAGTTCCAGTACCATTATTCATTTTCAACGTGGCAAGTTCAATCTTTCCACTCGCCGCACATTTTGTCTGCCTCTTTCACCTTTTTTCTCATTAATGAGAACCTGAGCCAAGGTCTGACATGATTCTTTCTCTCTGAAATTGGAAGCTGTAGCCACTGGACCTCATATTGGCTCAGCATCTAATTGCTTCTCTTACTTACCTGTTTGAATTCTTTCTCTTGCTGCTCTTTCTCAGTCTTAGCATCTGCTACGTTCTTGTTTAACTTGCGCTCTTCTGCCTCTTGACTTTCTATAAACTTCTTAGTCTCTTGGGCTTGTTGCCTCATCTTCTGTATCTCAGCCTATTGTAAGCATAAGAAATTAGGTCTATTTTAAAAAATCCACTTGGAAGAATTAAAAATCATTTACTTAAAATAAAAAATAAAAAAGCTTATAAGTATTTGTTTTAGGATGTTAAATATTATAGTGAAGTTGACATGCTCAGAAGCCAAAAATGAAGCTTTTTTTTAAAAGAACGGGGAAATATATAAAAAACGGGAAAATGTGTTCTGGATGTGTCGCAACGCTCTGTGTTTCCTTACACCCTCTCCAACACTCCTTTCGCCAGCATTGTTCAAATAGCAACAGTCCTAATGCAGATATGTAATATGTATATTTAATATATGGTAATTGCCTAAACAATATTTATTTGATTTATTGATGCACCTTAAAAGCCTCATTCTCTTTTTCTATTCGCTGGAACTCCTGGCCCTCTTTATGTAGTGCTGCTATTTTAATATTGATCTCTTCTTTGAGCTGGTTGATGGTACGATCCAGTATCTTTTGCTCATGTTTCATGTCTGTGAGCTCACCCTGAAAACAAACACACACACACACACACACACACACACACACACAGCCATGTAAAAATACATCTTTTTTGGAGAAGAGTAAAAAGATTACAAAAGTGTGGAATGTGCTTTGAAAACTTCTCCCATGTCACACTATAGCTCCACATTTTATTTTATTTTAAAAGAATTTGCTCAGACTCTTCTTAATAAAGTATAAGTAAAGACTTAAGAAGTTAAACAGGTTAATAATTGCCTTTTGTTGTATTACCCTTTAGAGTCCCACTTACAGAGAGAGCACAAGATAATGCATGCAAAAACTAGAAAAATAATTCAATTAAAGAGAAATGTAATCATAAGCTATGAACAAGACTCAACTAGTGTAATAATAATGAGCACCATTATCAGTGATTTACTCAATCGTGCATTCAGTAATATTAAAAATAATAATAGGCTTCAGAATTTTTTAAAACATATACAGTACATGCTATTATGTGAAATATTATCTCTAAATGCATTGGGTGTATAAGGGGTGTAGATAATATTATACCTGAGTCTTTAAAAGATTATTGCTGCACTGCCTGCTTTCAGACTTAGTGGCCTCACAGACTTCCTGTTGATGTTTAAGCTTCGTCTCCATCTCAGCTACTCGCTTCTTGTATTCCAAAATCTGCAATTCCCTCATTTTGATTTCGTCCATATGCAACAAATCCTTTGAAAAGAAATGAAAAACAGGTAAAAGTAAGATAAAGAGAGTAAAAAATAGATCTGTTGCAAATAAAAGTGACATTGCTCACTTCCAATCTCTAGTCAGTCCAAATCAGTGAGCATCCATTACTTGCATCCATTTTTTACATTAAAAATTCTTCAGCATTTAAATGGAGTCTGAGTGAAGTACTAATGAAATGTGTATTGCTTTATACATCTATATTCTATAGTCTACAGCACAAATAACAGCCAACCAACTCCACCTGCTACGTTTATATTACCTTCTGTTTGCACTCGTTGGCTTCATTAATGTACCGTTCACGCTCCTTTTCCAACCTGAAAATGATCTTGCGCTGTTTCTGAGCCTCATTTCGGTAGGTCATAACCTCTTGATCCAGCACCTTCATCTTTTGTTCCTGCTCTTTGACCTGTTTTAACTGCTTCACCGTTTCACTCTCTGCCTTAATCATATCCTAAACAAGCACACATAATAAATTAAATAGCTTGTAAATAACTATAAATACTGTGGAAACCTCATTGATGTCACTTTGA
This sequence comes from Corydoras sp. C115, assembly GCA_019802505.1. NCBI lineage: Eukaryota > Metazoa > Chordata > Actinopteri > Siluriformes > Callichthyidae > Corydoras > Corydoras sp. C115. The sequence continues at coordinate 689,532 of JAFMOC010000033.1, read as the reverse complement.
TTAAATGAGAGTGAACCACACTGATTTAATTACTGTAATGAAATAGCAAGGACACTTTGTAAACAATTGAGTACCAGAAGTGCTTATTTCAGGATTCCTGTTTGCACAAGTGTGTGTATGTGTGTGCGTGTGTGAGAGAGAGAGAGAGAGAGAGAGAGAGAGAGAGAGAGAGAGAGAGAGAGAGAGAGAGAGAAATAGTGGCATATTCCCAATCCAGTTAAATATGAATGGTCACTCATCTCCATATCCAGAATAATACTGTAATATTTAAGATATCAGCGGTGCAGAAAGCTACTGTGATAAGTGAGCAAATCTAAGATGAAGAATGATTTGGGAGAAAAAAATCAGGGAGAGTCAGGGAGAATAAATCAGGGAGAAAAAAATCAGAGACATTACAGTCAAGTCATAATCATTTCGTCTTTAGACGAAAGATTTCGAGAGAACAGCATCAATTGTCAACAACCTATATATAAGCATATATTTTTAACATGTATATAATAACATGTAAAAATACCTACCTTACTGAACATTTCTTTCTCGTGGACCAGTTCACTTATCTCCTTCTTATAAGTTTCTGATTGTCTATGTGCTGTCTCCAGGTCTAAGGAAGCAAAACAATATTATTGGTTAAGCCAGGTCAAAAACAGTGTCTAACCTTAAAAATGCTCTTCTGGATAAATATCAGCACACTCCCATGGAAAGGATGAACGATTTAAAATAACATGTCATATAAGTTCCTGTAAGCATAATGTGTAGGTATCTTAATACTCTTCTCCAAATAGTGTATATTGGGATTTTAAACAGACATGCTGCCATTTCCCAGGACATTCATAGATATTTCATCAGAAAAACACCAGGCCTCTTTCCGTCCATGCCACATGATTTTATAAGATTGACTAACCAGTATTAAGTTTATGCCTTTTTTTCTGTAGAAAATGTATGGAGCTTGCATTGTTGAGTGTGTGTGAGTGTATGTGTTTGTGAGGATAAGTCTGTATCCTGCCTTTCTCGAGTCCTGCCATCTGGTTCTTTAGTGTTTCTCTCTGATTTTCCACATCAATTTTCTGTTCTTCCAGGAGATACAGTTTCTTCTGTATTGTATCTCTCATCTTTTTCAGTTTAGCAATTTCCTGATTCATCTGAGTCATTTCCTCCTCCTTCATCTGCATGGAAACACAAGAAGAAGAAATTTTGCATGTATGTCATATCTCTATATTTCTTTCAAATAAGTAAAACATCTAAAAACTTAAAAAAAAAAAAAAAAAAAAGCAGCCCCAAGTTCTGCAGCTCATGTTCTATGAGTCACAATCTGTCATTAGGCTTTGGATCCACATACATTAGAATAGATGATGTTGCAAGCTTCTGGTCAGTCAAATTCTTATTATTTTTAAACTATGCCAAGTGGCCATGAGAGGATTTAGGTGCAATGGGAAGAAAAGTGTGCATTCAAACCTCTTACCCAATTCACAGCAAACCAGGTAATCTATTCATACCATTAAGACACATATTTGTGTGTAAACAGCGGAGTGAACAGCGGTATAAAATATCAATATTTCATTCATTCATTCATTATCTCCCGCTTTATCCTCTATTAGGGTCGCGGTGGGGTTCCCCATGCCCATCCAGGGGAGAACGTCTCGGGCGCTGGGCAGATAGACCCAGTACAGGGCGCCAATCCATCGCTGGGCACACACTCACTCTCTATTTGGGGCAATTTTGAGAATTCAATTCACCTTGACCCATGTTTTTGGACTGTGGGAGGAAACCGGAGAACCCGGAGGAAACCCACGCGGACACGGGGAGAACATGGAAACTCCACCAAGATGGGGATTCGAACCGGGAATCCCTAGCGCTGAGAGGCGAACGTGCTGACCACTAAGCCACCGTGCCGCAAAATATCAATATTTGACTAGGATAAACAAAAAGGAAGAACAAGGAATATCAATTTTCATGAGGAGACTGTACTGCCATTGCAACCCATTTGTTTGGAGATAGAGAAACATTCTTAATCAAAATTGAAATGAAATATTGTATTATAACTATTCAGTGTGCAATATTGATAAAGTGGGGTTTATTGAAGTAAACTGTCATTACATAGATTTATAAAAATTAAAATTGCAGTAAAAAGAGAAACATCAAACTTATCTCAAAGAATTGTACACGTTTTTACTGGCAAATCTAAAAAATAAATGAGTCAAGTGCTGCTTAAAACTTAGATTATTAATTTTATCAAAGATATATAATAATTCCTACAGCACCAAGTAAAGCTTTTCTGACAGAGATTTGTCACACGTAGAAGTACAACAGATGTACAAGAGATAAACCATAGAATCCCCATATCAGAAAATAGGGGCTAGGGATTAAGATAATGCAAACTGAATTTTTCTTTCCACTACATGTATTATATTCTAAAATGTAGATATTATGCTGGGCTTATCTTTCTTAACCATTATCTCATTATAAGACTAAAAAAACTAAGCCATTGCAGCTTTTAGTACACCTGCACATGATTGCATGATTTGAAGACTGAATCGAATTTAAGGTTGATAAGATAGGAACTATTGACTGGAAATAAACCTTACAGAAACTGAACAAAGGTTTTTTTTTACACTGAGAGTTAATTCAGTCTCAAGCAGAACATAAATGGTCATGTGTTATTCTTAAATGTGACAGTGCAGAGCCCCCTGAGTGGTAAGTAAAAGGTTCTTTTAGAACATTTTTCATTTATTATTTCAGGACATTTATCAAATTGGTCAATTAATCAATACATTAAAATAAACATAGAGTAATGTCTGGATTAATTAAAAAAGTAGTTCACAGTTCAACACTTAATAATTGATATTGTATTTCCCACTCTCGTTCTATCGTTTTCTCTCTCTCTTTCCCATCTTACTTTTTCCTAAATCAGAACACTAGATAGAGAATGCCACAGCTTTCCTTTTTATTTAAGCTGACTGGAGAACATGACCTCTTGAAAGCTTCTATCTATTACAGTTCTGCACTGCCTGTGTTGTGTGTGTGTGTGTGTGTGTGTGTGTGAGAGTTTAGTTTTTTTTGTCTTTTAGATGAATTCACATGAGATTTTCAACCCTAAACTAAAAAGCTAGCACTAACATTAACAAATGTGGTATATTTTGCACTCACTTATGTCATTATGTTCCATTTAATCCTATATTCATCAGTAAAAACTATACATTGCTAGCAGTTTTTTAAATTAACCTAGTAAATCGATCCAGACAGTACACAGAATATATTTTCACTCAGCAATGAATAGCTGTATAAATATTTAGGATTTATTCAAAACAGCAATTATAAAAACACCACAATATATTTTATTTCTTTTCATTAGCATAATACAGTCACTACAAACCAGCAACCCAGTCACTTATGTGCCTATTATTCTTTTACTCTTGCTGTGTCATCAAAATGTTTACATCTGAATTATAATAGCATTGTTTTGGTTACGGAAGTGAGTTATGGTTTGTAAATCTTCAGTCTTTAGTTGCACATTAGGCATTTATATGGGTGCAGTATTACTCTTTAACTGTTAGCTGTAATGAAAGATTACAGAGGTTTGTATAGCCTATCACAATGTAGGAATGTAGGAATGCCAAGTGCATAGGCTCTTAACTAATTTTGCAAATCAGTGGTAATAGGAATACAGAACCACACTCCACACAAACTCCATGGGACATTATAAAAAGGAGAATCAGACAACATTGGCCACAGAATTATGGTATCACACAGACGTCAAAATAAATCTCATCTCATTACATTCTGCTTTATACTATACTAGGACCTAGGATCATTTCTAATATAAAAATAAATGGAAGTATATGCACAATAACATCTAACCTTATATACACTTAAACATATAATGCAGCTTACATAAACAATAGATTTCTGTGTATAACTGTAAATCACAGATTTGTCCCATATGACTCTCGTATGTGCATACCTTGAGTTCACAGGTTTGATTGTTATTCTGTAAGCTGAGCTTGTCCAAGTTCTGTATGCAGAGCTCATATTCCTGCTGCAGTTTGGTGTAGCGCACATGCAGCTGCTCAGTCTCCTTAGCATTTCTTTCATTCAGTATCTGTTATGCATGCAAAACCAGAAAGAAATATGTGAGTGTGTGTGAGCTCAGAGAAATTGCTCATTGTATTTGAGTGTGATTATGTTTCTGGAGGCATTCTAGGTAATAGTAAAGAGTGCAGACCTGTATATTACACTGTGCAGTGTGAGGATCTTACAGCACCATTCAAACATTCATTGTATTTGCGTAGGAGGCAATAATATGAAGTCTAGGATGTGCATGCAGCAGCATAGAAAAGCTTGAAAATGGTTTGAAATCTGTGCTTCGAATGCACATTATCACATTAATGATATGATGATCCTAGTGCTTTAAAAATACAGTCATGGCTCCCTGATTTTTTATCATAGAACCAGCAGCAAAACTCAATTACATAAGCATTTTAGTTTTAGACACTAAGAGAACTGAGCTCCCAGGAAACAGAGCATTAAAACTGCTATTTCAAAAAAGGCAACACATCAGCACAAAACAACAGCAAATCCTTTTTTAGTCTGATAGCTGGCCCAATAGTTAATCATTTGTAATTAGGCCTGATGTATGCTTCATTTAAAATAATGGACTGGATATCTTTCACACTGCTATTAATTTAAAGCTGTGATTGTGTTACTAGGATTACTCACCCAATTGATTTTATTTTAATGATATTCTATAAATGAACCAAACCATTAAATTAAGTATATAAAAATACTACATTCAGAGATATACACTATATGAACAAAATTATTAAGACACACCTCTTAATCACTGAATACAGTGTCGTTTTGCCATAGGTTTATAAAATTAAGAAGGCTGTGCATCCAAAATTTGACCGGTACTGTATATAGAAGATTGAATTAAATTTTGCTAATTAGTACAGGATGTAATTCAGATACTATTATTTTACAGGCTTTAATGAGAGGACACAAGGGACATAGTAACATAAAGGATTAAATAAGTAAAAACATCTTTTGTCAATCAGTTTCTATGTGTCCTATATTAATTACATTTTTTGGTTTATAAACACATTTCTATCAGCAGAGCTTTTGAATGAGTTTTCTACTAATAGTAATACATCAGCTCATTTTTATCTAATGATGGACATGGTTGACATGGTGACATTGGAGCTTGACAGCAGTATGTGTGTACCTTAAATTTATACAGAAGCACTGGTGCACAGACCACATGCTATCACAAATGCTGATTATTTATATATTTTTTTATTATTCCATATATATTTTTGTTCACTTTTTATTGGCCCTCTGGTATTTTTTGACTTTTTGAGAAAACAACTAGAACGTGAACACAGTAAACCGTGGTTTCCACCTTTAGCCAGCACTGTGATTGTTCCTTACTTCCTATATCTTTTCATGTGTTTTTTTAGTATGGGATTATCTGTATTGTAAACTGAACCTTACCTTCTGCTCACGGAGCTGTTGATCCAGTCTTTGACACTCATCCTTGTCTCGCTGAGATTGCACACTTACTGATTTGATCTCGGTCTTAGAGGTTTGCAAGTCAGCTTGCAGTTGCTTTATTTCCTTTTCCAGCTTTTCCTTGCCCCACTTCTCCCTTTTTCGCTCATTCTGACACATCTGGATTTCCTGCTCCAGCTGGAGATAATGTTCAAATCACAATTACTCTTATTGAAATTTTCATTAAAAACATTAACAGCTTCCAAAACCATTCGTCAAATGTTATAAACTTCATCCATATGATCACAGATACACACCATATAGGGTTAATTTAGAGCAGCCAATTTCCCTTGAATACATGGTTTTTGGACTGAGGGAGGAAACAGGAGAACCCAAAGGAAACCTGGGTTGATATAGGGAGAACATAAAAACTCCACCAAGATTGGGATTCGAACCTAGATCCCCAGTGCTGAGAGGAGAACGTGTTAACAGGTAAGCTACTGTGCCCCTCTCTGTGATTTGTAGTCATCTTTAAACACCTTGAGTCTACAGTTTTTTTTTTTTTTTTTTTTTTTTTTAACAAAGTTAGATATAAATATACCAGGTTTGTTTGGGGGTGTGTGTGCATGACCAGCCATGCATCAGTTTTGTTTCTGTATTGCACTTGGTAAACAAAGCAGAAAGTGTATTTCCTCCAGTCAGGCTAATAACAAGGGAGTCATATCTCTCCATAATGCCAATGCCAAGCATTTTATTTTCGAGCTCTGCGGTTACAGTCTAACCAAGAAAAATGATATGTGGCAATTGCAATTTGGTCTGCAAAACTAACAAATAATACAGCAGGCATAACTTTCTGCTATTGATTTGCTGATTGTAAATAATATCACAGATGAATTCTTACATGGCTTAACACATTTTCTGCACAAACTAAATAAATAATATAAGAAATAAAAAATAATGACTTTTAAGTCATGAAGCAAAACCAAATTTAGCTGTACGTCAAAATAGTGTTAAGGATTTTAGATTAAAGCTGTTGAAAGAAGCTGTATTAAAGAGGGCAAGGCTAGAAGCATGCGTGAAATCGAACGCTAAATCAAAGCTATGATCATGCACCAGCTTTCAATTCCCACTACTCACATCTAGAGTATTATTGCAAACATAAGTAGAACTGTTGTCACTAATGCTGAATTACATTATAGTGACTTAAAGCTTGTATTAATATTTTGTTAAGGTCAATGAGAGTGGCCAAAGGAGAATAAACAAAATACAGGGAAATAAAAGTTTGGTAGCACGTTTTAAGAATCCAGAATTAATAATGCATTATAAGTGTATTCATAAAGCTATATAAAGTTGTCATAATGCTTAATAACATTTGTAACAGGCCCCCATTAATGTACATCAATGTTCATAATAACAGTCGTAAAGGATTCTAACAATATGACATAAGGCTTTATTAGACAATGTAACATCTCATCTCATTATTTTCTGCTAATACCTGTAAAATGGTTTCCTCAGCCTTGACCCTAGCTGCCTCCATCTCTTGCTCAGTTGTCTTTCTGTCATTGTCTCTGTAAGTCACCAGTTCAGAAAGTAGTTCATCTCTCTCGGCTGTCAAGCTCTCAATGGTTTTTAAAAGATCGGCCGTGCTGCAATACAAAAGCCTATTAAGAGGACTTACAACGCTTGCTTTACATGTACAGGTTTACTAAAGCAGTAAGTTACAAGAGGCTTACAATGTTGTTTATACTTATTTAGAGACACACTTATGGTAGCTAGGGTTATTGTACAGTTATGCTACTTATTATGTAACAATCCATCAATGCGCATTATAATAACCCGAAGGGTTTATTGCATTTTGTTAATAAAGCTCGGTGCTTTGCTTGAAAAGTCCTGTCTCTGGTCTCATCATGTCACACTGCATTTATTAAATTTACACTTTTAAACTACACTAGACACAACACTTCACTGTTACCTGTGTTGGGAAGTGACCTGACTGTCCTGTTGCTCTACACGGGCTGTAAGGTCGGCTAAGTTCTGGTTTAGAGACTGAATCTTCTCCTTATCCTTCAGCTCCTTCTCATGGGCCACATCAATCATTTTCCAAGCTTTGTCAAGTTCCTAAACAAGATGTGCAAATGTAAAATCATACAGTATTATTTAAAATGATCAATTCTTGCTTCATTATAAGGAACACTCTTGTGACTCAAGTATGAACTCAAGTTAAGTACTTGCATCCATTACAAATATAATTGATGCCTTTGTTTAAATCTGTATATGTCTCGTATTTGCTTCAATAAAGCCATTTTCCTTCCATGTATTAAGATATATATTGATCAGGTTTTTGCATAGTAAGCGTGCCATCAGCTTATCCCAAACTGGTCATATTGTATGTGTATTTTGAGGTAGTAACTGACTTTCCTAAAGTGTGTATATATATATATATACAGTTGTGATCAAATTTATTCAACCCCCAATGCTGCGAAGAGTTTTATGGAATTCAGTGCACATTTGTAATTGTGTTCATAATGAAATCTTACAAGGACTTGTTAAAGAACTAAATGCAACTAAGATAGCATCAATTGTTTTTGTCATAAAGTATTAAATGGCCTTTTTGTGATTTCTTCATTGACACAATTATTCAACCCCTTTACAACTACCACTCATAAGAACAGAGGTTCATTCCAGTGTTTTCAATCAGGTATTGAAAACACCTGTGGATGTCAACGAGCAGCAATCAAGCATGATAAGCACCAATTAGGCAGATTTAAAAGGACTGTGATACTCAGCTCCTTCTAGACATCTACTGGTGTGTTTACAAGCATGGTGAAGGCAAGAGAATGGTCCCAGAAGACAAGAGAAGAGGTTATTGCTCTTCACGAGAATGGCAATGGATATAAAAAGATTGCGAAGTTGTTAAATATTCCAAGAGACACTATCGGAAGTATCATTCGCAAGTTTCAAGTTAAAGGGCACAGTGGAAACGTTACCTGGTCGTGGCAGAAAGAAGATCCTGACCGCGACTGCTGTGCGCTACCTGAAGCGTAATGTGGAGAAAAATCCCCGCGTGACTGCTAAGGAACTGAAAAAAAGACCTGTCAGATGTGGGGCACTGAAGTTTCAGCTCAGACAATAAGGCGCGCACTGCATAACGAAGACCTCCATGCCAGAACTCCCAGGCGCACCCCCTTGCTGACTCCAAAGAACAAGAAAAGTCGACTGCAGTATGCCAAAAGTCATGTGGACAAGCCACAAAGGTTTTGGGACAGTGTACTGTGGTCAGATGAAACTAAATTAGAACTGTTTGGGACAATGGACCAGCGCTATGTTTGGAGGAGGAAGAACCAGGCTTATGAACAAAAGAACACCTTGCCTACTGTGAAGCATGGCGGGGGGTCAATTATGCTTTGGGGCTGTTTTGCTTCTAATGGTACAGGAAAGCTTCAACGTGTGCAGGGTACCATGAATTCCCTTCAGTACCAGGAGATCTTGGAGGAAAATGTGATGGAGTCAGTCACAAACCTGCGGCTTGGGAGATGTTGGACCTTCCAACAGGACAATGATCCGAAGCACACATCCAAGTCCACTAGAGCATGGTTGAACATGAAAGGCTGGAACATTCTAGAGTGGCCATCGCAATCACCAGACTTAAATCCAATTGAGAACCTCTGGTGGGACCTAAAGAAGGCAGTTGCAGTGCGCAAGCCTAAGAATGTGACTGAACTGGAGGCTTTTGCCCATGAAGAATGGGCTAAGATACCCATAGGTCGCTGCAAGACACTTGTGTCAAGCTATGCTTCACGCTTGAAAGCTGTCATAACTGGAAAAGGATGTTGTACTAAGTACTAAAAAATAATGTCACTAGGGGGTTGAATAAAACTGATAATGATGTGAGCACAGTAAAGACATTTGTGGTTATTCCATCATAAATATTATGTTATATTTGTCTAATTTATAAGTGCCTCTTTGATATAATTGTAAATAAGATGACTGAAATGATCCAAATCAATGTCAAACTGGCCAAAACACTTTATTTCAGTGGGGGTTGAATAAATTTGATCACAACTGTATATATATATATATATATATATATATATATATATATATATATATATATATATATATATATATATATATATCAAAATTCAACTAATTTCTGTGAATTAAATATTTTTTTTCAGCCAAAATCTGCATTGGTTTTATTTTATGCCGAGTTGTGATTTTCTTCTAATATACTAATTCTGTACCTTTTTGAGTGATGTAATATGAGCCTGGTCATCTTCAGCATTTTTTAGAGCTGTGGTCATTTTAAGAGAGCTAGAGACATTCTCAGCACTCAGTTCGTGGCACTTTTTCATCAGTCTATTTTCGTTCTCATGAGCCTTTGTCAGGGCCTTTGTGATCTTTTCATATTCAACACGGAACTTTTCCAGACTATTGTCCTTTGCCAGTTCATTCAGCACCTCCTGGAACCCCCTCCTCAGTTCATCAAATGAGCTGTCCTCATACGGCTCCTGGATTTTCTCCTGTTACATAAGACATAGAACACTTAGGCCAAGCATTTTGTAAATTGCAGCCAAAGATTGTATAAATTATGATATACTGGATGGAGGGTTGCGTGGTGCGGCATGGTGGCGTATCTGGTAATTTTATTATCAGTTCAGCTACTAGCTATATTACATTACAACTGTAAAAATAATGTAGGAAAGGTCGGAAGCTGTAATACAAGTACTTATAATTGCATATCTCATCTTGTCTTATTATCTTTTACATAATCTTCTAGTAGGGTCACAGTAAGTTCCCTATGACAATCGAGGGGAGAAGTTTCAGTTCCTGGGCAGATACACTCAGGACAGGATGCCAATCCATCACTAGGCACACTTACTTACATATACAAACACAGACTATACATGGTTAATTTAGATTACATGCTCAATTTAGAGCAGCTAATTCACATTGAATGCATGTTTTTGGACTGTGGGAGGAAAACAGAGCATGGGAGAATTAAAAAAAACAAAAAAAAAAACAAAAAAAAAAAAAAAACATGCAGACGGAGGGAAACTCCACCCAGATTGGGATTCAAACATAACACCTATGCTTCTGTGTGGTCCTATTTGCAAGCTATGAAAAATAACTACAACTAAAATATTAATAATTAAAACTGGAACGCAGTTAAACTGTATCGTTGGACTCAAATTTAATAAAGTCTGTATAAAAACATAAAACCACATTTTTAGTATAACACATAATGGTACATAATAATTTTAAACTGAAATACCACTAACAACTACATATCTACTACCTCCCCCCCCCCACCCATCACACACACACACACACCAGTCCTCCACCACACATGATTTCCAAGCCATCCCCAAAGTGTTTTTTTTTTTACAATATAATATGCTAATTGTTAATTTGTTGTTATTTTCAATATTGCACTTTTCAGAATGAGGTCACTTAGAATCCACGTACTGGAATGTGATTTAAATCTAAAACTGAATACAAATATAAACTGAAGTGAGATGTGTGTTGAAATAAAAAATGTTAAATGACACAAATTTATAAAAACGTAAAATTTCGGTCATGTAAACCTACCTCCATCCTGTCTTCTTTCAGTTTTAAGGTTTATGCTTTTACTAAGGCAATTCATAGGTTTTAGCATGCAAAAAGTGGAGAAAACCTGTTCGCTAATGCTGTGTAATGCGAAGCGTCCTGCGTTGCCTAGTAACCAAACATCCAAAGATGCACCGCCTTCTTCCTCAAGCCTTTTGTGCTGTAATGCATTTAAAACCTCGTGTGACTCACTAAGTAGTGCACTAGTTAGGCTGACTGGCTCTAGGTAAAACAGTGTCAAAGCACACACACACACACACACACACACACACACACACACACACACACACACACACACACACACACACACACACACACACACACACACACACACACACACACACACACGAGCTTTTTTTGTTATTGCTGTTCTACACTAGGGGGCAGCTTTACACAATCATCGGGAAAATTAGGATGTTTTCTGTAAGTCATTAGGACTGGAAAATTAATTAATGGGATTTTTTTTTTGCTTTAACTAATATAGAAGACAACACTGTGACATCACTGTTCAGAAAGCAAGTTCTTTTAATAAGAGCTTGCACTAAATTTATAATATTCACTGAGTGCAAAATCCTCAGGCTTGTAAAATAAACGGACATCCCCTCGACTTCTATGGGTTAGTCCAGTCTATCTGAAAGTAATAAAAATAATTATTATAATAGGTCTAACAGCAACAGATGTTTCGATATACAGTATTCAGTATCAGTCAAAAGTTTGGACATGCCCCCTTTTTGCTCCATTGCGTTTCCTCCACTTACCATATAGATTCACTTTGTAGTTTTACAGTTACAGACTGTAGTACATGTGTTTATTTTCTTCTTTTTTTTGACAGCAGTGTCATTGCAAAACTGACAATAAACAATCCAACACCTAAATTATACCCGTTTTGTGATGATCCTAGAAAACAGAGAACCAAAATGGGACGTACAAAAAAAGAATAAAATGTCAATCTACATGGTAAGTGAAAAAAAAAACTGACAATGGAGCAAGAAGGAGGTGTGCCCAAACTTTTGACTGCTACTGAAAAGATTCATACTAAATAAACTATCTTTATAAGAACGCAAGTCCTGCTGTTTATTCAATTGGTAATTGATTCATCCAAGTCATTACATGAGAAGAGAAAATCGCCCCTTGTAATTTTAATTGCATCAGAAGTTCAGCTTCAATAATCTGTGTTAATTAACTGTTCCATAATGGTTTCTTCCTTGACATTTTGTTATAATTTCTCGAGGTTTAGGGAACAGTGAGAAAGACTTTAATCAGAAGACCACATTAAATTTAAATTATGCATGAGAATGTTTCTGATTTGAAATCTATTACTGCCATAAGATGTGACGATAATTGCAGGCTTTATTCGCAACTACTTATTATATTTTAATGATATAGACATTTGATGGGTTGATTAGTTATGACATTAACGAGAAATGTCAGAATACGGGCGGCACGGTGGCTTAGTGATTTAGCACGTTCGCCTCTCAGCACTAGGGATTCCCGGTTCGAATCCCCATCTGGGTGGAGTTTCCATGTCCTCCCCGTGTCTGTGTGGGTTTCCTCCGGGTTCTCCGGTTTCCTCCCACAGTCCAAAAACATGGATCAAGTCAATTGAGTTGTCCAAATTACCCCATGTAGAGTGTGTTTGTGTGGATGTCTGTGTGAGCAAGTGTGTGCCCAGCGATAGATTGGCGCCCTGTCCTGGGTGTATCTGCCCAGCGCCCGAAACGTTCTCCCCTGGATGGGCATGGGGAACCCCCCGCGACCCTAATATAGGATAAAGCGGAAGATGAATGAATGAATGAATGAATGAATGTCAGAATCCCAGCCATGTTACTCATGAAATTTCTTTATCATTGTTACTTGGCTTAGATGTTAAAAGTTTAATAGATGGGTGGTAAACCTTAAAAGAGATCTTTCTATAAATGTAGGTATGTTTGTGCTTGTCATACTGAAGGAGAAGAGGCAAGATAGGACATGGACAGATGGGTAGACTGAATAGAGCCCAGCAGAGCATAGGGTAGCTCACAACAAGGCAATAAAAGCATCATATCATCCCATTAATGAGCCCAGTTCTTTCTGCATGACTATAATCCAGTCTGTTGCCCAACTATACAGCTGAGAGATGAGGAAATTTACTTTAGCTTGAAACTTACAGCTGAAACTGCAGTATGGAGGCTTTAAGGGCCTCCTCTGTGATTACTGAGCATCAGTTAGTTCTGAGATGAAGAAATGAACCTTACACAGGCACTGGAGTGAGCAGCTGGGATCAAACTATAGCAAGCCAAAAGGAAGCAGTACAGCGGCGCACACAAATACCACCTGTACTCAAAACAAGAGCAACACAAAGGAAGGATTAATAACTACAAGAGGGATAATGGGTGCAATGTCAATACAAGAGCACACAAAAAAAAACACTGATGGGTAGAGAAATGCAGGCCTGTAAGAGTTCTTAGAGTGGTGTGCTTGGAAGTGGCTGATTAGTAGAAGACAGAAATCGGGTGCAGGTTACATTACATTTATAAAATGTTTTATTTAAGTGTGAATCAAAGATTCACATGAATTCTGAAATCACTAACAACAAAATGATGTAAATACGAACAACAAAAAATGTGTATGTATTTATTTTTTCTAAAAGTGTGAAGAATATCGTTGACAGCCAGTAGTACAAGCATCACCAGGGCAGTGAGGTCCTTAACTAAAATTTTACTTCTAACCTCATAAAATAGACCTGAGTCATACTTGAAAGAAGTATGTGAGAGTGGGAATGAGGTGGTTTTTGCTCCCAACACAATACTTTGTCCAAACACTGTAGAAAAAAGCAGATATTTTAATCAAATGGACAATAAATCATATGCATCACACATATCTTTGTAAATAAGTAAATAAATAAATTTTAAAAGACTTGCAATCCCCCCCACACTAATATCCATTGTATAACTATTAGTTGTTCCCTACAGTATAACACCCATCATCACTATTTTTAAAACATAAACTTACTATACTACCGTATACTTTTTTTTGTATTTATTGTCATAATGTCATGATCACCAGCATTTCTTGTACTTTTGCTATTGTGATTTGTGTCTATGATATTACAATTGTATTACCATGTGCTTAACTTTCATCATTACCTTCATCAACTTCATGTTTGTTAATTTGTTTTCATGACTAAGCAAGTTTTTGGACTTTGCATGTTGTCTAGCATAGATAGATTCAGGTCCATGCATTTGTCAGGAGTGGGTCCACTAATAATCCTGCTGTCCTTGTCATGCCATGGAGCTCGTACATTATCTGTGAACAAATGCCCAGAGGAAACCATCCATCCCAGAGCACAGGCCATGCATCACTGGCTTGCTGTTCACAGAGCATACCAGAATTTGATGGAGAGAAAGCTTCATCCAGAGTCTCTCTAGCACAACTTGTCATGCCACCCAAATGGTAGTCATTAATGAACCTGTCTGTAGAATATAGTTTATTAATGCAATAAACTAAATATTTGAGTTATGTTAAACAGCTTAATTTCACCAAAATGATCAACAGTGTGCACATCGACTTTTTACAGTACTAATCAAAAGTTAGGACACAGCATTTTCATAATCTTCTATATAATCCACTTACGATATAGATGGACTTTGTAGTTTTATTATTACAGACTATAGAACATCTGTTTACTTTGTTTTGTATGTCCCCTGTTGGTTCTCTGTTCTCTATTGGTCTGGACCATCACAGAACAGGTATCATTTGGGTGGTGGATTGTTTGTTGTCAGTTCTGCAGTGACACTGATGTGGTGAGGGGGTTTTAGTGCAACAGAGGTGCTGTAGTTAGATTTAAAAACCTCAGTGATGCTGCTGGGATAGGAATAATGCACCAATCAAATAATACCTGCTCTGTGGTGCTACTATTGGAGTTCTGACCCCAAACTGTTAAACCACAATGATTTTATATTCTGTTATATATTAAGTCTGGCATGTTGTGATAGAAAATGTTTAACAAAAAGCAGCTACTTTTAATTACCTTTCTTCTGTCGTGATTGTATTTAGCGGGCATATACAATAAACAACTCCTGTTGTGATGAAAGACGGGTGATTGATCGTTTAAAGGTTGTAATTTAAGTTCCTGTACATCATTTGCATATTTCTCATCTTGGTTGGTTGCTTGTAAATAACTCAAGGGTTGATGTTCATTACTTCATTAATTATCCCAACTATTAACAAACTGATTCTTCACTTTGGCACGAAAAAAAACAAAAGTCTTTGTGAATTACAGGAATCTGTGACTTTTTTTAATTAGAAATGAAATATAGATTTATTTGGCTTACAAGTAAAATATTAATGCATTTTTTAACATCCGCTGACAGTCACATGATAAAAAAACACGATCTGAGGAATTGGAAACAAACCAAAACCTAGATATAAAGTCTGATTTTAGCACTGACAGTCAAGTCAGTGGGTGTCTATGATTTGTTTTCATTTGCCTTTAGGATATTACCATTCCCCCTGCTGACAAACACCAGCGGAATCAAAGTGATGCTCTCCTCAGCAGAACAATCGAAGAATGTCATTTGCTCCAAAGCAGCCATAGCGTTCTGATATCTAAAGAAGCAAATGCAAACTGAAAGTGAACAGTATTTCAGTGGAATAAAGAAATAAAACACGTGATGTGGAAATAATTGACTGAAGCCATGCGCTAAGATACATATTACACACACTGGCAAAAGAGCAACTTGGCTGTCTTTCATCAGTACAGAGGTGTATTTGTATTTTAGTAACCTAACTAGAGGCAACATCTACCAAGCAACTTGTTGAAAGCAAAACATTTCTTCCCACTTGCACATCCAGTAAAAAAAAAAAAAAATAAAAAATAAATAAAAAAAAACACACACACACACACACACATTTGCCTTGGCTTATTAAGCTTTAGTTAATGAGGATTGATAGATTGCTTTCCACCACCAATCATAGGGTTCAGGGATAACACACCAAGAACTTAGATTCTGTTTACTGCTTTAAAATTAAATTATATTTAATTTAAATTGAATCTTATGAAATAAAAGTTCTCCTTGTTCACTGTGCTGATAATTTTATAGTTGATGGGTGGGGTGAGGGCTGACAAACTGCACACTGCACACAACATTGTGGGACAAATAAAGGTTATCTTATCTTATCTTATCTAATCTTACATATGGTTACAAATGTGCAAAGGACAAAGTGTCCATCTCAGTCTGAAAGTAAGACTATTTATCACTCAAACTCACAGTAATACTACTTCATACTTGTAGACCACATAAAAAGTGGGGGAACCCCCCCCCCCTCATACATGACCCTAGATGAGGATTAAATGGAATATAATGGATGGACAGATTTCTCCTATGTATGTGTACTGTATCTTTACAGTTTGATTTTTTTTTAAATAAAACAAATTAAAATAAAATATATAAGTTTAACCTCACTGCAAATACGAGTTGCCTCCCAAAGCGCTGCCTGCAGTTGAGTTACTCTGTACCACATACACACAAACATAAAAAAAAAATCATTCCCATACAAAACATGCTTTTGTTAATTATATGGTGACTAAGTGCTAAGTGCATACTCACATGAGATGACTTCATCTTCAGTATTATTTACACAACCTCATTAAATAGACTTCAAATTCTCACTGTCAGTGCTCTTGATAATATTCCAGAAATATAGCAGGCAGTATGGCAAGGCTGACAAAGGCTAATTAATTAACCACAGGGCTGAATAGCAGATCAGTCAGTAGCCAAAAGGTCAGCACAGGTGTATATCACAGCTTAATGAACTCAATCCATGCATCACGGAACACTAAATTCAGAACCAACTCATTTAATTTGAAGGGAAATGACAGAGCATGGCAACTATTCAGCAACCTAAGTTTTTAAAAGTTTATCTTTTGTGTTTTTAGCATAACTATTACTTTAATAAAATAATAATAATTATTAACATTAACATAATATGTTTTTGCAGGTTGAGGATATTCATGAGACAAGCCTGGCAAAAATATTTCATTACAAAGTCATAAATTGTAACATTAATGTAAAATTACAGCGGCATTCTGTATTCCAGTTTTCCAGTTCATAAATAGAAAACTGGTGCTAAGGTCTATTCGAAAGACAATCTTACAGAGAAATGCAGGGAACTGGAAGTCAGTAGGCAACTTAGGGTCTCGCTCTATTTCACATGAACCATTTTCAGCATTTCAACTTGACAGAGGCTCATAAAAGTGTAGAGGGGATATCAGACCTCTAACAGAACCATCTGTTGGTGCATCAAGGTGCCTTTTTGAGTTTCTCTTTTGCTAAAGATAAAGCTTAGCCTATAAGATACATAAGATATGAAACTCAAAAAGGCACCTTGATGCACCAGACATCAAAACTTATGAATGGTCTGAGTTTTCAGTATTTATCTAACAAATAAAGTGGTAACAGATCATGTTCCAATGCTCTTAAATGCAAAATACCTTTCATTATATACTTTGTTGGCATGGAATTTAGTTCCAAGACAAAACAAGTAATTTAATAACCTACAGCACATCTGAAGCCAGTTACAGATACAACAAAACACTGAGGCCTGAGAGTAATGCTGAGTGATCGCTGAGTAACAGATTTCTGGTTTCAGCTCACTGTTTATATTACTCTGTACTTTATGATTTAAAACAATGTATTGTATATCACACATTGATATGAATGTGAAATGCACAGAGGTATGCATTATTGTTATGATTGTAATGGACAAACTGCTCAGCCAATCAGATTAAAGGATTAGAAATATTTGTTTTATAAAGCTTTATGAATACATTTATAATGCATTACGAATCCTTGATTCATAGAACATGTTACCGAGCTCCAAGTCACTATAATGATATTTAGCATTAGTGACAGTAATTCTATTTATGTTTGGAATAATCCTGTAGATTTGAGTAGAGGGAATTGAAAGCTGGGGCATGACCATATCTTTGATTTAGCATTTAATTTCACGCATGCTTCTAGCCTTACCCTATTTAATGCTGCTTCTTTCACCAGTTTTAATCTAATACTCTTAACACTATTTGGACATACAGCTCCATAGCCTCTAAACTAAATTTTACTTTGCTTCATGACTTAAAAGTCCATTTTTTCATTTCTTTAATTATTTATTTAGTTTGTGCAGAAAATGTGTTAAGCCATGTAGGAATTCATGTACTATTTGTTAGTTTTGCAGACCACATTGCATTTGCCACATATCATATTTCTTGGTTAGGCTGTAACCGCAGAGCTTGAAAATGAAATGCTTGGCGTTGGCATTATGGAGAGATATGACTCCCTTGTTATTGGCCTGACTGGAGGAAATACACTTTCTGCTTTGTTTACCAAGCACAATACAGAAACAAAACTGATGGAAACTTGCCGTGGCACAGACACACACCCAAACATACCAGGTATAATTATATCTAACTGTGTGCAATTTTACAGACAAAAAAAAAAAAAAAACTGTAGACCCAAGGGTCTTGTGTTTCAGCATCTTTTTGAGCAACATACTCATGTGTATAAACATATCTAGAGGTGGCCACAAATCACAGCTTTTGTTAAAACATTATTGAATAATGCTTTACAGACTATATTAACAGTCAATGTTTAGTTGTTATTTTACCCACACATCAGTTTTACTCAGGAATTTGATAATATTAATAACAATAACAAAAAATGCTAATAATAATAATAATAATAATAATAATAATAATAAACCACTTCTATTACTACTACTACTACTTTCATTACCACACAGTATTTTAACAACACCACAATAACTTTTAGGAACGAAAGCTTATGAGGTCAACTGCACCGGTCCGAATGCTTCAGCCCAATAGGATAAATTGCTGACTGTGTAACAATAACATTAAAATTTGTGTAAAATTACATACAGTTGCTGAACATTGCCAAAGTCAAAAGCAGCAAGACATTTAGCAATGTAATAACTTAAAACATAATCAAGATATCATCAATAAATATCTCTATGTGTGGTGTGAGGGCGTGATTGGGTGGAGTCTATAGGCATTCAAAATGATTGTTAGGCTTAAAAAAGCAGTACGGCTCTTCAATTTTGGTGCTAATTTGCAACAGGCACAAATCAGCAGTAATTGCAAACTGGATCTTAAAATGAAGATGCTATGCAGCCATGCAATTGCCCATTAAAATGGCTATACAACGCAAACAATTTAAGCTTTTTTGCTCATAGGCAACCTTTTGCTCACATTTCAAATCAGTAACAAGAAATGGATTTCCAAGGAAGCAGAGCCAATTAAACCAGATGAAGACAAAGATGAACACTTGAGTTAACATTAAACTTAGCACAGCAAGTAAATAAAAGTTTTAACACAATATGTCATCTCTTTCGTTCAGACTTAAAATGTTAGGTTATTTGTTATATTGTTTTATATTATTATTATATATTTCTTAACCTTGATCTCTTAATCCTGATTAGATTTCATTTGTTGACTTTCCAAGACACAGTATGTTAACACATCCTCATATATATACAGTATATGATTTATATATGAATAATTAGAAGTTTATTTGTTTATAAATCAAAGACAATATGTGGGTGAATGTGTTTGTCTATGTGGATGTTATGCTTAAGGTAACATGTCAAGCGTTTCTGTGCCTTCAGCTTAGTGACAACTGAGATGGAATTCATCACCAACTGCAACTTTTTAACTAATAAATAAATAATTAACTGAGTCAATACCTTCCAATAGAAGAAGTTACTTGCTGTTTGTTTTGGTTATTTGTCCTTCTGGAAAATCCAGTCCCATCTCATCTTCGTTTTCCTGGTAAATGGCAACATATTCATCTTAAAATGGCTTTTGGAAAATACAGCAAATACATTTGCAGAAATGTTTCTTTTGAACGAAGCGTGAATTTATATAATTTATTATAATATATAAAAAAAATACATGTCTAATCCAGTTTAAGTGAAGTGCCATCTACATGCTTCTATGGGTTCTATTGTATGTACTCAAAGGTAATTCTGCAAGTCTATATCACATCTGACACAAAATCATGTGTGCATATATATATATATATATATATATATATATATATATATATATATATATATATATATATATATATATATATATATATATATATTATTATTATTATTTAAATGAGTTTTTTAACGTTTACCTGTTTTTAAAATTCCTGTTACTCTTCAATCCTGGTTTAATAAGTCCAAATAAAAATGTGCAAATGAGGAAATGAGTGTATCAAACTTATGTGCATTCAGCTTTTCTTCTACTGGAACTGTAATTGCATGCTGACTTCAGCACGTTGCAGTGTGAGACAGCATGATGGATAATTACTGTTCAAATCCCATTATTGTGTTTGGTGTCATGCAGAATGCATGTTTTTTGAGCTGTGGAGATGTTTTCTGCTCATTTGTTTTGTTGCAAAAGCTAGAGTGTATTTAATTGAATGCACACTAAATTCTGTACCAAACTCAGATAAATAAAATAAAACATAATAAATAAATAATATAAGAATATATTTCTCACGTTTACAGGCTCTGCCCCATCATGTCCTCTGGTCACACACTGATCTCTACATACACAGTACGTACAGAATAATGCAAAAGCCTGGCCATGCCTGATCATTGTGATGTTCTACATAACTATAAGGGAACAAATACTCTACAGGTAACAACTCTATGAACTATTACTCTTTAACTACTAAATGTATCATGTTATCCTAATAGAGGATGATTTCCATTGGTCTCTAGAATTTCAACAAAATGTCATTTAAACTTGGGTGTCTAAATGTTTAGATCGTAGTCATGGTTTAGACTTGGCCTAACATATAAAGACAGCATTGCCCATTAATACAAACAACTAATAGTATGTGACTTTTACTGTATGTAAACAAACAGTAAGCATGCTTTTGATGTTCCATGTTAAAGAACTGGTCTCATGTTTTTATTTCTTAATTCAGAAATATGACACTGATGCCAACAAAACAAATAAAATATTTGATTGTAACCATATCAACTAATCAATACCACTGTTGTATTGTATAAATTATGCGATATACAATAAAATAATGACCAAAGAAGCAAAATCTAAAAAAGCTTTGTCATAACTTAGTCATGGCATGAAATTAAAATGTTGCTGAAGACTATCCACTACATACTATAAAGTAAGTCCTTGAAAATAACTTGCATTTTAAGGGTCTTGCAAAAATGATCAGTAATGATTCAGTTAAAGTAAATTCGACACACGTTTACAGTGCTTCAGATTTCTTTAACAAATTATATTTACAAAAAATTATGATGACGTGACAGCAGATGTGCTTTATATACAGGAAAAAAAATATGATTTGAAAATGTATCACGATTTGCTGCTGTAGACAAGATACAACAAATATTATTCGATATAAAAACACAAACTCAGAACAAACATAACCCATTGTAATTATCTTATAAATACTGTACATTTATATATTTATACAAAAACTATTGTTTTAACATGTATGAATTACGTCGCCAAATGTGTTGATGGCAGAAGACACAAGAGGACAATAAGGCATTGATTTCTGTAAGGCGTTTACTTAATAACTTACAATTAAAGACAAAAAAAAAGCTATGCACAGTAACTGCAATAGATAACAATATGAGTTGAAATTAAATTAAGCAAAGTCAAATAAAATGATATTACAACACACACCCATTTTGCTGTTAATAATGTAAAAAATAGTTACATTACTAAATAATAACTAAAAACCCACAGCAATATTCACCTTTCATAGGGTTTAATCACATTTTTATGCTTACTTCATATAACAAAGCCTGTACAGTATAATGAAGCTCAGAAGAACAATGAAACCAAACTAATCGGCACTAAAATGACTAACTTACATTTTTATATTTTTTTTTTCCCCGCAAATTTTGAGTGTAATGAACAGACTGCTAACAGTATTAATTTTGGAGTGTTGGTTATTTGTTACAGGAAATGTAAAGCTGGATCAGAAAAACTTATCTAAATGTTCTTCTTTCAGGTGTTTCAGTAGTAACGCGGATTGTAAATAATATGACAAAAGCAGGACGTCTCACAGGAGGGGGGGGGGGGTAGTTCGGGGGCTAGGCAAATACATCCATGACAGGATGCCAATTCATCGCTGAGCACACACTCAAACACACACTATGGGGCAATTTAGAGTACAGAAAATTCACCTTGAATCCATGTTTTTGGACTGTGGGAGGAAACTAGGACACCCGGTGAAAAAAACCCACTCATACACGGGCGAACATGGAAACTCCACCCAGATTGGGATTCGAATTTGGATCCCTAGCGAGGGACATGCTAACCACAACGAAATCTGCTGCCTAAAGTAAGAAGTAAAAAAATAAATATATAAATAAACTGAACTAAAAAACAACATATGGTCAAAAATAATAAATAGAAAAGTTATGCAATTTTAACTTTAACATTAAAAATAGTTTGTAGTTTAAAATTATAAAGTAACAAGAATGTATTAGTTGTAAAGACTTCAGGCTACCAGTCTAATTACCAGTCAACCTATATCATCATATCATATGTGCTGATAAATAAAATTAAATAAACAAATAAAAACATAAGTAGTTTGAAAACAGCAGTCCAGTTACATTATTTAATAATGCAATATTCCACAATACCTCAGAGCGTAATACTTTTGTATAAAACAGAAATTTAAAGCCCTGACTGGTTTGTCGATGATGATGAAGCAATAGCAGTGGTATTAACTGTGTCTATACATTCTGAAGTACTATAATGTGTCATTAACATAATGAAACTCATATGAAGTGTGTTCCGTGCCATCAACACATTGTGGACTTTCTGATATGTACAATGTGTGTGAAAATCTTTTATAGGGCATACGTCTAGTTTGCCACCCAGTTTGCCTCTGCACTTCATTTTCTTTCGTAGCCAACCATGCTACTCTCCATAATTAAAATGTCTTCTGATTCTTTATATAGATCTTATCAAACATGACATCCATGCAAATCTGTAGAAACGAGGTCCATAGAAAACTATTAACAATGATGGTTTCTGAAGTTACAAAAAAATAAAATAAAACAGAGTAAATGGGAACACTTCTGTACACTTCATTACAATACACTTCAAAACTGTCTGGTTTTGTCATTTTGTTCAGACACTTGTACAGTTGGGAATCTCTCTTGTGCTTTCACAGGTATTCATCATTCCACCTGAGTACAAAAAAGGAGTTTTGTTAGTTGATAAGTCAAGACAGCGAGATCTCTTTCTAAAAGCACAAAATGAACACACTTGCCTCAGGGTTAGTTTTGATTTTTCAGCCAAAGGACACAGCACAGGTGTTACTGTTTGCTTTTAGAGCTTTGAGACCTTGGCAGAGCTTTCAAGTGATCATGTATGTTTTTATTTTCTGACTTCAGACCACATATCTATTTATATATCTTAATTTCAATGGATTTATAAATGCAAAAAAATAAGGTGTATTTTTGAGGGTAAACACAGTATCCCAACAATAAGTGATTTATAATAACTGTGTGCACTATTGTTACTTCAATAAATTAATGTAAATAGATTTACTCACGTTTAACATGGACTTCCAAATCTTTCTCCATAATCTCTTTAGGGCTGGAGAACTCACTAAGTTTAATTTTGGGTATTGTGTCATTCTGATTCACTGTTCCAATCATTTCCTGCTCTTTTTCATGGTTCACCTCAGCATATATATTAATCCATGGAATTTTTCTGAAAAAGCATAAAAAAAAAAAAACAATAACTATCACCATACCCACACTGATTAAATTTTTAAATCTCCATAAAGTACTGTAAATCTATTATTATCTTAATTTATTATAAATTTCAATAACCAGTTTACATTTTAAATCATAGACCGTATATCTGATAATCTATTGATATGTCTGGACCATTTACCATTTTCCTTTATTCAAAACTTTATTATTTATTTTCCAAAACCTTATTCACACACAGGTATAAAAAAAACACCAGTTTTCTTAGCATAAATATCTTTCTTAAATAATAGAGTTGTCATTGCCATAATAACTATTTTTGCATTAAGTTGCATTAAGTTTCGTTGTTTGTAGGTTTGTGTTATTGAATCACACACATAGGTTTACAGTTAACGCAGGACTGTTAAATCCGTTACATTAGTATCTATGCCTCATGTTGGCTGATGGAGTTTTTTATAAACAAACATTCATTCATTATCTTCCGCTTTATCCTATATTAGGGTCGCGGTGGGGTTCCCCATGCCCATCCAGGGGAGAACGTTTCGGGCACTGGGCAGATACGCCCAGGACAGGGCGCCAATCTATCGCTGGGCACACACTCACTCACACAGACACACTCTATATGGGGCAATTTGGAGAACTCAATTGACTTGATCCATGTTTTTGGACTGTGGGAGGAACCCAGAGAACCCGGAGGAAACCCACGCAGACATGGGGAGAACATGGAAACTCCACCCAGATTGGGATTCGAACTGGGAATCCCTAGTGCTGAGAGGAGAACGTGCTAACCATTAAGTCACCGTGCCGCCCTATAAACAAACATTATTTCTTTAATTAAATTAATAAGTAATACAAAATTTGCAAGTCCTCATTAATACACTTTCACATCTTATATCAGAAACATTAACTTTTTCCTATTTGCGTTTATGATTGTATATGTGAGACATTGCTTTCTTCCATTTCATTTAAATTGTGCTTAATTTTGCTATTTAATTGCTTTGCTAACTCAAGTGTGACATTTCAATAAATACAAATCTTTTTAAATTAATGGAAAAACATTACTATCTATTATTGATGAGTGCTTCAGAGTTATTTTGACATGCTACCACATTAATAATATTTATCTAAATAATTCAAATAGTTTCTAGTTTCTACATTTGAACCAGAAAAGTGAAACCTTGAAAATGTGTTTAAAAAAATAAAATGATATTCCTATGCTATTTGCAGAGTGACAGAATGTCAGATGCAACACTTTCCTCAGAAGCCATGTATTTATAGATTTCTGCCTTTAAGGATCTTGAGAATTCTATGTATGCACACATTTGGATGTGTTCTTTGGGAACAACTCCTACTTTAAAAAGTAAATATGTATGTGTGTATATATAGATATATAGGCTTAGCATCAAGTTATGTTTGAATGAAAGGTTCTTGGCGTAGTCCTCACCTCTTAAATTTGTAGATAAGAAAAACAGCTAAGCCAAGAAACACCACAGACAGGAGCATTAACATGGCTGAACTGCTGTGTCTAGGAATAGAGTCAACAAGTGGAGCTGGGAAGGAAAAAAAATATTATAATAATATTTTTAATAACAAATGTTATAATAACATTTTCACTTGTGAAATTACTGTGGGTAAATATATATCTATAATGTATAAAAACAATATTTCTCAATGTCATTCTGTCTGGAGCCATATGTACCTTTATTTTGTCTATCTAATGGTGTGCTAACCCAGGACAGGTCTACGTTATGGATGTATAGATACCCTTCCGATTTTCCATTACTTAGTTCATTGCCTATTTTAAGAGCTGTATTGCAATAGTCTTAATAATAATAATATTCTTTAAATAAAACTTTCAATGCCATTCACTTGCCTTACTGATCATTTTTTTCATCACACACAATTATTTAAATTATAAATTATTATATAGTTTTTGCTTTTGTTTTAACCTATAAAATAAACTGAAACTGCTCACATTAAATATACAAAAATAAGTTGGGACACCCTAAATAAAGCGTGGTTGGTTCATTTCTACAGGAATGAAATGTACTTAGGCGACAAATGACACAGCAAACTGTAATCATAATTATTGCAACTTTCTGCATATTTAGAATTGTCTTCACACTTACGGTGCCTTTAAAATCTGGCCATCATGAATTCCATCCATATTTACTAGTGGCCATTACATTGACTCAATGGGACTACAAATAACTTGTCTCCAGCTCACAAAATCCCAAAAGGCAATATTTCTGCATCAATAGACTCAATGAATCTCTTCCATCTAAGCTTTTTGAAAGTCAGCCCCATGATGCTGTTGACCTTTTCTTGAGCAGCTTGAAGGCTTTTTGGACCTTTCAAAACTGAAAATCTGAAGGATATGCAGTGGATCGGGCTACTCAAATGGCCACTGTGACACAGTGAATGCACAACACTATATGTCCAACAGTGAGAAGAGGTCAGGTAGATAGTTATGTTTCAGCAGTCACAGCAAGGCATTTTTGGGTCCCATGGGACTCTTTTAAAGAGGCTAAAATCACACTAATCCAAATTTGGTGATATCAAAATAAAGCTACTGAATGGGAATTTAATAATTAAAAATAACAAGAACAAAAAAAACACAAAACATTTTACATTTTAGATCTCAGTGTCACCAAAGTTGTATCAGTTTAGTGAATTTAGTTCAATAATAAATGCCAGAAGCAAAAAAATGTTCTTGTGTTTGGTTCCTGGGGTGGCATAAGAACTTACTGTTTGATGTTGGTATGTTCTCCTTGTTTAAGCATGGATTACACTTTCAGAGATATATATTCCATTCACCTTAAACAAACACCTTAAGTCAGTCAGATTAGAGTTGGCAAATGGCCAAATGTATTAATGTGTTTTGTCTGCGATAGACTGCTGCCCTGTCCAGTGTTTATACATTATACACAATGAGCTCTTGGGAAGACTTCAACGTGTACCATAAATCTTATTCAAATAAGTGTCATAAAAAAAGAAACCATAAAAAAAGAAGAAAAAAGTAATTATATTTATAGTATAGCATATTAGCAATGAAAATAACACGAAAATCTTACCTAAAGTTAATTGTGTTATATAAACAACAACTCCAGATCCAGGTTTTAGCTCAAATTCGACAAGGTTCTGGTTCATTGCACTAACAAGGATTTCTGAAACCTGTAAAGTAGACAAAAATATCTGGTATGCTAAATTAAGATTCATTTAGAATAATATGCATAATTTGTAACAGAATACTCAAAAGGCTTGCAAATGCAAGTTGCAAAATGAAACTGCTGGGAACTAAACCTTCAATATATGTGTTATTTCTTCAGTATCTTGATTGCTCAGAGAGCGCTGCTCCCATTTTTCAAAAAGAGTATTTTTCATGACTTTTTCAATAAAGAATGAATCATCTTACATTCTGTATTTGGAAAAAAAAAATTCTTACATGCTCTAAATCCTCCTCACTTCCTGTCTTCCCTTCTGTGTGGTTCTTTTTGGGAAGTAAAAAGAGTTCCGCCGTTGTTGGAATTCCAGGAAAAACTGCAACAAGAAGCTGCTCATCTGGAATATCAGCAACCTGCATGAAATAAAGTCAAACAATGTTGAAGAAGTGATTCTATTATTTTACAACTTTTTAGTTAGGATGACAATATACTTTTTTTTTATGAAAGACCAAATTCAAGAAAAAAAATTTGCTTTTGAATTTAAATTTCTTGAGTTAACCTACCTTTTCAAGCCACTAAAAGGGGAAAAATATGAGTTGTACTTAGGTAGTCCTTAATATTATGGTAATTTATACTTCATACTTCACTAAAATTTGCCTGACGCATACCATCACCTTAAAAACAGATTAGCCATCATCTGCCTGGAGAATGTAAGGGCTGTTTTGTCATTTCCCAAATATTTGTTCAGTGGTAAGCTTATAAAGATTATTTTTGACATAGTAGACAATATAATTTATTACAAGATATTCATAACCCTGAGCACAGTATTTGTGCCCACGGTCTAAAAACACGAATACAAGGTAAATTGGCTGTCCTAAGAGTACATGCTCAGCAACCAAAATTCTCTACTGGATGAAAAAAAAAAAAAAAAAAAAAAAAACGATACTAGTCGAGGATTAAATGGAACATAATGATATTATTTTCAGTTATTGTTACTTATTGTTATTATTCTTATTCTTATTATTATGATGCACAATTTTGACACATTTACATGTATTTTCTGTCTCATACATCCTTAAATACAAATGTTATCTCTCTACTACATCCTAGTGCTAGTGATTACACTGAATAACATAGTGACAAATTGAGAAACCCATGAACTTTTTCCCTTAGGCTTTAAACAGCCAACATTTAATGGTTTTGATTATGACTTAATGTCCTTCTCTGTCTCTTTCTGATGTCTTTAGAGGTTTAATGGAGCCATTGTGATAAAAAGTAGTTTGACCCCTGAGGCAGAATTGATCTGAGTCAGAATGTGATAGGAGGGAGCTGAAAAAGAAAAGAAGGAAAACAACCACCTTTGTATATGAGCAGAAAAAAAACAACTTTGAACTAGAAATAAAATAATAATCCCCTCATGAGGCTTAGGCCTTAGTCTTTCTCTTAGAAGTGAAAAGCAAGAC
The DNA here is from genome assembly GCA_019802505.1 of Corydoras sp. C115. Taxonomy (NCBI): domain Eukaryota; kingdom Metazoa; phylum Chordata; class Actinopteri; order Siluriformes; family Callichthyidae; genus Corydoras; species Corydoras sp. C115. The sequence continues at coordinate 661,052 of JAFMOC010000033.1, read as the reverse complement.
GGTCTTTAAAAAAGGCATGTCAAATATAATTTTGTCAACAAAAATCTGTTTCTATTCATACAATCCATCAGCTACAACAGACCCTACTATAGCTAATAAAAAAATACGCATACACACTTAAAATGGAGATTTTGTAAACCATTTCTGTTTTATTGTGTTGATAAAAATTAATTGCTCTTAATTGATAAGGTTGTTACATGTGTTCTGCACAGGTAATTCCAGAACCTTAACATGCAAAGCTTAACAAATTCTACAAAAAAAGAAAATAATTCTTTAGAAAATATCCAACATAAAAAAACTTAAATCTAACCTTGCTGTTAATTAGCATTTAGGGCACTATCTAACACCCAGCACAAGGCATTGAGACCACACACCCCACCAACTGTCTATTTTTGTGTCTTCTACCTGCATTGTTTAAAAAGCAATGGTGATTGTAAATATAAGCACGACGATGGGTATGGTGGTTTGAAATAAATGCGTTTTTGGTCAAATTCTGGCGTATTGCTATCTTGGCAGAAGAAAACGCACATGTACGATGTATAAGTAAGGCCCTAACTACAGTATATAAACAACACAAATATATAAATTTTAATGAAGTTAAGTTGAAAATATATTGTTAGATGTGTTTTAAGGTTAATGAATGCAGATTTCCCAGGTGTTTTTTTTTTCCTTTCTTTACAGGTCAGTTAAGAAAGTTTTATTTTTTTCCCTGGTATTTTAAGACCACTTAAAGCTTCAGCTAAATTCTTCTACTGATACAATGCATTCCTGAATTATTTTTGCTAGGTTTCTTCTATTTTTGTTATCCTTATGCTTTACTTACAGCATAAATCAAACTCCAAAAAGATTAGAGTGCTGTAGTTGACATTTGCATTAACTACAAACGCTGTTTAAGATTTATGTCATGCGAGAGTCCTTTTCATCATCGTGGAAGAATAAGAAGGATTGAGAGATCTTCAGATAAAAATAGATTCAGTGTTTAATAGTGTTACATTGATGTGACTTGAGAAGATATAATAAAAGCATACTCACTTGCAGAACAGATTTTTTAATTACTTTCCCTACGTCATGCCTCCACTCTGGAATGTCAGGGTTGGCCTCATCCAGATTTGGAGAAAAAGATAAAAGCAATGATTTGAAGATTTCTGTTACAGAGAAAAATGTCAGATTTATTTCATTCTGTATTACCAAATATTTTCTGGACATTACAAAATATTAAAAAGCGATCATAGTAATAATCACAAAATTAATCATACACCCATAGAAAAATAAGGTGTAATCATGTAGGGTTTAAAATAACTTAAATTATAATTCTGTTTTAGTGTATATACTGTAAAATACTGTAACTAACTGTATCACTATAGTCATTTCTAAATCAGGCTTTAGAATCACCACCAAAATGGAACCAGCAAAAAGTGTTTTTAAGATATTTGACAAAAAGACCAAGTGTATGCTGTGCATAAAGCCCAAAAGAAGGTCTTAAATTAATTCTTTCAAACTTGGATCCTCAGCCCAAAAAGGTATATGTGTTAACCACTACATCAGTGCGCAGTTAATATAATCAGTAAAAGATTTTGGATTCATTTGCGAAATGATTATAATGTGTTATAAAACTGAATTAGCTTTTAAAATGCATTTGAAAAACTGTAACATTTAAATCCAGTTTTGAACATTTGATGGAACATATTTTTTCCTGAATTAAGAAAGAAAGAAAAACCTTACTCACCTTGTACAACAATGCTTTTGGCATCTTGCAATATGGAGTTAGCAGATGAGACCTGTACTGTGACTGTGTACGTCCCCTCCACTGTAAATATGTGAGATAAACTGCCTTCCAAAGTTATCACCGGCTACAAAATGAAAAATAAATACAGGCCTTAATCATGGCTCTAACTTTATCCCATTTGATTAAAATGGCACTAAGAATAAATTATTCTTATAAAGTAATTATAATAACAAAGATTCACTGAAGATTTATGCAATCAAAATATAAATAAAACAATATTATGGTAGTTAAATGGGGACTGTAGTTATATGGCATATGTGCATAGACCGGTGAATTATGCAATGCACAATATCCAATCATACTAACATCTTTTTAAAATTAAAAATATTAATAGTCAACAGTTAATGATTCATTTGTTCATCTTGATTGCAGTTGTGGGTAGGGTTGGAACACAAATGAGAACTGAAGAATAAAAGGCAGTCTAATGTATCTAAGGATTTATGTCCTGCAAAGTGAGTTAGAACATATTTAATTAGGAGTGGGTAGAACAAACCTCTGTGTTGTTCCCCAGCCACCAAAAGTAGGTGAGAGTTCGAGAATGAGAAGGCCACACCACTGCAGTCAAGTTCACTTCCTTGTTCTTACTGACCACAAATGGAGATATCACCTGCACATGCTCAACAGGACCTAAATCAAATAAGAAAATTTAAAAAATAAATAAGATTCTGTTTATGCACACTACTGCATATCAATGCTATTTCGCCCATATCATAGCGATTAAATCGAGACTGTGCACAAAGAGGTCTGTAGGTCCAGTCAAGAAATACAGAATTCCAAAATTGTTTAAAACGTATTTTTCAAAATATTTAACTATTTACATTCAGTAGAAAAAGGTTGACACTGTGCTGTGCCTTTAATATAAAAATGTACTGAACATTCAGTCAGTAAAAATGTGATGTTGAATTATGTGCATTATTAAACTGGGATAGAACCTTGACATATAAACTCACATTTCAAAAATTAAAATGTAATAATTACTAGCGTACTGTGTGTGTGTGTGTGTGTGTGTGTGTGTGTGTGTTACTCACATGTAACATGTAGATACAGGGAGTTGGTGTCCGCTCCTAGGCTGTTCTCAGCAACAGCAGTGACTCGAAAAATTCCAGTGCTACGGTAGACATGTCTGATCCCCTCCTCCGTCCAACTGAGGTTGGAGTAGGACACTGCAGTACCATCCCCAAAGTCCAACTGTATATTTGTTCTCAGCGAATCCCCCTGTGAACCATGCAAAAAGTGTTTAATCTACCACTGCATAAAACTTTTGCCATTTCGTAAGGCTTATGTTAGCAGTCCTCAGTCCCAGTGTGCATGTTTGCCATTATTGGGCTCATCCGATATTCAATTGTGCAGAAACTAGAATATGGAATTTAAAACCATATGGAGGAGACATGAGGGACTTCAGACTTAACAACAAATAAGAAGCCATGCTCTGACCAGAGGGCTATCAAACCTCAATATATTTCCTAGGTCCACAGAGAGTCGCTTTTGCTGTGATTGCTGTTGTTTTGATTGTTCTTGACCATCATTTGCTGCATATTAACATTTAGTTATCTTATCAAAATGTTCAATGCATAATGAAATTACTAATCCTAGCTGGATCTTTATTGTCATTATTACTGCATTGAAGATACTTGGTGATCATATGGAAAACTCGGGTTGGTCTGGGTAGTCAGGCTTCTCAATGGAATGACATGCAAGTAGGTGATCCAGATTTGAATCCCATTATGATTCCATGTCCATTTTCTCTGTGTCCGTGTGGGTTTTCTCTACATACTCTGGTTAGTCCAAAAACATACATCAAGGTGTGTGAGATAGTGTGTGCCCAGTGATGGATTGGCACCCTGTTGAGGCAAAGAGTCTTGCATGTATTAAAAAAAAAGCGAGCTGTGTTGCCTGGAGTTTTATGTCCTGTATATATAAAATAGCTCGTAGAAAGTATTCTTGTTTAACTTGTAGAAAGTTAGTAGAGGTTGCTGCTCTTTGGGCTACAACTTTGAAAAGGATATGCCAGTCTGTATGCCCGTAAATATATAAACTAAGACCTTATTGTTAGCAGAAATACAATTGTTTCAACCTGTGGGGTTCAACATACTATTTGCATAATATATTAGATATGTTCAGATGTTCAATATGTTCTGGGGACTAATTAATTACTTAACTAAAAATCTCAGTTGAATCCAGTGTGTTGCTGAATTTCAGAAAGTCACTGAGCTGAGTATCCCTGCCAGTAGCTCAAAGGCATCTGGGTATCTGCCTTTTATAAATGAATGATATGAAATAACATTTTTCTGTTCCCAGAATTACCATGGAGGACAATTAATACATCTTGTGACTGCAGGTAAAAAAGCTATTTCCAGCCATCATGCCACAGCCTTTGGGTCTCTATTTCTTATCCACACGCACACATACACACACACACACACACACACATAGATTCAAGGTGAGTATGAAGAAGCAGGGCATTTACAACACAACTAAAAACCCCATCCATTTCTGTGCAGACAACCCATGCGTAACAACAAATCAAACCTTACACAAATGCTGAAATTCTACCAGTCAGCTCTCTCTGTGTGTACATGAGTGTACAATGTGATAGTAAGTGTAAGGAGGATCACTGCCAGCTCCTTTTTCTGCAAGCCCATTCCCATTTTACTCACACTCCTTTGGGTGTTACATCTGGCACACTGCGTGTGTATCATGTCTTGCTTCAGAAGGCGTTGAAGATTGCAGCTGCCACCTCTTCCACATGTGTGTGTGCTTTTGTGCAACTACTCGACGCAGACATTGTGTGTGATCCTCCCAAATCCGTGGTTATCCTTCCCAAACACTCTTTGCTGTCTGTACCACTGCGATGCAAAGCGGCTGGGATATTAATTTACGCCACTGCATCAGTGAGCAGTTGCACACGAAGTTACACTGTAAGACAAAGCCTCTTATGTATTCCTCCAGGTTTGCTTCCAGGTTTCACAGAGTGTGGAAACAGCCCCTGTGTTTTTGTGCACCATCTTTCTCGGATCGTTTCACACTGTTTTGTCAAGTTTTGCTTCTTATATCAGAAGATAAAGCAAGAAAAATGTACCAGCAAAGCACACATGAATGCATATTAGGCCTACCAAGCACACAAAAAATAAAATGAAAGAATTAATCTGCTAATATGTTGTGTTTGTTTATTTCATTTGAGTTAATTTGTGGGCAGCATGGTGGCATAGTAGTTAGCGCCTCTGACTCGAATCCCAATCTGGGTTTTCATGTTCTCCCCATGTCTGCATGGATAGTTTCCTGGTTCTCCAACAGTCCAAAAACAAGGGTAAATTGGATTTTCTAAATACACAGGATTTACAGCTGTAAATATATATATTTCGTTGTGCCTTGGTTAACTGAACTTTTCATTGCTGTATTTTGTACTTTTATTAATTTGGGAGACAGGGACTCCGTTATCTTGCCAATGTTTCTCTTAAGACCAGGTCTGAATCTGAGGCTTTGTTAAAACCATGACTAGACTTTATCTGCTATGTGTCAAGAACTCCAGTCACCGTGCTTCATGAAATTGAAGTCAAATTTGTTAGAAAGTTGTTTTGTCATTGTTTTCTCGTTACAAAATAAATAAATAAATAAATAAATAAATAGCAGTCCTTCCTCTATTTACGCCCTTTTTCTCTCCATCATTAATGTATCTTAATTCCATTTCCTCATCTTGCCTATATCCATAATGTGCAACCCTGCCACACCCACCACTGTGCTTGTGGCACTCAGTGGGCTGAGTCTACTGAGTATGCATAAGGCTTGACTTCTGCGTTTCTCCTTGATGTTGCAGATGGGAGGAAGCAAGAATATTCCCAAACCTGATTAAAACTGGTTTCGTTTGCACCTTTGATTTACTGAAGTACAGCATCTGGGGGATAACGTGTGAACACCTGAAAAAATGTACAATGATGAACTCACAAGTAAGGCCTGCATTGATTGAATTTGTGATCATATGAGAAAACAAGAAATTGATGCAGGAGGGATAGCCAAACAGAACAGTGTCAAGTTTTATGTTAAAAACCTTTAAACCTGCTCTCAATCCTAATAATAAATACTACTGCCACTACTACGACTACTAATAAAATGTAAATAATGATAACATTTTCATAGAACAGTTCATATGATATATACCTCTTCTAGATAAATCATAAATGTGACGTTGGTGGCCATTTTAGCTGTGAATTTGTTGTCCTGGGTTGTCAGATGTAGTCCACGCGGTGGTTTGTTAGGGCACTGTTGCTTTCTTGCGGTATATATTTCCTTTACACCTTTAGTGCAGTTGTTTGCTGCAACTTTGCGATAGCTGCAAATAAAAAATATCAGTTGTAACAGTAAGTTTCAGCAGCATCACAATCATCAGTGTTTAGATTGGGTTTATATTTGGTCATACAGTTCATTAAATACTTAATTGCTTAATGTGTGTGCATTAGACCTACCCTGTACTGTTTAGGTAGTTCTGGCCATGGCTGCAACTCCGTGATACAGTTGCTGGATTAAACCAGAATGCAGGCAGACAGTTACCCTCTCCCCTCCTCTCAAAGCCATAATCACTGCAACACACACACACACAAACATTGAGTGTTGTACATCATATCCACCATTTATTAGTGAACTGCAACTGCATTTATTGAAGTACTCTACCTAAAATTTGTTATGCACAAAAAAATAAATAGCTTATCATACTTAACTTTTGATATCATACTTTAAATAATGGGAACAAAATTATTTTGAATGTCTGATATGAAATCAGTTTTTAGAAAAAGTTCATTTTAAATGCAACATAAACCAGACAAGTTTTATTGTAACAATTAAAACAATAATAATACAAAATAATAATAGCCATCATAATGTAATTATTCATACTTATCTCTATTATGAACGCCCTTACTATTTCACATTGCACATTGTTTTAAATTAGTTTAACATATTTGGACCATTTTAAACAAAAATATGAATAAAAATCAAAGAAAAATATGTACTTCCGCAAGAGAGTAATGGATTCTCATTAAACCACTGCAGCTTGACCTTGCACAGACAGAATTAACATTAAAAATGCCTGTCTACTGAAGATTAAAAAACAACAACACAACAGCATGAAATTTGCATAGAAATTAAATCTGTTCGGTGGCTCATCTTCACACTTTGTCACAGATGTTGCCAAGTCATGTCATGCAAAAGCACACTGTAAGGGAATTATACTGAAACGCATGTTTCAGCCTGAACCTTAAAGTGGCACTTGAAAGAGTTTGGTAATCTAATCAAACTATGCTATCATAACTTTTTGTGAACAACAATCAATATGTCATAATACTTAGAAATATACTATTTGAACAAACAGTCTGGAGACACTTATATATAACAGCTACAAAAGTCTTTGTGACATCCCACTTTACCCTAACCATGCAGATATAACAGCTGCCACTCTTCTGTGGGAGTTTTTTTTTTTACATGATATTGAAGTGTGTGAATTATTTAAAATTTTTATCCAAACAGAACTTGTCAGGTCATAACATTGTTCATTCTAGTTCATTCTAAAGGTTTTCAATGAAGTTGGTGACAGGGCTCTATGGGAACCAAACCTATCAAACATGTATTTATGGTCCTTGCTTTGAGTACTAGGACACGCAATACAACAGAAATGGCATTCATCAAAAGCAGTAAATAAACATGGCTAAATGCTTTTTTTGTAAATCTGTGCTTTTAACTGAAACCATGAATACAATGATTAAGATGTGTATTCAATGCATAATCATTTTATTAACTTACTGAGGTAAAATGCAAACCATACATGTTTTAACATCATATAGGGGATCATTTACCATTCAAAGTCATGAGCTCTGCAGATACAGGGTTCAGCTGACAAGATTCTGGAGAAATCCTTTCCCATCATGCAGTAATTGCCTGGTCGCCGCTTGATGAAGATCTGCTTTTGGCCCATCACGCATGGTTCCCCCTAAATTACAGATGAGCACATCAAGAATAGATAATAATCCTTTTTTGGAAGAAATCATACTAGGCCATTAGAGTTGATTACTGCAGCTCCACTAAAAGCTCACAATTCACAGTCGGATATGTCAATCACATATTTTTTGGAACAGGTTGACCCGTTTTTTGCTTTAATATACACAAAAAAACTTTTTTTTGTCTATATATATTTTTCTATCCATATATTATCCATATTTTAAACACTGAGGAGAACTTCTGTATCAAAACAACAACTGTCAATTTATGAAGGGGTTGCTAGCAATCAGGCCTTTTTATGTTACCTCATTTATTTATTTATTTTCTAACCTGCTTTAAAAAAATTCACTTGATTTTAATGACGGGTCGGCACAGTGAAGTAGTGGCTAGCACGTCCGCCCCTCAGCGCTGAAAATCCAGGTTTGAATCCCAATCTGGGTGCAGTGTTCATATCGCATGTTCCATATTCCCTGTGTCCATGTGGGTTTTTTCCATGTTTTCCGGTTTCCTCCACTGTCTAAAAACATGGATTCAGGATAAATTGCAACAATTCCTCTGAGTGTAAGCACAGTGGGCAAAATAGATCTCTTTTTTAACTAACCCGCAAAAAATGGTATCAGGAAAGGTGTACAACAATTTGCAAGGAAAGAATTTTTTTAAAGATGCTGTTAATAAAGCAAAGTATTCTTATTTTTATAAAATCCTGTTAATCTTCATTTTTACACCTATATATTTCATTCTCATTCATTCATTATCTCCCGCTTTATCCTCTATTAGGGTCCATCCAGGGGAGAACGTCTCGGGCGCTGGGCAGATAGACCCAGGACAGGGCGCCAATCCATCGCTGGGCACACACTCACTCACACATACACACTCTATATGGGGCAATTTTGTGAGAATTCAATTGACTTGATCCATGTTTTTGGACTGTGGGAGGAAACCGGAGAACCCGGAGGAAACCCACGCGGACACAGGGAGAACATGGAAACTCCACCCAGATGGGGATTCGAACCGGGAATCCCTAGCGCTGAGAGGCGAACGTGCTAACCACTAAGCCACCGTGCCGCCTTTAGATTTCATTCTAATTTCTAAAATGTAAAACAGTGTGTATATAAATATAAACTCATAAAATGATCTAGTTTTCCTACAGTGCTTACTCAAGAGGAATTTTTCCTCCACATTTAACCTATCCGTACAGTAAAACACACATATATGTACACACACACTAGTGAAGTGAGCACATATGCCTGGAGTAGTGGGCCGGCTTGTATACAGAACCAGGAGAGCAATTGGATTTAGGCCATTGTACTTGGTTGGACTGGGAACTGAACCGCTGACAACTGGGGATCAAATACGGATTACTTCATCACTGGGGTTCAATACTAGCAATCTCTCTGACACACACCGTAGTTACAATAAAAAGACAGACGTAGCATCGAATATTGTTAACAGCAATTCCTGTTGTTTGTGTTAGATTGTTTACAAGCAAAATCTGCCAAACTAATTTCACTGCACTTAAGACTATTAAGACACATTTGCAAAATATTTATATTCTATTTACATTATAATGCAAAGTAATTTTATAAACAAGAAATCACTTACTTCAACTTAAATCTTTTACAGACTATTTCAGAAAATTTTATATAATAGTTAGTTTTCACCATTATACAACTTTGGTCATTACTGCTTAAACAAACACTTTTATTATTTGACTATTGAGTGTCATTACATTACCAAGTTTAGTTACTATATATTCCAGAGCAGTGGCTCTCAAACTGTGGTACGCAAAGTAACACGGAGTAGTATGCCAGATGGATATGCAATACATTATTTTTCCAAATTGCATTTTATAATCTGTGTTCTGTAATCTGGCCACTAGATGGCAGTATTCAAAGGTTAAAGAAACCGTAAACGTTAAGTTACTTTATTAGCAATTTTGCTTTCAACAAACACATTCATGAATCAAACCTTGTTTTTTTATTATTATGCTATTTATATATTGATAACCATATTTCAAAATAAAATGCCAGCTGGGATATTGCAGAATGCAGTTATTGTGCATTGTTGTGTGTGAGCTTGTGATTGTGTCAGTATGAAGTACATTCATAATTGAAGAAGCCATTTAAACATAATATCCCTGTATTTCAGTAAACTGAATAAATAGTAAACACACATTCTAAAGTAATATTTTTAATAGTAAATAAAATCAGTTATTAAGCAGTATGTTGCATTTTAGCATATCTAATCTTCAAAAATTTTACCTGATTGTGCAAGTGCCATGTTTGGTAGTCCCCTTCAGTGCAGTGTTTTGTAAACAAGGACTTATAATCAATTTTAATGAGCTGCCATTCTGAACGATCACTGTGTCCAAAAAATCTACAATTGCAAAGAAAACAAAAATAAAAATCGTGTATGTATGTATGTATGGATGGATGGATGGATAGGGATACATATGGCAAGATAAATCAATACTGTCTTGTCAGGACAATGTCTTGTCAGCATGCTTATTTGTGACACATCAAAAAAAATAAAAATTAACAATGAACCAGATGTAACGCTCACGTCAATATCTGATTCTCTGTTCCTGGTTCAACCAGAACACCATCCACGAACAAAGGCATTGCTGAAAAACTATAACGAGTCCACTGTCTTCCTTCATCGAAACTGATCCTGAAAGAAACATTTAAATATATTGAATTATATATTGAATAAAAAATTAAGGATTTTTTTCTACATTTGGTCAATTTGCAGACCATTTCATCCAAAGTGACTTACAAGTATACCAACTTGATGTTTGGGGTCAGAATACAGTTTTAGCCATGAACCACCAACTTTCATATTGATAGCCCAACACCATGAATACTGAGCTACCGCACCAATGCTAATTTTTAAACGTGGTTTTACAAAAACTGGAATAAAGCAGACAGATAGGTGTAAAAACAAAACTGGGTTCAGAAAAAGGTGAAAAATAAAGGTAATTTGATAGAGCAAAACCAAAACAGCTGGGGCCCTGACTCTGCAACCGTGAAAAAAAATTTCCGGAAAATGTTGCAACCTTGACAGCTTTTTAGTTCTACCTCAGAGGTGTTAACAGATGAGTAGTGCATCTGTGACAAGGTTTAACAACAGCAGGGCTATGGAATGACACTGAAGTTCCCTTACTACTTTAAAACCTACAGACTGAAAGTATCAGTGGGAGACATGGGTTGACACATTTCACTTACTGGCCAAGATGTGGCTCAAAATCATAGTACCAGGGAAAGAGACAATTGCTTTTAACACGTTTGGCTGGGAATCACTATTTCGCTTCACTGGCTTTAAAGAATCAGAATTGAAAATTGTACATTTTAACATTCCTACAGCTTTAGGCACTAAAGGAAGGAAACGAAGGAGGGGGCTTCAAACGGTATAAGGCTTTAGCCACAGCATTCTGATTTGAAAGGCATGGCAACTAAAAGGGATAAAAGAAAAGCTTTATACTGTACACATTTACTTTAGAGAACATTTAGATTTGTTGTGTCCTACTTATATTTGATGATTCAAAGTATTTTTGCTTTTAAACTTTTAATTTCAAGAATCAAATCATCAAAATATTGCAAACAAGCACAAGAAAGTCCCATGAATAAAGATATCAATTAAACACCAGATTTAGGAGTTCTGTTTCTTCTGCAGTTTTTGCTAGTTCTTTACATACCAGAAATGCCTTGTGGGAACTGCAGGCTGCTTGACTGCAAGAAGAGCTCCTCCTTTATCCAGAAACCAGACATTGTGCTCCTCGTCAAATATCTATGACAAATTGCAAAAAACGAACCCCTGAAAATGATTTGGATGCAATGTTGAAAGTCATAGTGGACCATAAAAATGAACAAATTATGTTTTGATCATTTATGTCTTTAAAATATATACTCAGTACTGAGATGATCAGAGAAAATAAAAATAATGAACACTGTCTATGTACAAGTACTAAACCATATTTCTCAGATGTACAGTTTAAAAAATGCTCCCCTTATTTCAGTTTGCAGACACTGCCTTCTGCTTCACTGAGATGATGAATACAAAGATAGACTTTTTAGTTTTAGAATTACAGACTGTTGTTCTCTGTTACTTCTCTGTTCTTTATTGGTCAGGACCATTACAGGTATAATTTGGGTGTTGTATTTTTTATTGTCAATTCTGCAGTGACATTGATGCAGTGAGGGGGGTTTCAGTACAGTCGTTTCATTTAAACCCCTTGGTAACCCCTTAAACACACTCCTGGGACAGTGATAATGCACCAACCAAATAATACCTGCTTTGTGGTGGTACTATTGGTGTCCTGACCATTAGAGAACCGAGTAAAGGTAGCATGCACAGTACGTACTGTAGAACCCAAACAGATGAACTACAGTCTGCAATAGTAGAACTACAAAGTTCATCTTTACAGTAAGTGGAACTCATAAAATGGCCAATAAGTGGAGCAAAAAAGGGGTGTGTCCAAACATTTGACTGGTACTTTACGTCTAATGTCTAAATAAAACATTTTGATGTTTTATTTGTCTTAAAAAGTCTGTGTACCTGTCTCCAGGTATTGCCAGCATCCGATGAAATAAACATGCCTGCTTTATTGTAAGAGAGCTCCGAACCAATGTTACCTGAAAAGACAAAGAAAAAACATAACAATCATGGATTATTACGACATACCAAAAATTAATGTAGACAAAGCTTAGAGAGCTTAACCAAAAAGGATATGAAAGATAAAAAAATAAAAGCATGGTTTCAAAAACAATAAGAAACCCTCCAAAAAAAATCACACTTTTAGAAATAAATGTACAGAGTTAATATATGTACATGGCATGAGGTCTGAACCCTGCTTTGAGATAATTTCATTAATTGGACCTCTTTAAATTTTAATTTATTACACCTGCTGTAAAGTATGCTCATTAATTTTCACTTAAGAAATCAATAAAACATGGATTTTGCCATTTTTGTTCACTTGATATTTTGTCACTATTTTATGGTTGCTTTTGTCTTTCTATTAACTGCAAAGAAAGAAAACACTCTACAGTGCAAAGAAAAGATAATATCCTCATGATTGAGTGCAGGTGTACACAACATGGATTCCAGAACAAAGTATGACAGTACAGCTGTAGGATATTAAAAAAAATAAATAAAAAAAAATAAAAAAAAAAAAAAAGCAATGAGCAAGTGATTAGTGATTAGGTGCCGAGCGGAAAATGAAGTGTCAAATGAAGAGCCAGACAAAATACTGACAAATTTGACAGCAGAATGCTTCTGTGAAGATTACATTTTTGAAAAACAAAATACAAATAAACACATTTCAGTTAAGAGTAGGGGAAAAAAGAGAAGAAATATCTACAAATATAGCAAATGCAAGGAGATATTGTTCTTATTCTCCATAGCGGTGGGAGGCATTAAAAGACATTTTTGTGTTGTGCAAAACAGAAGCTGAAAAAAACAACCCAAGGCAACACTAACAAAACAGCAGAAGTCCTATAACTCTCCTAGTCTTTGTTGACCACCATTTGAAACTCACTATTAAAAAAAAACAAAAAAAAACAAAGTGATATTATTTTTTTACCTTTTTTGTAGTTATTAGGCATGAAACTCCAGCATTTCAAAGTAAATTGGTCTTCAGATTTAAATGTTAAATTGTGCTGCTCTTTGTCATGAAATGTCCGTTCTTCCCCGGAAGGGGGGCGGCTAACGCGGAGATATAGCTGCGTTCAGCCGCTCGCGCCTAGTGAGCGCTCCCGGGTACCGACCACGCGGGGAAAATTACGTGCGTCGGTCCACGGCGAACGCTCCCACGGTACACGACCCACGCGGAGAAGGTGCGCAGCGCCGTACCGTGGTTTTACGCGGAAGGAGAGTCCAAGACACCGGGATAAAATCCAAAAGGTACAATTTAATAAAAATTGGTGTAGGGACACCAACAAAAATGGGGAACAAACGAACAACATAACATTGGGTATGGAAACCACAAAACAAAGACGTGCGCAGTATGGAGGGATAAAACAGATTAAATAGAAAACCAACTAAACATGTGACAAACCCAACCAATCACCCAAGTGAGATAATGAGGACCGACAACGAGGGACAGGTGCAGCAGGTGCTCATGACACACAGAGCAGGTGCTCGTGACACTCTTTTTAAAACTAAATATTAAAATATTAACTATGCACTATGAAATTCAAATTGAAATTAAATCTAGTCATTAATATATGTTAAGTGATTTAACAAATAATTATAAAACAGGCAGTCCCATCCTCAAATCTGGTTGTTTAAGCCTTTTGTTTAGCCTTGTTATTTATAGTGTTATTATATGATTTTATAAAAGCAATAAGCCACTCGTCGTTGTGTATAATTGTAAATAAATTACAGGAAAAAGATGTTACTGCACTTTGCCATGTGTTAGTCCATCTCTTTGCCATGATTTATTCAAAATAAAGCATGCCAATCCAATGGCTTATTGCTTCATTAAACATACAAATAATTCAAAGAAAATAAAGAAAACAGAAAATAGAACACTGACATACAAATACATACAAAGAAACTACAAAATACAATAATGTTTAGAAATTACCTATAGCAATGATTACACCTGGAACAGTGTTCTTAGTAATAATACTCCCAGAGACATAAGGATTCTCTGACATTTGCAGTTGGAGATGCAGTGAACAAAATGGCTGTAACAGAAAGAAATGACAAACAGTCTATTAGTTGCAGCAAAGCTTTTACGTGGTTGTCCATCAAAATATGTCATCGTGTCAATAAATGAGTTTGATCTGACAAAAATAATAAACACTATATCCACCTCGTAAAAATTGCCTAAAGCTGTATAAGGAATAAAAACAAAACCTAGAAATACTTACTGTTTATATATTTAAACATGAAGCTAATGAAACTCTATGTGCTAGACATTGCGAACACAGCTATATGTTTTCAGCACATTGTGCACCATTAGTTCACTTGGATAGTTAATGGTGTTCACAGATATTTTTATTTGAGATATATACTGTATTATGAAGTTTGTGAGAGAAAATATATGAGATTTGTCACAGAGCACAGTTCATGTTAAAATAGACATGAGTAATGCTGTGTAATATATAAAATATATTAAAGTTTTATTCGACAGTAAATTATCATAAATTGGCAGATAAAGCTTATTAGAAGCTTTATAAGAGCTTTTACTTAGGGATATTAGACTATTTAGCTGTATTTACCAGCTTGGCTCACTCCCGTTTAAAAAATTAAGTTTTTGTGCAAAATTCAGATTTTGTTAAAAACTAAACCTTTCATTTCAAAACACCTCAGACCAATAGTTAAGGTGTTTTGCAAACAAAATAACTTTTACTCAATTTAACGCTAAATTGTTTTTTACAAAACAAATTAAAAAAAAATCTGTTTAAAGATTAAGCCGGGTTAAAATCAGGTCAGGAAGCAAGGCATCGATTCCAATCACACCATCAAAAAAACATGAACAACAAATGACAATTGACTATTATTGACAACGGTTTAGTCAAAGGACAGACAGCAACTCATTGAGATTCTGTTAAGGGGCATAGATTAAGCTGGGTACAAAAATTGCCCTAAAACATCAATGACATCAAAGATTGGACTTATTGTAATTATTTTTAATTACAAATGACACAAAATAATAACAAACACAAATATGTATTTTATAATATTACAAAGTTATTTGTGTTTAAAAATTACTAAATTACAGTGGTAGTATTTTACAGTGTAAAAACTATATAGAAGGGTCCATCCAGGGGAAAACATTTTGTGCTCCCTGTCCTCGGTTCATGTGCCCAGCGCCCGAAACTTTCTCCCCTGGATGGGCATGGGGAACCCCCCCTGCAACCCTAGTTGAGGATTAAGTGGAAGATAATGAATGACTAAAATTTTTCAGGAATTGGTAGCAAGATTTATTTTAAAAAATATTTACAGAAAAGGATGTTGTTTTGAAACCATATTGCAAAAAAGGCCATCAGCTAACTGACAAAAAGGCTCCAAAACCCCCTTGCTGTGAATTGGTGCACCTCCATATTGCGCCCATAATTTCTTTATCAACCCAATAAGAAAGTTATTACACAACTAAGTTTACAACAAAGACATGGTTTATTACAAATGCCTTACTAACTAATCACATCTATTATTGTAGTTTTACTGCAGTCTTTCTTGACATGTTGGTAATACAGGAAAGTAAATAGGCAGCCAGTATATTTAAGTACATTTGTCTGGCACTCTGATTCACGAAATGTGTTTTATAGTGTATAACTAATAATCCTAGCAGATAATAACTAAGTCTTAATGAAACAATAGAGTAGAGAGTCTCTCTTAGCCTCATCTTTAACTAAAAAAAACACTGAGCGCAATGCCAAAGAACCAGGAAATAATGTTGTTGAAGATATATGCTAATTGTTCAAAGCCACAGTTAAAATAATTAACTCTTGTTGTGTTTTAGGAAATCTCCCACTGAATTTGTCTCAATTAATACCACGCCATGGATGTCAATGTTTTCTTTTTGTCATCCAATATGGTCTGTACCATTTTAAATAACAGATTTGATGGACTTGGTTGCCTTTTCCTTATCGCATTCTCTCAACACACACATCACCAAGCATGTTGCCTTTCATCTCCGGAGAAAGGACATTAGTTTGCATACATCACAAAGTTAATTACGTGCAAAGTTGTCTTTTATCTTAATAAAGAACAATGGGTAAATGAGAATTTAATGAGAAACAAAACCTTTGAAAAATATGCTGTAAGAATGAGCCCTAACTAACCCTAACTATTCATGCCCATGATATCATGATTTTAAGCTACATCAAAAAAAATCTTATCTTATCTTATTATTTATGATTTTCCCTTCCCTTTCATTCATTTGTCTAAAACTTGATTTATTCAGTAATCTGCTATTGCAGATTATAACAGACACAAAAATATGTTTACATGTACATGTCCATTTTCAATCAAATTTATTCTCTGATTTTTCTTTTCTATTTTTATTTCCTGTTTAGTATTCTATTTTTCTTACCAGCACACAGTATATCTCATTCCCCTCCAGGTCCACTGCAGGTGCCTGTAGCAGCCTCCAGTCTCTGCCCTTGTTGTATGTGATGTACGTCTTCACTTGATTCTCCACCTTCCTATTAGCAATCAGCAAGCCTTTGATTCCCGCTACCTGGGGGAAATAAGCATAAAGTTAAATTGAAAAGCTTATAGAGGCCTTTTCCAAAACAATTTTAGATGTTTTTGCAATGCATTTATAAACCGATGACACCTCTTACTTTAAATTTCCATGTGATGAAACACCACTACGAATGCCACCCTATTTTCTTGCTCAACAAACCCTATGCCATGTGTTGTGACAGTAAAGTCCTCTCACACTTGAAACTGATAGAAATGAATCCAAACTTCAAGCTGTATTGAGATGTGACAGGCCAATGCAGGTTGAGTCATTTTGAAAGTACTGCACAGCAAAGGAGGAGACAGATAAGTGGCACTAATGGCCAATGTGTTTGACAGTGTGGCATCAGATCGACAGGGCTAATGAGGGGCCCTCCCTATCTGCTGGTTTCCCATGTCCATCACAGTACTGATTATTTATTGCCCTTTTCTGTCTCTGTCCTTTTACAAGGCTTTCGAGGAGGATGGCTGCTGAAGCGTTAGAATTGGTTGTACTTTCTTACTTCTGCTGTTTTTCTTAGTACAGTGATGTTTTACATAAGGTTCTTTGATTTTCATCCAGTTATTAAACCAAAACAAAAAACTCAATCATTAACTCAACCATGGTTTCAATGTTAAATAACAGCGTATTTCGTTCCTATCTCATATAACACATGTGATATTAATGATAATAAAATTTTCTTGAATATATATATATATATATATATATATATATATATATATATATATATATATACACACACACACACACACACACACACACACACACACACACACACACACACACACATATATATATATATATATATATATATATGTGTGTGTGTGTGTGTGTGTGTGTGTGTGACCTATAAAAATCCATAGGGTTGCTTCAATTATCATGAAACTTGACACACTTACTCTAGTACTCAGTCAACTACGAACCCCGCAGTCTGATTTAGAGCATGTCAGTGTGTCTCTGCCATCATTACAGCAATATTCATGGGTGTGTTTTGGGTGTCATGTGCAATAAACCAGTGTGTCACATGTACTCAAGAGCCCGATGTGGTCTGACAGGCGGATTGCTCTTTCAACGGCACAATGCAACCAATGACATGTAAATTAATATGTACACTGTTTTCAGGAAATGTCATCACAAGCCCATGCAAAGTGGCTAGTTTAAAAATCAACAATAATGAAAATAATGCATTAACAATTACAATTCATTTTTTTTATGTGCTGGAATTTAAGAGATCGTTTTGACCATTACACACATTATTATTATTATTATTATTATTACAATTATTATTACTACTATTATTATTATTATTGTGTTTTTATTAATATCTCTTTAAATTTCATGTGTTATATTGGACATTTCAAAGGTTCAATCGCACATTAAGCAATGAAAGCAAATATCAAAACATGATTGAAAGGGTTATATTTGGCGACACCCAATGTTTTCATAACACACCTCGGAAAAATTATGCATTATGAAATTAAGTTGATGTGTTTGATATTGAAGTTGATTGTGTCTGTATACACCCACTTCAAAAAAAGTGTATGCAATGTCAGCAAAGTTTCATTTTCATAATTTAATGAAACCTACAGAGCTCAATAACTCTTGCAGGCAGCAAACCCACTTTCAAGTTTTTTTCTATTTAGCAGGTGTGTTTGTCCATAAAGATACAAGTCATATAATACCGTCTTCATGCTGTTTATGATTGGCATCTACATCCCAGTTTGCCTTCCTCTATAATGTAATTTCCAGGCTGAAACTTCTTTTACATCCTCATTAACATCCTTGCTTCCAGGGTTGCTCACAACAGGGTTGAAATATATATATACAGTGGGTTGCAAAAGTATTCATACCCCTTGAACTTTTTCATATTTTGTCACATTACAACCACAAACATAAATATATTTCACTGGAATTTAATGTGAAAGACCAACACAAAGTGGTATATAATTGTGAAGTGGAAGGAAAATTATACATGAATCAACATTTTTTTTACAAATAAAAAACTGAAAAGTGCGACGTGCAAAAGTATTTAGCCCCCTTTTCCCTGAGTGCAACCAATTGCATTCAGAAGTTGCCTGATGAGTGCTAATGACTCAAAAGTGTCCACCTGTGTGTAATCTAATCTCAGTACAAATACAGCTGCTCCGTGACGGCCTCAGATGTTGGTTAAGAGAATATTGGGGAGCAAACAGCATCATGAAGTCCAAAGAACACACCAGACAGGTTAGGCATATGGTTTTGGAGAAGTTTAAAGCAGGCTTAGGTTAAAAAAAGATTTCCAAAGCTTTGAACATCTCACGGAGCACTGTTCAATCCATCATCCGGAAATGGAAAGAGTATGGCACCACAGTAAACCTGCCAAGACAAGGCCGTCCACCTAAACTTACAGGCCGAACAAGGAGATCACTGATCAGAGAGGCAGCCAAGAGGCCCATGGTGACTCTGGATGAAATGCAGAGAGCCACAGCTCAGGTGGGGGAAACTGTCCACAGGACAACAATTAGTTGTGCACTACACAAATGTGGTCTTTATGGAAGAGTGGCAAGGAGAAAGCCATTGTTAAAAGAAAACCATAAGAAGTCCCGTTTGCAGTTTGCCAGAAGCCATGTTGAGGACACAGCAAACATGTGGAAGAAGGTGCTTTGGTCAGACGAGACCAAAATTGTACTTTTTGGCCACAATGCAAAACGCTATGTGTGGCGGAGAAATAACACTGCACATCACTCTGAAAACACCATCCCCACTGTCAAATATGGTGGTGGCAGCATCATGCTCTGGGGGTGCTTCTCTTCAGCAGGGACCGGGAAGTTGGTCAAAGTTGATGGGAAGATGGATGGAGCCAAATACAGGGCAATCTTGGAAGAAAACCTGTTGGAGTCAGCAAAAGATTTGAGACTGGGGCGGAGGTTCACCTTCCAGCAGGACAACGACCCTAAACATAAAGCCAGAGCTACAATGGAGTGGTTTAAAAAAAAGAATATTCATGTGTTAGAATGGCCCAGTCAAAGTCCAGACCTAAACCCAATTGAGAATTTGTGGCAAGATCTCAAAACTGCTGTTCACAAACGCTCTCCATCCAATCTGACTGAGCTTGAGCTGTTTTGCAAGGAGGAATGGGCAAGAATTTCAGTCACTAGATGTGCAAAGCTGGTGGAGACATACCCTAAAAGACTTGCAGCTGTAATTGCAGCAAAAGGTGGCTCCACAAAGTATTGACTCACTGAATACTTTTGCACGTCGCACTTTTCAGTTTTTTATTTGTAAAAAAAATGCTGATTCATGTATAATTTTCCTTCCACTTCACAATTGTATACCACTTTGTGTTGGTCTTTCACATTAAATTCCAGTGAAATATATTTATGTTTGTGGTTGTAATGTGACAAAATATGGAAAAGTTCAAGGGGTATGAATACTTTTGCAACCCACTGTATATATATATATATATATATATATATATATATATATATATATATATATATATATATAGCCACACAGGTTTCAAGTTTCAAAATATGCAAATTTCAGCAGGAAATTAAAATTTTACATCAGGTTATATGTATATAAACAATGGGACAAAGGACAGATTTAGGGTCCTGTCTTACACTACAGAAGGCACATTACTATGTTTATTGCTATCTTCCAAAAACAGTCGATTGTAATGCGTTCCAGCTGCGTCATTTAAATAGCAACATTACTTACAAAGATATCTATGTGGATGGGCGTGGTGGTCTCGGAAGTGAGGTGTGTTAAGGTACATTTCTGGCATATTGCCATTTTGGCAACAGAAAACACAGGTGCACTACTGACTGAAAACAACTTAGTATCAGTGTCACAGCTCTTTCCCAGCATACTTTCATCTATCCTTCCTGCTAATACCTGCTCCTCATTACCCATCAATTATCCTGCATTCATCACTTGTTTCCACTCACCACTTTCCTATTTAAAGGCCCTTCCTTTGTATTACTTTGTGTTGGATTGTTCTCTTACTATTTGGATTGTTTTGCTGTGCTGTGTTCCAGGTCCAGGTTCAGGCTGCGGTTTTGTGGTAGCCCTGTACATCTTGCTCTTCTTTGACTTCCAGGTTCAGGCTGCGGTTTGCTGGTTCCTGGTCACTGCTACGACACATTGTCCATTTGGCCTCCCGCTACAGTATTCTTTATGTGACATTTAGTTTTGTTTTTGTAACATTTTTTGGCAACTAATTTGTTGTTGCAAGTGCCTTGGATAGCATCCTCTGTTTTTTGAACCTGAGCACCAATAGACTACTGCCGGTTAAGCAAATTCCTTCTCTCTCCAATTACACTCACTGCTACGTAGTCGTGATATTTAGACAGACGTAAACAGTCAGTTGCCATTAGCAGAGAATGGTCAACAGACACACGTCCCCAACGCCACTAAACACTGAATAACCACTGAACGCTATTAAATATTACTGCATTAGCACAGAGAACGCATATACATTGTCTACACTATACTCTGTATTCTCTATTCACAGTAAAATGTAATACCTTATGGGCAAGTGCATTAAGTCCAGGTAGCTGCTCCGTTGAATTAGGAATCCGCCAAAGTCAGACAGCACCTGGCTCTTAAAGGGAACCGCAAGTGACACTGGTTTATTGCACTTTACACCCAAAACACACCCGTAAATAAACGAGCATTAGTACAAAACTTCAGCTTTATGATTTTCCTGTTGTGATAGCAAAGACACACTGACACGCCCGAAATCAAGGTTGTGTGGTTGACGATTCGCAAAAAAAAGCTAAAATAGGGTCCTTTGTGTGTACCTTCGTTTTGTTAGAACAATATACAGAAAAATATAAAACACATTTGTATTTTATGGTAATTACTTCACATTAACCATTTTGCACTTGTTTGTTTTAACAAACTTAACAATCACAAAAAAAGCTTATTAATAAATTAATATTTTATTAATAAGGCACTCCTGCATAATTTAAAACTTTATTTTTGTATTCATTTTATTTAAATGGAAAGTTATACAATTATACGTTAACTCTGTTTAAGGTAATTGTACAGCTAGGAACATCTTTGCACAAGCAACTACACATAATGACATGAGATTGTCAGTAACTCAGATCTCAAATCACGTCAAGGGTCAATCACCCAGGGGTTAGTCTCTCTGCATTTCATCATTTCAATATATTCTGGGAAATTGTTAACTAAAATAATTTTTTTTTTTACAAAAAACACACTGGATGAGGTCTTGTTAATGGAGTCTCCTACCTCGTAAAGGTCAATCATGCTGTTACCCCCAAGGCCTCGGGTGGTTTTCAAATTTTCCAGAGCCAGAGTGAAGTAGACACCACGAGGATCTGATATATACAAGTTGTAGGTGTCATTCTGGTTCCATTCCTGGACAGCAGCAAAAACCTGACCCTGGTCTGTGCTCAGGATGTGCATGTCCTGCAAAGACAGAAGGACAAACTGTGTGAAAGATAAAAATAAAATAAAATAAAATAATGAAAAAAGACCACAAGATCATTAGCATGGAGTCCTGCGGGGCCACAGCAGGCAGTCTCTATAGGACACCAATCAATTAAAATAAAGCTCTGCCGAGCATGTGTTTTAATGGATACCCAACTGACCAGGAACAACTGACAGGCACACAACAAAAAAAGAATTTCAGTCCTCTGCCTGATCATGAAAGACGAAATAAATCTGACTGCTTAAAAAATGCAATATTTGTACAGACTTCATGTAAATGCACAACAATAGCTTTAATATAAAATCTGTTTAGTTTTATTATTCCTTATTTGCAAATATTGTTACTTTTTGGGTCCTAATAATAAAGATGCTCAATTGCGGCACATTTAAGCAATGTTATTATGACATTAGGATAACAAAATTTAGAAAGGTTACCTATAGTACTTTCTTACTTTGGGAAGAGAGTATTTGGGTATTTTGATGTGTATGAAAGGTTCCCTCTGGTAAGATACGAAATATGATGCTCTGCCGGCCATGGTGACCTGGGAAGATCAAAACACATTCTTATAGACCTGAATGCATAAACATTTATTTTCAGAAAACAACCTTGTAGTGGTATCATATTACAGTTAATTTTTGTATGGAATATGGAATATAATTTATTTAACAATAACATTCTACCAAAACCTCCAAGATATAAGATTTAGATTTATTTTTATTTTACTTTCTTTCCATTTCAGAAGTTTTCAAATTCTATTAATCAGCAACCCAACAACTGTCCTTTTTTGTGGCAGTGTAGTCACCCTATAGTTACAGCAGCACCAAATGTGATGAAGTTAATAATAGGGAAAATGGTGTTTAAGTAATTGATGTTATCAAGCTGGTCATTCAAGCAGGTTGTGACATGATGTCCCATTTCCTTTAGACCAGCCTACCACTTATTAAACAGTCTCTTCTATTTCTGGTAGCCAAGCTATTTTGAGAATTGAAACCTCCAACCTGTCAATGTTCTTGGGTAAATATTGTGTAGGACAATCGATAGTCTCATTACTCCTTGTCAAAGGAAATCTTTAGCTTTACTGAGCAATGCCTCTTGTCTTTCTTTTGTTGAGGGTCAAATGAGTACCAAAACACAAATGTGTGTTGTTAGTTCACTCTACAGTCAACACAGAGGAAAGCCTGTATGTGTGCCCTTAGCATTTATATCATTTTAATTGAACGTGAATGTCTAGCCGACACTGCATCAACTTTAAGCCAAGTTTCAAATGAAGGTATACACAGACACACACATTATGTAGAAGAATACACAGCATGTTGTCGTAATAATAATAATAATAATAATAATTATAATAATAATAGCACTAGTGCTATAAATTAAAATAAAAATGCTTATTAACATTAAGCATTATACACACCATCACATTAAATATAATATTAAGTATAAAAAGTGAAATTAAACCATCTTAAAATTACACTGCATCTTAATTTAAACAACTAATCCAAATCAAATAAAATTAACCTTGATTGGCTTATCCGGGACTCAAGGTAAATATTTCATATCCAAGAGAACCATATCACACAGGGATTATATTTATTCACATCCTTAATTCATTTTAATGAATTCAACCATATATAACCACTAAGCAAATCACTGCAGTAAACTGATGCATTTTAACTCTCAGTTCCAGCAATATTCAGCCAACAAGGTCTTGAACACAAATGAAGTGAAGTGCTTTCCCATCTGTACTGCCCAGAAGAGCATGCTTATCCCTTCATACCTGAATGACTATGTAGTCATCCTGAACCACCAGTGAGTTGGGCTCTATGTAGCCAGGGAATGGAAATGTCCTGCTGGATTCAAAACAAGCCTGAGCCCTGCATGTCATATATTGACATTCTGTGGGAAAATAAAAAGAATCACATACAAACACAAGAATGTCCAGCTTACACTGAACCTCTCAGAGAAGAGTAAGTAGTCTCTAAAAACAATTGCAATATAATATAGATATTTATTAAACATTAGGTCTAATAAATTTAAGATGGTGTTGGGACTTCAAGTTATAACATTTTAATCGTAATATAAGGCCAGGGAAATTAAAGAAGAAGAAAAAAAAAAACACAAAAAAATGTAATTGGTAAAGATTAAATTATGAAATTATCAATAAAAAAAAAATAATAATAAATTCTCACGTCCATCAGGAGTGTACCCCTCCATGTGAACTAGATCGGCCTCCTTGTCCAGACCAGTTACAGACCTGCAGCCGGAAAACCCCAAAGCACATGCAAAAAGCAGAGTAAGAGCCATCGAAACGGTCAGACATGCACAAACAGTAATAGGCATTTTATTTAGCTCCAGTTTTGCAGTGACAATAAAAGTAGACTACTCTCCTTTATGCACTGCCATTTCCCCAAATGTCTCATGACAGGGAAATGGAATTGCACCATTGTTTATCTTTACGGCTAAAAGAGCCTTTGTGAAGATGGTATGTTCGTGCATTTGTGTTATAGGTTAATGGATGTAATAGGAAATCTGAAAAAATTGCCTGTTTTGTGTGAACATAAATAAAAAAGTACCCACTTTGTGTTTAGATAGCTCAAGCCTACTGAAACACATGATTCCAATACTGGTGCTAGTGGCTCAATCTGTCATAGGGTTTTAGTCATTCAGCTTTGGGTGTTAGTCATTGACATTGACAGTGACGGGCCACTCACAGTCAGATTTCAGCATTATTGGTTACCAGAGTTAAATCATGGTCAATGTGGGTCCTTGAGCATGAACCTTAATCCCCATTGCTTCAGGGTTGCGGTATGGTAAACGTTGTGTTCGGACCCCAACCATCTACTTGGGCTACTTTTAAGCCATTATGGATAAAGGCATCTTTTAAATGAGCTAATCGTAAAAAAAGGTAAGATTTTCAAATCTGTCACTGCTTTGTTATTTTAATCAAACCTCTAAAAATATAATTTTAAGTATCACAATTTCAGCTCATCTTATTACCCTGACCATTTAATTCTATACTGGGGGGCAGTGGGATTTCCTATGCCCATCCAGGGGACAACCAGGCACTGGTTTTTACACCCAGGACAAGGTGCCAATCCATCACTGGACACAAACTTACAGACAGACACACACATCAAACTATATAGGAGCAATTTAGAGCAGCCAATTCAACTTATTACACATTTTTGGACTGTGTGGGAAAACCAGAGAACAAGAAGAACACCCATGTTGACACAGGGAGAACATGGAAACACTACCAAAATTGGGATTTGAACCTGGAAGATCAGCTCTAGTACAAACAAACAAAAGAGAGAGAGAAAGTACCAGATGATAAACTTAATGAACTGATAAACAGTCAGATACTGGGAAGTTGATTGATAGAGTGTTTTTAACATAGAACATTGCATTATCGCAGAATCTGAGTGGCCTTTACATCACATCACAATTTTTAGGAAGTAAACACTTTCCCATCAAAGAGAAAATTAGCACTTGCCATTTTATTGTTCTTGAGTGCAGCATCAAGCCGGAAGAAATGAATTTTAAATTGACACAGATGCATAAATACATCTCTTTTAATTCTGATGATGGCACATTTCTTAAAGAAGGAAAAGTCCAACTAATCTGGTCTGACATGGGAGAATGTGAACTTTCCTGAGTTTACGTCATTAAATATTCAGTTGCTCTTTTTTCTCTCAACCTTTCTGTGCCCTATGATTCACACCTGCCTTCATGTGAAATCATGCACCACTAGCCACATGAAAAAGAGAGATAAAGCCTGCAGCACAAGCCTGACATGCTTTTGATAAAAGACCGAACAGGCTATTCGCAAATTGTTTAGAGTGAAGCTTCAGCAACGCTTCTCTGACCTATCTGACTGGCAAAACAACGGCAATTTGTGTTTATGTGCGATGGAAATCACTGAGCAGAAGCAGATTTCTGAAAACCTGAATATGATATTGCTAAGAGCACAGCAGTGTGGTTGAGGTGTGATTGCTGTGGCACAACCTACCAGTAGAAGCGGTTGGGGGTCACTCGCTCGTGAACAAGCTGCCACTTCCGACCAAAGTCAAACGAGCTGTACAGCTGAGGGAAAGACAGAGACATGGAGGGGAAAAAGACAGAATGGAACAGTCATTAAATTATGATCACTATAGTCTACGTTATACATTATCCAAAAGCAATTGGCTCATGGCTTCTTCTTCTTCTTCAGTTCACTGATTTTTATCTGATTAAATGCAATTAGCCTGAGATTCAGATTTTATTACAGAAACAGCAAGACTGAAGCAATGATGTGGGATGCTATATAACATATAGGCTCTGGTCCATAAGGCACAAGCTCTGCAGTCAGATGCACTAACACCATTAAAGCATACTGGTCTACCCAATAAGCATATATATTTGTTAATTATACACCTACTTAGTATGACTTACTGTATAGATGCACTTCACGGAATACTTGTAAGTCCCTTTTACTCTGTTTTAAGTGATCAGGACCAGTACAGAGCAGATATTGTTTGGATGATAGATGAGGTTTACACTGATCTTGTGCTGGAGTGTTACAAATAATATGATTTTAAATCGCATGGCAGTGCTAGAGCTTTTAAACACGGGGCCCACGCACTGTGTACTCTGTCAGACAAGTCTACATTGTATAAACGGAAAAGTAATGCAACACTTACAAATTACTTACAGGAGCTTCTATTACATCCAATTCTAATTTGTTCCATCCTTTTCAGCTATAAGAGTTTCCATAAATGTTTTTTAAATGTTTATGAAACCTAAATTCATACAGTTATAGACCTTGCTTTGTACACTGTGGCACAGTCATGCAGGAAGCAAAAAGGTTTTCACAAATGCCACAGTAAAAAGTATGTACTGTAGTCCACTAGGAAGTCCATAACAGTAAGTGGAACTAATAACATTGATAATAAGTGAAGCAAAAAAAAGTAATGTATGTAATTATGACATAGATAATGAACAGGTTTGCAAAGTTATTTTAATTATGCTAAATCAGTAATTAAGTTTAAAGCATTTTAATATAAAAGAACGGTATGGATGTAAAATAAAATATTTGTGTATGTAAGTGATAACACAACAAAAAAAGGTTGATTGCTTTAAAAACCACAGATATCTCTGTGTAAACGAAAAATCTATTTAATTTAATGTAATGCGGTCAAGTACATTAACTGCTCGACTAACTGCTGTACCATCTGATTTAAAGGTACATAACATGCAAAAACCAGTATGACCATTCTAGGTTAAATCATGTATGGATGGATTTCCAGCATTCTAATTGGGTTTCCACATGCCTAAACATAATTAATAATCGAGAACTGTTCATTTTCCAATTAAACTGATTGATGGGACTGAAGTTGGCTCTGGCCTATTTAACCACAGGATATAGATTATTATAAATGGACTCTTCAGTTACAGTTGGCTTTTCTGGGATGTATCTATTACCTTCAGATGTTCAAACAAGTGTGGAGTATAAATTCATGAGAGATTTGAAGCTAATATTGCTTAAGCTACATTTTGACTTAACTGTGGCTTTGAAGAAATAGAACAGCTCTGTGCCAGGTCTTTTCCTGCCAGGAGAAATTGACAGAATAGATACAGCCCTGGGAACAGGTAATGTAGGTACTTGCAGCTCTGTTAAATTAAGTACCTTCAAAACACAAAGTGACAACTTGGACAATTTTAACAACACATTTGCTTAGGAAAGTCATTTCCCCTCATTGGGAAAACATTAAGCAAGGCCATATAAAATGTTTCGTATCCCAACGCTATTTAAATCCTCTTGAAATGTGTTTGCTTAATCAATCCAGTGTCAGCGTCCTTTCATAGCACTCACGTGTAATGTAATCTGTCTAGATCCATAGTCCGCAGCTCATCTATCGGCTGCCATAGTTGATGCTCCTGGCCCACGGGACCCCCCATAAGCATGATGTTGATGTATCAGACTGCTGAGCCTGCTCAACCTGGAGGCAATTATTCAGACGACTGACATACTCAATTTTAAAAGCTCTGGGCTGCCTCAAAGTGTGCCTCACAGCTTCTTGGCTAACATCAATAAATCACCAGGTGGGGGCAAAGACCCAACTTTAGGCAACAACTAATAGAGAGTCAGGGCGGCCTACTAATGATCGTTAAGGGATAATAAAAATTATATAATTATATAAATAAACAGACTTTTCCATGACAGCTGCCAAAAAAACAAGACTTCCTCAATTTATCCCAGTATAATAATATAGAGAAAGATTTCAGTGACCCAACAAGAGCAGGACTACACCTTCCAACAGCTGTATGTTTGAACGTGATTTAAAATACTGTCTGGTAATAAAGCCCATTTCTGTTGACAGAAATCCTGTTTCCGATTAACATTCGTGCCCACCACTCATTACATATATACTGTGTTGTAGTTTAACTAATGTACTTGCATTCTGATGGCACTTAGCAAAATGTCAGAGGTACTTAGAAGGTGACAAGCATCAGGCAGTTAGCATCTTGCATTTACCTTTGAATCTGGTAGGCAGAAGGTAGCCATGACATATTTGCATTAGCTTCACAGATGGCAAAAATTGCTGCGACTTGTTGCTCCAATTAGTAACAGACGGACTTATTCACAAGTCGCTCCGAGGTGACCATCAACAGCATTCATCTGATTAAACCCAGGCTTACAAATAGCAAGACAAATGGCAATAGGTATTTTAGTGATTATAATTCCATTAGCATTCAATTAGTTTTGCAGCACCGATGCTGGCTAATTTGTGGACAGATGTGGACTTTCTTAATCTATGAGCTATCCTATTTAATACCATTATGTCTGCAGAACATTCACTGTTTAGCCAGATAATGAATTACAAGACATAGCTTATTATTATTTGCTAAATATAAGATTAATTGTATATTGTATTGGATTCAAATGTTTAAAATCCTTATTAGATTTAGTTGTTAAATTGATTATCACAACATAAAGCATTGTAATCTATTAAACAGTTAAAACTGAGATTTTGCTCTTTAGAAATTATGGCAGAGCATATCAAGAGCAGAGGTGAATGCAGGTCTCTATTCATCATTGCTGATGCAGTAAATACCACGTGAATGAAACAGAGAGAGAGAAGAAAGAATGAAATAGAGAGTGAGCAAGAGAGATATGAGAGAAGGACAGACAAAAAAAAGAGAACAGGTTATGGAATTATGGAAATGAGTAACCAAGCACTATTGTTCCACTGTCCCAGGCCATTACCATAATTCAGTTTAATGCCAGCTAATTAAGTTAGCCATAAATTTCTGATGCATTTATGGACAGCACTGTAAATCATGTTGACTCGTATGCAGCAGCCTGAAAGTTGTAGCAATAGACAAATGAGCATTTCCTTTTTAAGTTTTCGCTGTTGAGAGCCGTACTCATTGCCTCAGCGTACACCCTGGCACATGAATGTTTTAACTACCATTCCAGATTTCACAGAATGTAATACACCCATCATATTCACATTAAATCAATTAATTATAGGTTAATTCAGCAAGTAAAATAGTAATAGTATTAGTAATGATAAGATAATAATAATCATAATGATAATTACATTACATTAATAACTGGATACAGATATTGGCTGGAGGCACATAGGACATATGTTTGAATCAGTCAGAGAAACTGCTGGAAACATTTTCATTGCACCTTTGTCAGTTAAATATGGGATAAAGGAAAAAAGGTAATTATTTATTAAATAAATAAATACATACATTTTCTCAGTTTCCAAAAAGTTGTTGTTTGCACTTTATTTAAAGGACGTCTCAGTGTTGGGGATCCAGGTCCGAATCCTGATCTGGGTGAGGTGAATGACTACAATGCCTCACAATGAATAGACTTTGCTCGTAATGCATTCCCAGCTTGTGCTCAGTGTATTCTTAAATGCAAGTTCCCTATGACCCTCAGCCAAGAAAAGAAAACATAAGTAAATGATGATTTGACATTTTAAACCCTGTGTCATTTTACCCTTTGGAAAGCAAGAAATTATACTAAATGATGACCTTGCAGACTAGACTACTACAGCACAGCACAAGGGATAAGTGAGATCTTTTTAAATGTCAGGCCACTGATACAGCTGATTATGCCTTTAGATTCACAGAGTATAATACAATTAAGAGTATGAGAAATAATCTTATTTATAATGATCATGTTACAGGTGTAAATGTTATATACGTTGAATTCTTACTTCAACTGATTGTCACCCACATTATATATATATTTATTCTCAACAAGCACAAACTCTCAGTGGAAATTTGCTTTGATGGTCATATCAGAACCAAAGTTGCAGTGCTTAAAGTTACATCAGACAGTTTCAGATCATAGCTCCAGGGCCTG
Organism: Corydoras sp. C115; assembly: GCA_019802505.1. NCBI lineage: Eukaryota > Metazoa > Chordata > Actinopteri > Siluriformes > Callichthyidae > Corydoras > Corydoras sp. C115. Next base: position 630,280 of record JAFMOC010000033.1, on the reverse strand, counting down.
GCTATTCAAGTGTTACTGTTGGCTTGTTAAAACCATGTTTTCTTGATCCTGGATCTGGAGTACTCCTGATCTGCACCTGAACTCTCTTCCAGTTTAATTAGGAAAGTAAAATTTAATAAAATAATATATATATATATATATATATATATATATATATATATATATATATATATATATATATATAATCTTTAATAAAATTCACTAAAACACACTGTTAACAAAGATTTAATGATGTATTTTTATGAACCTGTGCATTTATAAATTATTGCAACAGCTGACATACAGCAATTAATGGCCTTTTCAATACATCACAAAATCTTTGCAGTCTTAAAGGCACATGAAAATGATTATAAGCTAAACATGTTTAAGTTTTTTTCATGTATAAAGATAAACTTCTCAGTTACATTTACTGGACTGTTGACATTTTCTAAAATTGTCAGAGAACCATTATTGGAAGGCACTGAAAATGTAGTTTTAAATCTAAACACACAGCATGAGCACTGTTGTGAGAAATGCACAACAATGTCAGTCCAAACAGTTAAGAAAAAAAACACATGTGAATAAATATCTTTCAAGCTGGGACCAGCACGTTGCAGAAAACAGTGAGCATGGCAAGTTGAAAATAAATTAAAACACTCAGAAATGTAAGAGTGACAAAAATTCCAAAAAGTCAAGGGACCACAGACTGAGGTTGCTGCTCTTACAATAAACAATGCAAAACATGGCTTGGTAACTAAGATCACTCTTGTATTTTATTTAGGATCACTATTTTATTTAGGATCAAACCCATTTGAGCTTTGACTTTCTGATTCAGTTACAGGCATTATTAGATCAGCCAAACTATTTATATCCACCACAATTTTTCTTCATTTACTGCAGGGGGTGGGATTTACTAAAAAAAGTGTAAAAGACAGTACATTATATCCCTTTAAAGAATAAATTTTGTACTTTCCTAAATATTCAATTCTGTGTGGCTGTGAGTAAAACGTGTTATCCCATGTTTAAACAGATAATCCTTTATGTTGAGCATTAATGCATGAAAATCCACTGGCTCCTATTAGACATGGAGCAAATTACATTCACTAATCTCCTCTAGTCTCTTCAGCTTGAAGGACTCATCCAAACTTATGCAAAGGCTAAAGCTAATTCTACAATGCAGTCAATGTAGTGAATAATTAAGAACAAAGCTGTAATGAAATCCATTAGAGTTCTTTAATGAATAGAATTTTCCCAAAGCTTGTGGATGACAATTAGTGTAATTATAAATAATAACAGTGTTTTGTTTTTGTGAAGAATGCTGTAGGAAATGTTTTTCTAATGATACCCTGGGATGGACTTAAAACAAAGCTCCATTCTATCAGCATGTTATGTGTGGGGGGGAGAGAAAGAGGAGAAAGTCTCCAAGCATTTGTGTAAAAACATGGATCGCTTCTACCAACTGTTAGATCTGACAGTCACACAGAGCTCCTGAGATTTTTCCTAACCAAACATTTCATTTTCTAGCTGCTTTCACAGAAGCTTAATACCAATAATCCTTTATCCAGACGCTGTAGCACCTGTTTGGAGCAATCTCAGCAAACCTCCAGGATCTAATTTATCCCCCAGACATTCACTGTGTCCTTGAAGTTTAGATCTGGGCATCACATGGCAAATCTCCATGACAGTAAAAACTTGCCACAGTAAAAATCTTTATACTTCATTTACACTATCTTTATACATCACTTTGCTGTTTTTAACATTGGTATGTTAAACTGGATGTCATTACGCATAAAAATGTACATTTATATTCAACACTGAGTGGTACCCAAACCATATTGACACACAACAGATCAAACTATAAACACAGCTTGATTTGTTGGCATTTGCGGACATACCCACATTGTAAATAAATAATGCAATAAATGGAATGTAATAGTCACATTAATCTATCCATTCATTCATCCATTATCTACAATTAGTCCTCTCCTACAGTCATAGGGTGGTTCCATTCAGTTGAGGGCACACATTCACTAACACAGACTATATAGGGGCAATTTAGAGCAGCCAATTTTACCTTAATTCAAAACCATATTTTTGGACTGTGGGAGAAAACAGGAGAACCCAGAGGAAACCCATGCAGACACGAAGAGGCGAATGAGCGTACCACAAAGCTATGGTCCCGTCCCTATTATTTATTTGTTCTTACTTGCTGTTGTTTAACCTCATTTCAGATTTTTTTATAAAGCTGCGAAATAAAATAAAAATCTAAACAAATGCTCCTGGCTCCTGTATGATATCGCTAGCATTGCCAGCACATTACAACTTCTGCCTGAAGCAGGCCACGTCAACAGCACTTTATCTCTCTTAGATATCTCTCTTATATCTCTATTAGTCAAAAAAATAAGAAGAAGAAACTTGTTTTAGTAGATCTATGTAACATTAACTAATAAGATACCTAAACTGGTATTTCAAATACAGAGCAATATTACTAGTAAATAAAATATTATTAAATTATTGCATACTATTTATAACTTTCAGCAAATAGGCTAATCTAGTGTGATTTACAGAACTGGAGACATAATTCAATCTGAGCAGCTAAACATTATTTTTCAAGGGTCTATTAGTGGCAGCTTGGCACTGCTGAAGCTTTGTGTTCAGTGTTCCGGTCAATATTTGTGTACCCTACCTGTTGAACTATCATTGTCTTTCATACAAAGTAAGTATACACCACATGTTTCAGTTGATAATTGTCTGTTGAGATTTCGTTGCACAAAGAAAGCCAGTTGAGGCACATAATAAAATTAATATATTTGAGAATAACTTTTAAAGTTAGTGTTTTTTATTTTTTATATTTCAAGTTCACTAAGCTTTTAACTCATTGGTTTATTACTATGCTGATTAGATTCTGAATTCTTAAAATGACCACTAGCTGTTTACACCTGAAGTGGTCTGCAATATTAGAAAGCCATCAAGTTACTATGCATTACATTACTGCAAAATTGTACCATATTTCTTCAAGTAACCATTCCACATAAAGCTATAAAATTGTGAAAGGAGTTCAATGTGTTGTGCCAAATTGGATGACATTTGAATGATTGCATTTGACATGGCTCTGAGGGAGCAAGAAAAATTACATCAGGCTTTAAAAAAGCACAGCAGCACAATATTGAGTATGCAGTTCATCCAGTTGCCCCACTGACATTCCCTTTAGGCAAATATTGCACTGAATAATCCTCTTTTCTTCAACTGATTATGAGGAATTCAATACAGGCTAGATGAAAAGCTAAGTCAAAATATGGAAAACATTAAATCAGACATATAATTTGGATTCAAAGCCAGCCAACAGAAGGTTATAATCAATTTAAACAGAGGAAAAGAGCCTGAATAATAAACAATAAGAATATTGAAAAACATACTCATGTGAACATGCTGCTTTCTATGAGAACAACAATACTTCTGTGAATAACAAAGTACAGTTCCAGCATATAAGCTGTTTGAATTAGATATTGAATACATATTGAAAAATCATATTTAACACATTTATCACATCATAAGATGAGATGAACAAAGTGGATGTATAAAAGAGTTATAAAGCTAAGAGAAGCACATGATAGAAACAGGCTCTACAGAAAACAATGAATACAGAATAATGTAAACGTGGTTGAACAATTACAATGACTATTTGTAAGTGTGTAATTTCTTTTTTGAGGCAGCCACTGCTATACTACTGACGTTAAACATCTTTTTCCTTAATTTAATTTAATCATTTTTATTTACCATGCTGCAATATGATATTGCCAATCTGCTTTTTAATTTAAGCTTTGTTGTTATTGCCTTTTTTTTTTTTTTGCAAAGAACCAACTATCTGCTATAAGCCTGGAGGGCAGAAGAAAGTAACATCCAATTAAAAAAAACAGTACAATGATTATTGATACAACTGCAATAAAATATTGTACAAAAAAATGCATAAAAACAGAACTTTAACACATTTAATTTTACAACAGCACAGAAAAAAAAAACATTCCAACTGGCATTTCCCTTTAGGGAATTTATTTCATATTAGCTAATCTGATTACGAATAGTGAGAATAGTGAATTAGTTCTGCTCAGAATCATTGTACTGGAATTAATAATGTAGCATCAATACACATATTACATCATAAAAATTATTAAAAAAAAAAACATTTAAAAAACATGCAATTGATGCATTAACTAAATGCTACACTGCCCCAAATGCAGTAAAATGTCGCAACGGCCCAGTGATCAGCCGACTGCTTTAATTGAGAGAAAATTAAAAGGTCTTAAAGGGTCTAATAAGGACAAGTTGGGCAGAGTCACGACCAAAGCTCTGTAATACAATGGCAGCATGGCTTGGAGCTTCTATAAAATAACATTAATTTTTCAAATTTATTGTTCTTCACATCTACTGACGCCTACCACATTCCATCTGTTAATCTTCACAATACAAATATAGCGCCTGCGCAACCAACACAAAATCTGTTTTTAGAATTTCTTTGCTCAGTCAATAAAGTTTAGTTTTAAACAAAGAACGGACTGTAATTGAAATAGTTAATCGATCCTCTGACAAACAACTGAATGTAATATTATGGTCAGACACTCCTCTGCGATTTGGGAAAACAAATCTCATGAAGGAACATGGGGAGTAGGAGTACTGCTGATTGACATTCTTACTATAAGAAGCTGACAGGTGGTTGCCATTGTTGTTGTGAAGCGAACAGGGAGCACAGTGATTATATTCCATTTTTGGAGGGTTAAGCAATGTGGTGCAGAGCATACAGTGGGGAGAACAAGTATTTGATACACTGCTGATTTTTCAGGTTTTCCCACTTGCAAAGCATGTAAAAGACTGTAATTTTTATCATAGGTACTCTTCAACTGTGAGTGATGGAATCTAAAACAAAAATCCAAAAAAATCCATTGTATGATTTTTAAATAATTAATTTCCATTTTATTGTGTGAAATAAGTATTTGATACAACAGAAAAAGAAACTTAATATTTGGTACAGAAACCTTTGTTTGCAATTACAGAGATCAGACGTTTCCTGTAGTTCTTGACAAGGTTTGCACACACTGCAGCAGGGATTTTGGCCCACTCCTCCATACAGATCTCCTCCAGAGCCTTCAGGTTTCGTGGCTGTCGCTGGGCCACACGGACTTTAAGCTCCCTCCAAAGATTTTCTATTGGATTCAGGTCTGGAGACTGGCTAGGCCACTCCAGGACCTTAAGATGTTTCCTACGGAGCCACTCTTTAGTTGCCCTGGCTGTGTGTTTTGAGTCGTTATCATGCTGGAAGACCCAGCCACGACCCATCTTCAATGCTCTTACTGAGGGAAGGAGGTTGTTGGCCAAAATCTCACGATACATGGCCCCATCCATCCTTCCCACAATACGGTGCAGTCGTCCTGTCCCCTTTGCAGAAAAGCATCCCCAAAAAATGATGTTCCCACCGCCAAGCTTCACGGTTGGGATGGTGTTCTTGGGGTTGTACTCATCATTCTTCTTCCTCCAAACATGACGAGTGGAGTATAAACCAAAAAGTTCTATTTTTGTCTCATCAGACCACATGACCTTCTCCCATTCCTCCTCTGGATCATTCAGATGGTCATTTGCAAACTTCAGATGGGCTTTGACATGCGTTGGCTTGAGGAAGGGCTCCTTGCGTGCATGCAGGATTTTAATCCTTGACGGTGTAGAGTGTTCCTGATTGTTTTCTTTGAGACTGTGGTCCCAGCTCTATTCAGGTCATTGACCAGGTCCTACCGTGTAGTTCTGGGCTCATTCCTCACCTTCCTCAAGATCATTGATGCTCCACGAGGTGAGATCTTGCATGGTGCCCCAGACCGAGGGAGATTTTCCGTTATTTTGCATTTCTTCCATTTTCTAATAATTGCACCAACAGTTGTTGCCTTCTCACCAAGCTGCTTGCCTATTGTCCTGTAGCCCATCCCAGCCTTGCGCAGGTCTACAATTTTATCCCTGATGTCCTTACACAGCTCTCTGGTCTTGGGCATTGTGGAGATGCTGGAGTCTGACTGATTGAGTGTGTGGACAGGTGTCTTTTATACAGGTAACGAGTTCAAACAGGTGCAGTTTATACAGGAGGGCTTCTTAAAGAAGAAGTAACATGTCTGTGAGAGCCAAAATTCTTACTGGTTGATAGATGATCAAATACTTATTTCACACAATAAAATGGAAATTAATTATTTTAAAATCATACATGGTATTTTTCTGTTTTTTTTGTTTTAGATTCCATCACTCACAGTTGAAGAGTACCTATGATAAAAATGACAGTCTTTTACATGCTTTGCAAGTGGGAAAACCTGAAAAATCAGCAGTGTATCAAATACTTGTTCTCCCCACTGTATGTATGGGGTGGGCCGAGTACCTGACAATCCAAGCAACAGTTTTTATATTAATATACATTCTCCAAATTGTACAAAAAAAAATGAATGAATTATATATATATATATATATATATATATAAAAAAAATATATATATAAAAAAAAAAATAATATATATATATACATATATATATATATACACACAGTACCAGAGGTTAGTTTACTACTTTTTTTTTTTTTCAATGTCGTTTTTTTGTTTGTTTTTTGCTTTCTTTCTATTGTTGACTGCTGAACTCCTGACTGGTTAAGGAATAAACCAAGCAGCATGGTTCTTTACTTTGTACTGTTTGAATGAAACTGCCATACTAAAACTCCCTCACTGCATCAGTGTCAATGCAAAACTGACAAACAATACACCACCCACACTATACCTTTTCTGTGATGATTCTGACCAATAGATAAACAACAGGGGACTATCAAAACAAAGAAAACATACATACCACAGTACAAAGTATAACATTATTAACACTGATGAAAAGGAACATAGACAGAAACACATGAATCAAAAAGCAGTTTACAGAGATGAAAGATATCTCAGGCACACTTTGAATTAAGTCACTGTTGTAAAAACGTGTAGCTTATTTATCGTAATCCTCAACCAAACTGCATGTACAGCTCAGGTTTCAATTGTCTTTTCAAATGAGCCATACACACTAATAAAACCTCCATATGCATAAATTGCTGATTCAAACTATGCATTTTGCATGACGCACTGAAGTCCATGACCTCTCCGATTCAGGTTCAGTGAGTGATACTTACGTGTGATATGCTAATTCTCTGTAAGATGAGTGAAGATCTCTCCGATAAATATGCAAGTGCAGCATGAAGCATTCTACCCATATTTCCACATTCTCGTTGTTTCACTTTCCAGATGTTATTTATTTGCATTTTCTGCTTTCATTCACTTCTTTCATGACTTATTTTGATCCAGCACCAGGCAAAGCAAGAGAGAGTTGGATTTATAGATTTATCATAAAAGGAAAAAAATGATTATCTCCTATATAACAAAGCTCTAGCTCCTGTCAAAATTTTGTCTGACCTTTTTTTTTAGTTTAAGCAATTAAAAGGCAAAAAACCATCCCTGCATTACCAGTGGTTCTTTAAAGTTGTCGAAGTCATTACTGCAAGCAATTTTCAAGCTGTCACTCACATTGACATTTATGGCTGATCTTTTGCCAGTTTTAGTGCAGGGAGTGCAATTTATTCACTAGAGCTAAACTTCAAGTTGTACTGGTATCACTGGTTATACAGCCAATAACAACTGATCATTAGTACACCTTTTGGGTTTCTCACGGTGAATGATTTATTCCCATCTCCTGTGTTTTCTATCTGTATTTTATAAGAGTGAAAAAAAAATCTAACAGTCTCTCTCAGTTTCTGTCTCTTCTGTCTCTAGATTTATACATTATATTTGTTTTATAATACAAATCTGTCACCAGGATTAACCCTGATTAATTAGTAAAAACGTAGGCCATTAGGAAGTACAATAACAAGTACATATTCATATCCATTTAAAAGAAATGTCCTTTCCTGTAAGGACAATGTACTGTAAATGCACAAGAGTGCTGCAAGTGGAACTTTGTTCGGTGCAACTTATGCCACTTGGTCTAAAGGTCTGGCTACCCGCATTAATACGTATTTTTCTTATGAATGTCATCATGACGATGTTAAGGTGCTCTTAATATTAAAAAATTGGTAACGTTGTTTATCTCAATTAATTGCAAAAACATTTAATCTTCTCATCTCTTCTCATCTCATAATGCCCCACATTATAATTACAAGCTTACAATCTTAGAAAAGCAATAAAAATTTGAAAAAATATGTTAAAATATATGTAAGCAGCCTGAAAAACCATGTGTTGTTTTATCATTTTTGTTGCAAGCGCCTTTATTGTCTACATTGCAGTCTGGCATGGCAAATCACTGTCCCCATCTCACACCGGACATATTTGTAACATTATGAATAATGGCAGGGTCAGATAGCACCTGAACACTTTACCTGCTGCCTTTTACAAGCCCAGCCACAGAGACAGTGACTCCAAAATAGGGGTCATTGTGCTGTTCCTGAAAAGCATCAGAGACTGAAAGTGTGGCTGGAGTACAAATGATGTTATTGCGAAATTGTACAAGGGAGACTAAATGAAAACAGGAAAGATTAAAGACATGCAATTGGTCAGTTTTACATATTTACAACCCATACTACTAAACATTGTGACCTATAAATTGTCATAGTTTTAGGTCTACAAATACTTCATTAAAAGAAACAACTTATGTTTGTCACTCATATTTATTTATATATAGAATCACTCGCGTATGTTTACTTTATTAACATACAGTATACTTATTTTACATTTGTCTAACTTAAAGCTTATATCTCAGTTTGTGGATTACAGTGCATACTGTGTTAGTCCTCGGAACTCTGTTCTCTAATGGTCATGGTATGTGAATATAGAAATAACAAATGGAACAAAAAATATGTCAAAAGTATCTTAACTTGTTTTGATAAACATATTAATTATTTATACAGATCATATATCAAACAAATCTTTATGTATTTAACATGTATTATGTAATGGATGATTCTCAGCACTGCAATTATAAATAAACAATTATAGAAAAGAAATTCTTCTTATTCTTGCTTAAATTAAAAATTATTATATTTTGATTTTTATACAGATGTGAACTGTGTTTAGGAGATCAGCAGATTTTGTTGCCCATTTTTTGGCAGTGTTTAAATTTCAAATTTTTAACATATGTCTTTAATTAGCTTAAACAGTTGAATTCATATTACAAATTATTTAACAGAATACTTTACCCATTAGCATCTCAAATATTTTAAGACTTGTACTAGAATAAATCAATCCATTATGCGCTGTTCAGAATCTATTTTTCTGATAATCTAGTGAAAATGCTATTTGATATATTGGTAAAATCACCTTACCTTCTGGTCATGGCTATAAGCCAGAGCCCAGTCCTCTTGGAATGGGTGAAAGAGCAGGCTTAGAATGAAGAAAGTGAGACGGTATTTCTGGTAGCTGGACCCTTCATCAGAGCTGATGAGGATGCTGTTTTCAAACTCAGGGTCTGTCAAGACCATCACCTAAAAGAGAACAAAAATAAAACAAATCAGGAAAAATAAAAGCAGAGAAAGTAGAGCTGTGACAAATATAAAGGAAAAAGTGATTACAGGTAGGCCAGTCGACTTAAATGTTTTGTGATCATTACCACCTAAATGCTGTTTAGAGAGCCATGTTTTGTATTTAGCTACCTGCTGACCTGAAAGCATTTAGACTTTTTAAATCACCCCTGCTGGCAGCACATTTTAAATAAATTTAATTATACAAGCCTATTTGGATTTCATGATTTGGCTTGTTTTTCAGCACTCTGCATTTGGGTTTCCTGTATTTTTTTTTCCCAGAATGCACTTAATTAGGCCTCATCTTAACTTGGCGGTAGTGTTTAGGCGCCACTGATTTGGGATCAGCATGTCAGGTCTACCTACATAATGAATTGTGGTAGAGGCCAACACAAACATCAAGCTTTCCCTTCACAGACAGCATAGATGCATTGTACTACAAAAGACATGGGTTGCTTTTTTTTTGCCACCATTCGTCAGCATGGACGTCTCTGATCACAGTGATATTTAAAGGTTAAGTGTGTCTGCCAGCTTGTTAGGGGAGCTACCATCATGATGGCTCCCCTCAGAAAGAGAGTTTTATGTGGAATCGATTGAAATGAGCTGGGCTAACCATGATGTGATGCTTAGTTTATTCTAATGAGTAGAGTTTTAATTAATAGGGCAAATTTTGAGGTGTCTGAGAAAAAAAAGGGAAGGCAAATACCATACTGTATAATAAAGGCAAACTGACTCTTACTTCTTGTCTTCTCAAACAGATAACATCAATATACAATCACAAATAAAGCTTAATACACTAAGAGAATTTAAAAGCAAGCAGATGGGTTTGGAGGGTAAAAAAATAATCAATGAGAATCAAAACAACAGAATGTATCCTTTTAGATCAGCAGCCTGCAGTTCCATAACGGATCATTACTTGCACAATAGTAAAATATTTGTATAACTGCCATATTTATTCTGAATAATAACACTTCTATAGAGATTGCAAACAAAAAAACAACCAAAGAGGAATATGCAAAGAACTGAAGATGATTAGCTTTGATAATTACTAAATAAAATAAGCCAATAAATACATTTCCCTTCCGTTCTGCCTCTTCTTATCAAGATCTTTATCCTGATCGTGCTTTTCTGTGCTGAACAGGATTTGAATGGAGAAAAAAAAACACACACATCTGTCAAAGACAAACATCCAACCCCTCTTTCCCCAAGCTTTAACCACGAATCCCTCCAGGCAGTGATTTAGATAAATTGTTTTTCATTAAGTGCCAATAAACAGCCAGCCGATTCACAGCCAGGATTTGTGCAGGACGAGGCCCTTGCAATTTTGCCATTCATTATAATCTGAAGAAGATGGCACTGGGCCTCCTGCTTTGCTCTGTCTTCAGACTTGTCAGATGCTATTTGCAGATTTTAAGGGTTCAATCATTTACCATGAAACAGTAGTAAGCAACTATGAAAGGGAAATTCACCTTTCACTTCACATTCTTGATTATGCCACTGGGGTTTCATTTATATTGAATAAAGAACCCTAGAACCATTCAAGTCAATATGTGTTTCAGCAATTTACTCATTTGCTAAAATGTATGTCCTCACCACATCCCACCAAGAAACTTTTCAGGTCTTTTGTTTTATACTGTATAGTATAAAACATAGACAGTATAAAACATAATACCCTTCGCCATATTGCTTGGATCATACATAGGTTATTTTTAAATAAGTACCTACTACAAATTTATAGATATCTAAACCTTGTCTTTTCAAAAATAAAAGTCAAATGAATATGATTTGTAAGATTTGAAACATTTGAAACTAATTGAAATAAAGGAGTTGAACTAAATCAAATTATTTTGCACAGCCTTGTTAGTCTTTGGTTTTAATAGCTGTCTAGGTTAAATGAGATGGCTTTAGTCCTCAGATGGCAGCTTAAAGTCTCATCTGACATCTCAGAATGGAGGCCATCTTATTAGCCATTTCACACATTTCCATCAAAGCCTTAATGCTCTTATTAGACTGCCAGGTTACTTGTATCCAAGTCTCCTGCTGAGTCTCTAACTGAGAGAGTTCGAAAGAGAACATAAAGACACAGAGGCCAATGCTAAGCAGGCTTTTTTTTAGTTAACTGATCAGGAAAAACTTGTTTAAAAAATGTTACAGATTACCATACAAAAATATAAAGCTAGTCTGAGCATAAAGCAACATAACCCTAGTCAATAAAAATGAGTTTTAATTAAATTATTGTTTATCCAATTTATGAATTACTTATGGTGTTAAAACTTTACAATAACTTCACATTAATTATGTAATATTGATAGAAAAAGTCACTACAGCAAAATTAGTCTTTAGCTTAAGGTGCATGCTACCTTTCTTGTGGTTACGTTCACAAGACGATCTTTAGTGACAGCCTTTGCAACACACAGTAAAATGTCTGGGACAAAACTTTGGTTTCTGAATATTTTTTTTTATGTACATGAGGAGGGTATCCAAGGTCTCTAAGGCAAACCAATGCAGAATGACCTTTTGTTCGCCCTCAGACTGGAATCACATTTACAACCTTTCATTAATCTCTTCATTGAGTGTATAGTCTGCAAGGCATAATTAGATAAAATAAAATACATTATTAGTTCTGTGTTTTAATTTGTATGGTTATTTTGTTTTGACATGCAACAAATCAAAAAAAAAAAAAAATTTTACCCAAAACAAGAAATGTTTAGATAGGTTATTGAGAATGGACACTCGGGAGTTCAGTGAAGCACATTATCTCACTGGGCAGTGTGCCAACATGAGACACTTCTGTTTGTAAAACAACTCATTAACCTTTGAGCCTGTTACGCTTTACAGACATTTTTAAATGCTATTCAGAGGGAGGCTTCACCTCTCTGTCAAAACACACCAACGGCTATTAGCCCACCTTTCAACCTTCCAAAGGAATGTGGCCTTTCATCTGATGAGTGGAAAAGTTGGCCATTGGGTGTCTAATGCAATTAAGTTTAAAGGAAGTAAAGCAAAGCCAGAAAATCTTTAAAATAATGGTGGAGGGGGATTTAATACTGTCATATACATTGTCAGTACATGTATAAGTTATTTATTGTAAATAATAAATCGGGAAAAATGGCTAAGGCCTGAAACAACAATTTAGTTATTTAGTTTAGTTATTATTATCTTTTAAGGCTTAAATAGAAATTATTTTGAGAGAACATAAAATGGTATTCACACATTATTATTAATCATTATAAACACATTGTTAAATGGGGCAGTTACACTTGATGCTCATGCCCACATGAGCACACACACACACACACACATATATATATATATATATATATATATATATATATATATATATATATATATATATATATATATATATATATATATATATATATACATACACACACATACATACATTATTTAGCACAATTTTGAGCAGCAAATTAAAAAACAAGACATGTGTTTTTAGACTGTGGGAGATTCAGTGGGAGAGCAGAGATTCTGGAGAAGACCAACACATACACAGAGACTACATAGAAACGTCACCCAGATCAGAAATCGAACCTGGATCCAAGCGATGAGTGGCAGATGTGCTGAACCACTATGCCAAAAGTATATGAAACCAGAACTTCTAGGAAAAATTTATCTTGAGGGTCTTGAATTTTTTTGCTATATGGGAGGTGTACAAAATTGAGCTATTCATAGGTCAACACGTGCAATTTCATAAAACATGATTTCTTAATTTCTAACAGGGATATCAAAGGCTCTTGTCTTTTAAATGAGCAAAGGTGTGAATTTTTAAGCAGTGCTCTAAATTAATATACATGCAATCTAAATCTAGGGAATTAATGAAGATTTATTTGTAGCCAAAATTGTAATTTATAAAGGAAGAATTTTGGAGGCGGCCCAATGATTCATCTTTAGGTACAGCTTATCCCAGTGAGGGCTGAGGTAGGTTCCAGAACCCATTTGAAAAACATGAAGCCAGGAATGCATCCTACATTGGGTGCCCATTTATCAGAAGATGCCACATCCTCATTTGCATTCACTACCTCAGATCCATTTTAACTTTGCTAGTGAACCTTCTGGAATGTTTTGATAGGGTTAGAGAAAATTGCTGTAATTAGGAATTCCTGAACAAAAGTTATGTGGAAGAGCTGTGCACACTCACCATAATATAATTAATATATATAGATATTATAATAAATATATTAAGAGATCTATAGTAATATAAACAAACACTATCAAATATGCCACAGTAAAAATAATAATTACATTTGTGCTTTCATCTGATAATTAATGTGAAAAATATCTGATGTGAAAACATTTCCATTCCCTTTATTTTTAACAGTTCATTTTTTATATATACTGTGAAAAAGCAGATTGAGAAAAGTGAAGTAATGGATCAGAACTGTGGCTTGTCTGTGTTAATTGTGTGTCTGTGCAGTGAGACAAAATACGTAGGCTAGACAGACAGACTGGGGAATGAGAACACTGTACACAGGAAGTTATCCAAAGACAAAAACAGCAGTGCTAATAAGTGAAGGTTTTCAGGTGATACTCTCCACTGCATATATTGTGTGTGTGTGTGTGTGTGTGTGTGTGTGTGTGTGTTTTAGTTGTAGCATCACATGTCAGCCCAGAATACAGAATTTATAACGTAAAGCAGTTACTTGAGTCTGGTAAACGCTCTCTCCTGTCCTCATTGTGTACAGAAACATTACACAATAGTTTGTGGTTTTGTTTGCATTTGTTTTCATTACCCTTGGTAAATCACATCCACGAACAACAAACGTAATCTATAATTTAGGCAAATTACTAAATCCAGACCAACTCTGTAAAACCATCCGAAAACAAATTAGATGTTGTTTTGTAAACTGCATTACTGTCATTGATGAAGAACATGGGGTAGGTCATTTGTTTAGATGCACTTACCTTTTTTTGGTTGGTGGGGCAAACATACAGGTAACTTAGGACTGTCTTAACTCCCACCTTGTCATTTAGTCGCTCATAAGTTGTGCCATAATCTGTGGATCTAAAGGGAGAAAAGAAAAAGCACTGTTACAGCTTGAGTGGACAATTTACATAGACATAAATTGTAAGGCAAATGTCCAAGTGCTCCTTCTGTTTTAAACAGAATATATATATGTTATAAACAGAATATATATATGCACTTGGAATATATATATATATATATATATATATATATATATATATATATATATATATATATATATATATATATATATAATATATATATATAATAAAGAAACTTTACATATAATAACAATCTAATAGCTCCAATTTATCAGGGTACATATATAAATAATTCATATCTGCATAAAAGTGCAGGTGAGGACTAAAAATGGCCATGAATTATAGAAAGGATTAAAGGTACATTTAGTCAAGAATGTTCCGCCAGGACTCTGAACTATATATATTTATTAAAATCATATTAAATTAGAATTTTAGAGAACTAGATCCTAATGCATATTAGCAAAATGTACATTTTACAAAAGGGAAAAGAAATATTACTTAATGCACTGTTTATCATTTGTTTTTTTGTATTAAAACTATAAAACTAATTAAACCTTTTAGAGCTTTTTTTATATATCATGTGCTACAACAAGAACGTTTTGGAATTTGCCAATAATTCATTCATTCATTCATTCATACATTCATACATATACATACATACATACATACATACATACATACATACATACATACATACATACCTACATACCTACATACATACATACATACATACATACATACATATATATATGTAAATATATATATAAAATAGTGCAATACAATAATAATAATCTAATTAAAAAATCTTGAAATGGAATTGAATTGAATCATTTTCATTCTGACATCTAAAATGGTAGCAATGAACAAAGAGTGCAACCTGAAAGAGGAGAAGTACGATTCCTGAATGTTAAAGCACATAGAAAGAGTAATCGAAAGACGGTTCAATCAAGTCCAATGAGGATATACAGCCATTAAATGTATACTTTTGCAGAGAACGGAATCAAATTTACTTTCATGTCTTGTCTGTGGCTCTCAACGGCTTAGGAATACTACTCAGATATTCGACAGTGCTCTTCACTTTAATACTAAGAGCAGCATTTCTTCCAAATAGCATTCCGGATGCAGAGGTTCATTATACCATTTCATTATCCATTTCAATAGCTATCCTGTTAACAGGATCCTTTAGGTATCAGTAGGGGGATACATAGGAGGGTCTTTTCACATGTTTCACATGAAATGTTCTTGAAATGTTTATTCTTTATTATTATGTTTTATTGGCTGCTGTATAATTCGAAGTTGCCAAAATATACACCATGGGGAAAAAAAAGAAAAGGGTCTTTACCACTTAACATGTTAACATATGCACACTTATACATGGGGCAAACTCACAGTAGGATGTGTTTTGACCAGAAGCGAAACCTGAAAACTGTGATGACAAATCTGAGGTTAGAAATGACAATGAGGAAGCTTGAAATTTGCCAACCAGCCCAGAACTGTGCCAGTGGTGTACTTTATCAGTCTCCTCCAATGTGCGGCTCGACTCTTTCAGGATTCTCTATCTCTCCTGGTCTATTATGGCTTGAAGGGTCCACAGAGACATGTCTGGCATTGTTGTAATTTTATGGTTTTTACATCTGCTGCAATGTTCTGAGGAGATTGGGAAAAATAGGTTTAGGAAATCTGAATAAATGAAAAGAGAAGAGACTATTGTCCAGTGACTGGAAATTGCAGTGGCCATGTGCTCCTTTTTCCTGATTTATTTTCTCAGTGTAAGAACGAGGGCATGATTGACTGAGACCTGCATGATGAGACTTTCTGCTTTTAATACTACATCACTTCACATTGTCCCACATGTCACATATAAAGATTTCTACTGTTAAGAATTATAAATAAAATAACATTAAAACAACTGATCTATCACAAAGATGTACTAAAGAACTATTCCTGAAAAACTCAATAATGTACACAATTTAAGTAAAAGTGCCCAAACAATAGCATATGAGTTAATATGTTATTGTCCCGCCCCAAATTGTCAATTCTTAGCCTAATTTGTTTTATATGTATACACAGTGGGTTGCAAAAGTATTCATACCCCTTGAACTTTTCCATATTTTGTCACATTACAACCACAAACATAAATATATTTCACTGGAATTTAATGTGAAAGACCAACACAAAGTGGTATACAATTGTGAAGTGGAAGGAAAATTATACATGAATCAACATTTTTTTTACAAATAAAAAACTGAAAAGTGCGACGTGCAAAAGTATTCAGCCCCCCTGAGTCAATACTTTGTGGAGGCACCTTTTGCTGCAATTACAGCTGCAAGTCTTTTAGGGTATGTCTCCACCAGCTTTGCACATCTAGTGACTGAAATTCTTGCCCATTCCTCCTTGCAAAACAGCTCAAGCTCAGTCAGATTGGATGGAGAGCGTTTGTGAACAGCAGTTTTGAGATGTTGCCACAAATTCTCAATTGGGTTTAGGTCTGGACTTTGACTGGGCCATTCTAACACATGAATATTCTTTTTTTTAAACCACTCTATTGTAGCTCTGGCTTTATGTTTAGGGTCGTTGTCCTGCTGGAAGGTGAACCTCCGCCCCAGTCTCAAATCTTTTGCTGACTCCAACAGGTTTTCTTCCAAGATTGCCCTGTATTTGGCTCCATCCATCTTCCCATCAACTTTGACCAACTTCCCGGTCCCTGCTGAAGAGAAGCACCCCCAGAGCATGATGCTGCCACCACCATATTTGACAGTGGGGATGGTGTTTTCAGAGTGATGTGCAGTGTTATTTCTCCGCCACACATAGCGTTTTGCATTGTGGCCAAAAAGTTCAATTTTGGTCTCGTCTGACCAAAGCACCTTCTTCCACATGTTTGCTGTGTCCTCAACATGGCTTCTGGCAAACTGCAAACGGGACTTCTTATGGTTTTCTTTTAACAATGGCTTTCTCCTTGCCACTCTTCCATAAAGACCACATTTGTGTAGTGCACGACTAATTGTTGTCCTGTGGACAGTTTCCCCCACCTGAGCTGTGGCTCTCTGCATTTCATCCAGAGTCACCATGGGCCTCTTGGCTGCCTCTCTGATCAGTGATCTCCTTGTTCGGCCTGTAAGTTTAGGTGGACGGCCTTGTCTTGGCAGGTTTACTGTGGTGCCATACTCTTTCCATTTCCGGATGATGGATTGAACAGTGCTCTGTGAGATGTTCAAAGCTTTGGAAATCTTTTTATAACCTAAGCCTGCTTTAAACTTCTCCAAAACCATATTCCTAACCTGTCTGGTGTGTTCTTTGGACTTCATGATGCTGTTTGCTCCCCAATATTCTCTTAACCAACATCTGAGGCCGTCACGGAGCAGCTGTATTTGTACTGAGATTAGATTACACACAGGTGGACCCTTTTGAGTCATTAGCACTCATCAGGCAACTTCTGAATGCAATTGGTTGCACTCAGGGAAAAGGGGGCTGAATACTTTTGCACGTCGCACTTTTCAGTTTTTTATTTGTAAAAAAAATGTTGATTCATGTATAATTTTCCTTCCACTTCACAATTGTATACCACTTTGTGTTGGTCTTTCACATTAAATTCCAGTGAAATATATTTATGTTTGTGGTTGTAATGTGACAAAATATGGAAAAGTTCAAGGGGTATGAATACTTTTGCAACCCACTGTATGTGATACTTCTCGTTTGTGATTGTACAGATTTTTTTATAAACGTGTGGTGTTTTGGCTCGTGTTGGGGCCAGTAGTTCCCCAGAGTCTACACACTGCCCCTGACAACCCCAGACAGGGGATATATTTTTACAGAGGAAGGGAAATAAAAATGAATTGAATTCACTTTCTAAAGCTGACGCAGCACTTCTCATAGACCATTAGAAAATGCTGCTATTCATTTGATAAAGGTTGGTATTTTGCAGTTGTTATAAGGTAATTATAAGTCATTAAAATGTGAAAAGCTACAGAAAAACTGCATTGATACAAACTAGAGCACAAGTTTAAGTTGTTTCTTTGAGTCTTTAAAGATTTTGAAACAGCATCATTACGAACAAACTGCAGAGTAAGCTTATTTTATTCCAGGAGGCACAAGTACAATATTGTTTTTCATTCTTTCTAATTTACCATCTCAGTCATTCTATTCTGAAAAACAATAACTTTGAAACGGACTGGTGCTTTGTAGTTCTAAAAAAAATGATTTCATAACTTACCCCATATATACCTTTTGCAAACCTGCTGTTGCATTTCCATTTCTATTGTGTTCATAACAGTAAAATTAAAATAAGAACTTTTTATTTCAACTCAACTGTAAAGTATATGAAGCACAGAGAGGTTAGGAAGGTGAGTAATTGAAATCGAATAAATAAATACATACAAATAAATAATGCACTTGATGCATTTGTGACATTAGTGCTGTAAGCAAGGGCTAACTACCCTTAGCATATCTTCTTTTATCAAGGACGGGAGCCTAATATAAGCTGGCTGTGTTTAGCACAGCTATCGCTTGTTGAGGCAGTGCTATAGTAAAATACACATCTAATTTCACACTGATGCAAAAGAATTTAGATAAGCAAAAGCACAGTTTGGTATTACTGCAAAATAATGTTTTTTTCACCAGTGTAAAAGTCAAAAATAAAAATGTGAGCATTTGGCAAATGGGTTTTTCAAAATGCTACTCTTTTCTGTGAGTTCCCTGTGCAGTATCTAAATGATTGTGCTTTTTATAAAAAAAATAAATGTCTTAGATCTGATGCCAAACAAAATTGTACATAACTGACCTTAAATGACCCAGTATCTACAGTAACTCTGTGAAGGCCGTGCTTGCTAAAAATAAATGTGCCTGAATCTTCACACATTCTCTTTGTAGTTCTAGTACACCAACCATGAATGACTCGTTTACTTAACATCCATAACAAACCCCTGCGTGAATGCTACTTCCACTAAAATTATGCAAAGTATGCCACTCAAGACTGAGATATAGACATGTAACAATGCCTTGGGCACAATCTCAAGAGCAGCCCTCAGCTCACTGAAGCAGAGTTTAAATGACTTTGGAGAATTGACACATTAGAAAACAGGGTGAGACACTGTAGGTGTTGGCAGGAAGAGATAGAGCGCAAGAGAGCAGAGTAGTTGACACAGAAACACATAAAAATTCATAATAAAAAACACACACATTTACAGTTTGTATATGTGCAGGCAAGCAGTTATTTGTACTTGACCACTTGTAATGAGCAAAAGAGGAAAAGGCGTATGATAAAGAAAAACCCTACAAACCGAGCGTGTGAATGGAACAGTTTAAAGAACCTGCAGCTGTACTGTATTTCAGGATCAAGGCTCCTCATGCAGACTGGAAATAATATGAATACAGAAACCAGGTCATAAGCACTATAAACTTGGGAGTTTCTGAGAAAACAGGTCACTAGAATTAAACACGCAAATGGAGAAAAAAAGGTTTGAAACTAGTATGATATTTAAAATCCACCAGAAACCCAAGGACATATTGCAAATAGTGTATATAACTAACATATTTTACGGAAAACATCATCAGCCAAGAATATAGTACAGTAATTAATACACAAGCACTAGTTTTTCCATATTTTTATAAGTTTCCATATTTTCTATATAAGTTATTTGATTTTAAAAGGAAATTTATGAATACAAACTGACAGTGCTAGGGTCTCTGGGATATCATCCAATGGTGAGCTATAACAGTGTTAGAAATTGATTTTAGAGATCCATCGTATATATTTGGTTTATATTTGATAAAATAATGAAGGACCTGTGAGCTGTATTGGACTGTCAAAATGCCTCTATTTAAGAGGCATAGGTCTCAGGAGGGTTGATTCTTTTTAAATCAACTTTCTTCTGAGACTAAACTAAAAAATATGGACAAAAGCCATTTCATATACCACAAACACACTGACCTTATACCGGTACGATAGGGACAGCCAAAAATCAGATATGGCCTTGGAGGTGTAAAATGTCCGAGTGGGCTCTAATCTGATCACTCATCATCACATGTGAAAGTATTATAAAAAAAAATCCTACACATTGTTCTTATAAAATCATTACGTTATATTAGGATATTACCTGTAATTACCATGTTACTTCAAATTAGATCTTAATCACCGAATAAAATATTTGTATACTTGCTTGTAGGTTAGTCCTTATGGTGATCATTTGCATAGCTAAAACTTTATAAGCACAAGAATCCCAAAATGATACTATTTGGTCACAGTCAAAGGAAAAAAAAGTGAAATAGCAGCTTTCATGCCACCTCAGTGTGAGTAATGGTCTCTGCCTGGCAGCCCTTTAAAAATTGTCTGGCTATGCTACTGGTTGTCAGAGATCGTCCGTTCTGACCCGGAAGGAGGGGCGGCTAACGCGGGGATAGAGCTGCGTTCAGCCGCTCGCGCCTAGTGAGCGCTCCCGGGTACCGACCACGCGGGGAAAATTACGTGCGTCGGTCCACGGCGAACGCCCCCACGGTATACGACCCACGCGGAGAAGGTGCGCAGCGCCGTACCGTGGTTTTACGCGGAAGGAGAGTCCAAGACACCGGGATAAAATCCAAAAAGGTAAATTTAATAAAAATTGGTGTAGGGACACCAACAAAAATGGGGAACAAACGGAACGACATGACACAGGGTATAGGAACCACAAAACAAAGACGTGTGCAATATACAGGGATAAAACAGATTAAATAGAAAACTAACTAAACATGTGACAAACCCAACCAATCACCCAAGTGAGACAATGAGGACCGACAACGAGGGACAGGTGCAGCAGGTGATCGTGACACTGGTGAGTGTGCCAGTTTTCTTATATTTACTTGATGGATTGCTTTATTAATAATAAAGGAGACATTGTGTAAAGCCGTTTTGTTTCTTCAAACTGTCATGATATTAAAGTAAGCCAAAAAAATACATTAATGAATTTTGCATGCTCCTTAATTTACATTGAGAATTCTTTAAAAATGCTCCTTTTACATACCTATTTTTTTGTAAAAATAAATGCTTTTTTATTTACAGTTTATTTTAAGCCATCGCACTTGTATTGTGTAAATTGTGCGTAATTTTCATCCAGCTAATTGCGGTAAAATATCCACAAATTTGTGTATGAATAAATAATGTTTTTAACATTATTACAAGTCAATCAAAAAAACTTTTCAGGTTAGTAACAAGTAGTGCCGTCTTGTGGGATCATATCATTGTTTCTGTGATCTTTTTGTAACCTCCTGCTGGTACACTGTGTTCACAAAAAACACATTTGCCTGGAAATGAATGTTTTAAAAAAAGGAAGTATAAAACTTTAAGGCCCCTTAAGGTGTTATTATTCTTGCATGAGGGCAGGGAGCTTTTCAGGTCATTCTCTAGACAGGCATACAATAGCAACACACATTGGCCAACCAGCCAGATCTGAGTTGACTGTGGCCTGAAATCATGACTCACGCAGCAGTCACCTTAGGACCTTCGCCTGTCTCTTTCAGCATGACAAATGCAAGCAGGGAACGAGGGGGTGGATGGATAGAGGGGGTGAGCTGTCGTCTTTTCTGTGATGGAGAGCTCCATGATTGGGGATAGGTTAGGAGCCTTTTGGGCCATCTATGGTTTAGGTTAAGTGCTGGCCAGGTCTTCTGTGCATGTCTTCTGTAGAATGAGCAGACTGATTCTGTGTGAATTATTGAAAGCTCTGGGATGTAGAGAGCAACAGAGTGAACGAGAGAAAGCTAGAATGTAAAAGTAAGAAATAAAGAGAAAGAGAAAGGTGGTGCGGTGTGGGAATGAGAAAGGAGGGTAGAGACATTTGTCTCAGCGTGCAAAAGTCACAATTTCTGACCATCTGTGCAGCAGTTGCCCCTCAGGAGTGGCACATCTGATACAAGGTGACATCTGATGGATATATGAGATGAAGGATTCAATTTTGTTTCAAATCAAGTTGATTGATGAACAATATATCTTTTATGTCTTATCCAATGTTGCCTTCTTCAATATCTCTTTCCTTTAGTGTCTATTTTGTGTAAAAAAAAAAAAAAAAAGCTCCAGCTTTAAGCAGACTGCAGTCTATTTTGCCATCTTGCATTATTTTATTTTAGTTTTTAGTGAGTTACTATGAGTCTTTTTACAGTTTACACTTTTGTTTTAATCTTGACATAAGGTCTAATGAAATATTATCCATTATACAGTGCCTTAACAATTTTTTAACACTAAAAAGTTCAAACACCATTAATGACATGACATAAAGGAAGGGTATTAAAGCATTTGTAAAACACTTCTAATTATTCCAGCAACAGAAAAAGCTCCTTAAAAATGTTATACATTAATTAAAGTAACATAATGGAAAGACCATTGTATAAAATGAATTAAATGTGTAAAAGTACTAATTTTATTAGTGAATAATATTGATAATAATAAAAACAATAGTCAGAACTGGGGATCAGATCCAAATCCTCTACTTTGTAGAGTTTCATTGTTCTCCCCGTGTCTGTGTGGGTTTTCTCCAGGTTCTTCGGTTCTCTTCCACAGTCCAAGAATATGAATTCAAAGTTAATTGGCTGCGCTAAATTGCCCCCATGTAGTGTGTAGTGTTTGTGGAATAGTGCCCTGTGCTGGGTGTTTTATCACTTGTGGCTTAATACATTCTCCCCAGATTCGTCAAGGACTATCAGCCTTTGGAATCCATATTCTCCTCGTGTCTGCGGGGGTTTTCTTTGGGTTCCCCTGGTTTTTTCCCACAGTCTAAAAACATGGATTATAATTGGCTGCATTCAATTAATAATACTAAATATTTAATATTAATGTTTTCGCTTTTGTTGCTTCTCTGCTTTCACTAATGAGGAAATGACTGACAAAGGAAATGTTCCCTGAAAGAAAGTCAACACTCGACCCATCTCTCTTCTCCTTCCAGTTATCTGTTGCTTTCTGCCTGAAAAAGCAGCTGCCAGGTCAATCTCACCAAACTCTTAACTCGACTAGCTTGAAGTTCCTTTTTTTTATTGCATGTGCAAAGAAGAGGAACAATCACTCACTTGCCAAATCTCTTCGTTCGAAGAAACTATTTTCTCCATGACGAGCACTGCAATCAGATAAAAAGCCTCAAGTTCAGCGGGCAACTGCACTCAGTTCCTGCACTCAGTCCTTTTATCACACGTCCAAATTCACATATCCTAATGACTGAGAAATGTTATCGTCTAAGTTTTTATGTAATCTATTTGTAGGCATCATTATAAAACAGGTAAGTCCTTAAACCTGATTGGCTAATGCACTCCTCTAACCGCTTCACATTCGTACCAATGCATGATAAATAATAAATTATTTTAATCATGTACAATGAACTTAAATACAGATTAACATAAACAGTAAGCCATTTCCTGAGCGAATGTTCAACTTAAAAAATTTACTAGATTGCATTGCAGAATGCCATTTTTTTCACATTTTTGTTTTCAATAAAATAATTTCTGAATGAAATCTGTTTTTTTATTATTATAGTGTGTTTTTAACTGTTATTTGAAAATAAGGACTGCTATAAAGCAGTCGAGATTGTGTATTATTGTGAATAAATTACTAATCCGCTTTATGTTGTGCCAAACAACACCTCCTACCCGTCATTTATTTATAATAATGCAAGCGTTTGTAGCTTATTGCTTTATTAAAGCATGTTAAACTGTCCTTACATGAATGATATAAACTTACTGGTAATGTATCACAAATAAAGGATGGTGAAAGGAGCTTTTACAGGAAGCCCTAACCAGCTGCACTGATACAGCAAGGAGGAAGTGGAGTGTGAAGATGTTTGCCTATGTTGACTAACATGTTAGTGTTGATTTGTGATCATTTATCTTTCATGAAAATAAAGCAAAAGCAAGAAAAAATATCACGGAAAACAGTGGTAAATAAAGCAACGGGATCTGCATAATACCAGAAAACTATGAAAGCAGAACAGATTTCGGAAATGTGCTGAACATTTTTCACAGCACGAGACTTAATCATTGGAAATCTGAGGGTTGAAACTTATCATGCTGTGAATGACTACAAAAAAAAATTCCCGACTGTGATATTTGCCAGAGGGCTTTTTACTAAGTACTGACATTGTAGGGTGTCCAAACTTTTGAATATACTACAACTGCTACTTTTTTTCTTATTAAACTGTAGATTTGCAGAAACTTTTTAAAGTCAATTTATTTTTAAGTCAATCCATACCAGATGATTTTTTAAAAAAGCAACAGCACACACAATGTTATTATTTTTTCTCAATATTTTTCTCTTAGGGCGGCATGTAGTTGTTAGCATATCTGCCTCTTGAATCCTGATCTTTAAATTGTCCCGATATAGTGTGTGTCTGAGCAAATCAGTGTTTGCCTAATGATGGATTGGCCCCCTGTCCTGGGTGTATCTGCCTACCTTCTCCCCTGGATGGGCATGAGGATAATAAGATAATAAGATGAGATTGCTCTCTATCAATTAATTTAACTTAAAATAACTTATTTCTAAAATCAGGTATAGCAATATGCTGTACATATGGGATTTATTTTTTCATATCAGTTCTATAGCAAAAATTGGCACTGCAGGTTTGAAACAAATCATGAAAGACAGCTCCACCTGTCTATCCCCTCCACAGATTCACTACCACTTGTAGAGCACTTTCCCATACCTGTAAATGAAGTCCCTAAATTAATATTTATATTTTAAACAGTTGGTTAAGAAGTGTATTAAATTAATATGTGCTGTACATAAACTGTTTAAAGTATTGCTTATACCAAAGTGAAGGAATGCTTTAGTATTGCTTTTCAGGTTTTACAACGACGAGACAGTGATGCAACCTCCTGGCAAATACTTTATGTAGGCTTGAGACTGGCAGATCACACACCACACACACACACACTCCTCTAGGGCAATGTAACACGTTCAATGAACTTACTATTAAGCTGTTGGAAACTGAGCAGCGCACAAAAACCCATACAAACATAGTGTGAATATACAAAAAGAAAGAAAAGATCCGAGCTGCCCTGCCTGCCGATCAATAAAGTTTAAAGACTTTCTTTACAGACTGCACCTGAATACATGTATTTAGTTATTGTTTTTCACTGCAAATCGAACTGTCAAGTAGTGTGGTGGGTGTATTCATAGATGAATTGATGGATGTTTAAAAGCTCATGATGTGAAACAGTTGCAGTCAGTAATGATAAATTGTGAGCTTATGTGTCCAGCAGCCTAATCCGGACAGGAAAGGATCCAAACCAGTGTCTCAAATATTCCAGAGAGTTCTATAATTTTAGTAATAAATTATATGTTAAAAAATACTGCATCACACAAAGAGCAACACAGAAGCCTAAGAACATGAGCTTTTACCAAAGTCACAGTCTTTGTCCAAAAACTGACAAGATGGGTACAGGTACGTGGTCATAATCCTGAGAGACAGATACAGGTTAAAGCTATTATGTGCATGTGTGTTTGTCCAAAGTATATTGGTCAAGGAGTTATGCTGTCAAGGAGTTATTGCCATTTATGAAATAAAAGTGAGCATAAAAATACATGCATAAATACATTTGTATACTACTACTGGATGTATAATAATAATAATAATAATAATAATAATAATAATAATAATAAGCTCTGAATTGTATTCTAACGAAATTTATTATTAGAAAAAAAAAAAAAAACTCCAGTAAAGCTACATTGGCTCACAATGGGAAGCCCCCACACAGTTTTAATTAAAGAGGGAGCAATTTAGGAACTGTTAAATGGGGCATTGCTGAGTAATAAAATGGTTGAACTGCAAAATATGGCTTGAAGCTATACAATGAGGGTTGAGGCTTTGGTTCACATAGTTAAAATTAAGATGAATGACTTTGCCTCTAACTTTTACATACTCCAGATCAATAAGTGATGCTTGGCTTACCAGCAATAGACAGATCATTAAAAATTTAAAAGATCATGTTCTGCATGCACTGAGAAACTTGTATTTTTAAAATATATCCACGATAACCCATATTTTTTATTTGAACTGGTGATTACCAGATACAACCTGTCATGTCAAAAGAATGTTATGTATGAAAAGGAAAGTGCGGTAGCCATTGATGCCAAATGCCATATAAATTGGACATTATTTATAAAGCTATTAAGATGTTTTTGGCTTGAAACAAAGATTAAAATTAACAACAAAAGTAATAAAAAAATGTCTATCACGCAGAACTAGAACCGCATGTCATGCACCACTAATATTGCTGAAATGACAAGACAGTCTGAGGAGGCGCAGAACACATCCCTGGGGAAATCTAGTGCCGCAGTGGCTTTTTTCTCACTCACACTTGCTTGCAGGTGAATTTTAAGTCCTCGAAAAGGTCAGGGACATCAGGTAAGTCCTGCTCCAAAAAGCCCTAGTGCTGTTCTACCTACTGACCTGTGAAATATCAAAGCATCCGGCACAGCTGAAACGATGTGACTTGAAAGGCTTCTGAGCGGTTGCCTCTGGATAACCCCAATGGGAGGAAGCCAACAAGGTGGAGGACAATCATACTGGGTGGTTCACACAGTGTGTGTCAGTGCCAGAAATGTGTTATTTTATGTGAAGGATGTTGAAACCTCCTGTTTTCTACACTGTTTTATTGATTTTCTTTAATAGAAAATGTGACATTTCAATTTACCTTATGTTTTAATGTGATTATATACTACAAAAAAGAAAAGAAAAAACATATCTTCGTCAGTATCTTCAATGTGTTCGAATACCTCAATTTTGTTGACAATTTTGTTACCCGATTCATATCAAATTAAGATCTTAGAAATAAGTGTTTAGTCATTTGTTCAACTGTAGCCATGTTGCATATTTACATTTTTTATAAATTGATATTTAATATATAAAATTATACCGAATTAAATTGAATTTAAAAAGTTTTGGGAAAAATAATATCTAGGAATTTTAACTGACTTTCATACCGACAGGATTAAGTGTCCTTTTGATCTTTGTGCGCAGTGTTATTACATGTTTCAATTTCAATTATCACTAATACTGACATATATTATTAAATAATGTAAGACATATTAATGCCAAGTATCTGAGATATCACTATATTCTACACTGATATTTTAGGTTTAAGTCAGGCTGCCCATTTTGATTAGTCATCACATTTTGTCTCATGTCTTGGCACTTCAATGTTAATTACTGAACCATTCCCTTGAAAAATTTTAGTGTCTTTGAAGGGATGGTTATTTGAAGAATGGCTCAAGCTTTAAAAAATGGCTACAGTAATTCTGATAACCACTTAAAAAAATTTAAATACAATAGCAGAACCTTGATCCAGCATTGCAATAGTGTTGGTAATCAAGAGCATTTTCCTTCAGTCAGCAGTAACAATCAGCAAAATGTTCTTATTTTAAGCATTAATTGATTACATTAATATTACATAAAGAATACTTTATTTGTAAATGAATACTTGCACACCCTAGGCAAGGCTTTGTGTTTTGATGCTCATACTCATTATCTTACACCACATAAACAATCCAAAAGTTATGCAAACTTTTAAATCTACAAAGAACACAATGCAAAATAAAATAACATTATTCTACATCAACACAAAATTGTGATCTTGAAATGGCAATCAGCCAATGGCATCAGCCAAGTCAGAGCGCACCTGGCTCTAAAAAAGAAATGTGACAATCTGATTGGTTTATTGCACCTTACCCTCAAATCACACTCACGAATAATAAAGAGAATTAGTACATGCCTATTCCAGTTCACAAAGTGTACATTTTATCATCCAAACCATTGCAAAAAGGCACTTAGAGGCTCTAACTCAAGCTGCGCAGTTGATGGGTACAAAAAAAAACAAAACAAAAAAACGCTACAATTAGGCCATAAAGGCGAGTAATAAAATGCGTTTCCCATATTTTAGGTCTCTGTATTTATCACCAAATCAAATCTTCTGTGTAAACTTTATAGAGTTGCAGTGCAATTAAACTGTTGTTTTATACCTATTAAAATACTGACTGTTTTCTTCTTACATTTATTCTACTGAAATGTATTATATGATAATGTATGAATGAACCAGTTGATTATATATAATAAGAGAAAATTGAGATATTTCAATGCCAATTCAATTGGCACATGTGATGAGTACCATCCTCACAATACTAAGGCTTCAACCCTTCAATTTCTATTTGTACAGATATCTTTTCTGAGCTGCCCGAAAATAGTTTTTGTCAGTTCTTTGATTCATATTGACTTACATCCCAGAATAAAGACACGCATTTAATCTCATGCACTAAAATTACTGAAATCTCTACCGTTTAAGGTCACAACATTCATTAAAATTGACACGTCTGTTTTTTGGGACACCTCTCAGGCTGGCGGGATTCCTCTGACCTTTCTGTAAAAGTCAGCAGCTGTCTAGACATTGCCAGGCTACTGCAACAGTTGCAAAACCACACAGACAACCTGTTAGTGTAACAAAGTGATCACAATTAACAACAGGACTGGGAGTAGGAACAGTGCAACATGGTACAAGACACCTTTCTAAAACGAAATAGAAAGCGAATGTTGAAGCGCAGTTGTTTCCTGATGCATGTACAGTTTCGAGGTGGAACAGGAGAAGAAGGCCAGTAGAGTCCCAGCAGGCCTAATTTGTGGAAAGCTGAATATTATCATGGCCATCCTCGTTTTGTCAATACAGAATCGCGTGATGTATTGTGGCTCTGGGTGTATCGAGACAGGGATTTCAGGGGCTTTGTGGCTCTCAGACTGTCCGGAGTTTTGGTTTGCACTGCTGAGTTTCAAAGTAAGGCAAAGCACCTGCTCAACTACAACTGTAGTTTAAAACAAATTTATCATGAACAAAGTATGGAAACATGTGGAGGAAACACTTAGTTTTACGTATAAATCGAATCATGGTTCATGGTATCATTTAAGTCACCATGAATGAAATAGAACTGAATACAATATAATATCAAATCCTAACACTAAACAGAACTTTGAACACGTGGCCAAAAAAAAGCTCTTACCTCCATAAGGAGCTCTCTGTCACGCTTCCCAAGTGGAAATCATAAAGTTTAGTTAGTATAAGTATCACCTGTAAGAGCAAAAATTCAGGAGTTAGACAATAATGAAAAACACAATATTAAAAATACACACATACATACAGTACCAGTCACAAGTTTGGAAAAAACTCATCATTGCTGGACTAATTGTCTATTGAATCAGTTTAACTTGCCATAAAAGTTGCAGACTATAGTCCATCTGTTTGTGGACTACAGTACATACTGTGTTAGCTCTCTTTACTTTGTTCTCTAATGGTCAGGACCCCAATAGTACCATCACAGAGCAGGTATTATTTGATTGGTGCATTATTATATATATGTGTGTGTGTGAGAGAGAGAAAAGGGAGCAAAAAGGCGACGTGTCCAAACTTTTGACTGGCATTGTATATATAAATATAAAATTCTTGATCCAACTAATGATTTCATTTGAAGCTAAAGTAGGTGCACTACAGAATTTCACAGGTCAGTGGTTAATTTTAGGACCCAGCTCAGCAATGACATCCACACGAAAACTGATATTGCTATATAATCATATAATACATCAAAAGTTTTATTTTTAATTTTTTCATCATTTACATAAATAATAATGCTATATAATCCAGTCCAAACCAAAAATAAATTATTGATTTTAGAAGAAACAATATTTTAATGGAGGCTACAAAACTCAAAAACCTGTTGTAGAACAACTGTAAATACAATGTTTGCTTGCAATAATTTCAGTGCAAATTTTCCTGTCTGTGCACCTCGATCACATTTACAAATATTTCAAAGATAAGAATAAGCTGTTGTCAGCTCTATATCCAACTACAAATGGTAAATATTGTGCTATGCTCCAGACAAAATGGGGGTATCGGACATCATCATCCTTATTAAGATAAATAAAGTAAAAATGATAAAGATCAAAATTTCCTTAACATTACGCTATGTTAACCATATAATTCAGATTAGTAATTAATCAAAGGCCTGTTGGTAATGTGCTTAGGAAGAAAAAAAAGAAATTTAGTCAACTGATAAGAGGATGGGTATGCTTATTAGTCATGGCTGCCACGCGCAACCTCACTCACAGGCGTTTTACATAATCATGGCTATTTCCATCCCCCAGGTGCTGCCTTGTCTCCCATTCTGGGGCTAAACAGGCCAAGGTGACTGCCCTTATTTGCATATCCCCCATCAGTTCCTTTTCTCTGCGTCTCCCACCATTAAACCGACCGTTTCTTTGAGCAAAACTGACAAGTCCAGGGCTCCTTTGAGTCACAATGCTAGCGGTGGCATTGCAGCACAGCAGATCTTATAGCATCTGAATGTGATGAATCGTGGGAATTTGTTCCACCAGTGTGTGGGAGAAGAAAATAATGTAGGAGTTTGGCAGTTCTCCTTGACCTGTTCCTTCACGTCTCGCTCAGACTAAGGCTGTTTCTACAAACTGTCCCAGTGGTCCTGGAAAGCCGGAGGGGAACATTCACCACTCAAGAGGAAGGAGAAGGTATGAGACATGTAGCTGAGCAAAGGGGGAAAAAAATGAATTTGTGGGCCCCGGGCCCCTCCGTGC
The DNA here is from genome assembly GCA_019802505.1 of Corydoras sp. C115. Taxonomy (NCBI): domain Eukaryota; kingdom Metazoa; phylum Chordata; class Actinopteri; order Siluriformes; family Callichthyidae; genus Corydoras; species Corydoras sp. C115. The sequence continues at coordinate 599,138 of JAFMOC010000033.1, read as the reverse complement.
AAGACGGAAAGCAGATGGTCTAGGTCAGCTTGGGTCCATGTGCCAAAGAGGAGGGCAGTGCATGAAGTGAAAAGGAGAAAAAATAAATAAAAACCAAATTGGATTTTTCACTTAATGCCAGCTGGAGAAAATGGCAAAGCAAAAGTCTAGAGAACTTGTCTGTGAGTGAGTGAGCTCTCCCAAGTGTCTTTGGTTGTCTGACATACGTGGGTTGTTCTGCTGCGGGGGGACGCACAAACACATACACACACACACACACACACACTCTACATGTCCATCTGAATTGTATATTTGACCAGATGGCCGGAAAGAAAGAGAAAAAAAAAGACATTTTAAACCACATACACATAGTCTAAGTAGATACAAATTCTGTGCAAAAAAAGAAAGGTCAGCGTGGGAGACACAAATTAATTTTGTTCTTGCATGATGGGAAATGATTACATATATCTATTCCATTGAATATTTATTAGAGAAACAGCCTTTGACTTTCCCCCACAAAAAATACACATGATCATAAGCCAATTTTTAAGCAAAGGGACCTCGTGCATTTTTTCTTTAAACTATGTTACAGAACTATGAACCATAGCCCATCTGTTGCTAATCAAAAAGTCCTTCTATGTGCAACACTAATAGATGAGAACCAGCACTGGATCACTAAAGACCTTAAATTAATTGGTTACATGACTTAACAATGTTCAGTCATGACATGGCAACATGTTTTGATTATGTTTTACTACTTTTAATGACTTTTCCAACAAACGGTGTGATGTGTCTTTGTGTGCGTGTTTGTATGTATGTATATATGCTTTTTCTGACGAGCTCAGACCAGCACAACACACCACCACCATGTCAGTGTCACTGCAGTATTGAGAATCATTTACCACCTTAATACCTCACCTGTGGGGGTCCTGAAAACATACTAATACTGACCAATGTAGAGAAACAGATGATCTGAAATCTGTAATTGTAGAACTGTAAAGCCCAGAAAACAATAGAGAGAGCGCGTTAAACAGATATGGTGAACCTAATAAAATGAGCATATCTGATGAGCATAGATATTTGCAGAAAAACAGTAAAATGCAAAAACGGTAACACAGATCCAGGAAAATTGGACTGAAAACAATAGTTCAATAAGTCAATTAAAAAATACCTTTGTGGAATCTAATTCAAATTCATATGTAATGTCAATAATTGTTGTGCAACTTGCACATACCAGGTAGTAAAGCTGATCCAAACAGACATGTCTAAAACACAAAGCTTTCTCTCTGTAACCCCAATTGACCCACAATTAACGCTTGAGAAAACAATAACATCAATTATACTTGATTTGGGACTGTCATCATTGGACCTTAATTAAGAAACCGTAGCACAAAGAAATATTAGCGTAACTAAATGTTCCACATCCACAAAGACTAATTTAAAGTGTCAGACTCAATTCTGGGGTGTGAGGCAGCATGCCCCACCACTAATGAAAAGACTAATTACCTTTTTTTTCCTCTTCTCCCTTTCCTCACACATCTTCTGCACACACATCAAGTACTTTTAAATGTCATCTCTTGATTACTGTTGACTCCTGCAGGTTTTGTGCAGTACTGACCAATGAACAACAGCGGCAAATTAAGCAATGCATATAAATAAGGATGGATACAATAGTGAATCTTTTATTAATCTGCAAGGGTAAGTCAGCTGCTGATGCAAAGAAACTATGCTAATAAATAACACCACAGTTACAGGATAATAAAACCAGAGTTAATGTTACACATCTAAAAGCTAGTAAATGTCATCACCGCACCCAAGGGGCAGCTCTTAACCAAGGTGATATAAAATTATGGATTTGAAAAGAAAGCAATTGCTTTAGCGCTTTGGAAAAAATAGACATCAGAATCAGTTTAAAGCACGCGAACCCTTGGGCCAGTTATGTAAAGCCAGATACTTGGCTATTACAAGCTGAAGAGCAATTGTATTAAAGAGGTCTTGTACTGATTAGAAATTACAATCAAAATTTGCTATTAGACACATTACAGGGGAATATTTTCCCCTGCTGCCTGTGGACCTAGATAATGATTATAGCTAATTCAAATAGAATAGGAGATCAGTATGAAAGATAAGAGTCAAGACAACTTTCACTAATTATTTTTCTCACTGTTTTTCTTAATACTAGTTTTTTTCTTAAAACATAGGAAGCTTACAAAATAGTTTGAACTGTCAAAATGAAAAATAAGAAAAGTCTTGCAGGTTTGCATAAATGCAGTGCCTCCATTTCTCACACATCCCATAGCTAAAATTTTAACTGCTTACCCAGTTTTTAATTGCTTTTGTCCCTGCATATATTTTAAAGCTTGTGTAAGATGCTATGTTAATGTTCTTCAAATAATTCTTGTTTTCTCAACCTATTATATATTACTATTAACATGTTCTGTAAGGTTAGTAATAAAAAATGTATTCCTTAAAATGTGTATACAAAATAAGTTTGCTATTCCACAGCAAAACATTAACTGAATTAATTTTAGTAGAGCGGCATGGTGGTGTATTGGTTAGCATGTCCGTCTCTCAGTGATGGAGATCCACATTCAAAGCCCGATGTTATCCCCATTTCCACCTAGGTTTTTTTCCCACAGTCCAAAAACATGGATTCAAGGTAAATTTGCTCATTCACAGTTGCAGGTTTAAGTTTGCTGTATATATAAGCTGATGACAACAGTTTGTTGGTTGGTATGCATCTGTTGGTCTGTAGTGTGGCATGCCCATCATGGAGTGCCACATTTGTAAATTAACATTGGCACTTCAAGCTAATTATGCAGTGGTCATCGCCATTAACATTTAAAAAGGTGACATGTTGGCTTGGCACTTGGCTGTGCTCTAAATGGATGGTGGCTTTTGCCCCTCAGAATCAGTCAACTGCCAGGTTCACTTTCTCCTTCTTTCCAATCTATATATTCAAAAGACAGACACTAACTGCTTATCATAGTTGTACGAGAAAAGAATGTCAAATACCTCTATACTTTTGCTAGATGTTCTAAGAAAGTTTGTTCTAAAAGTAGAAGAAGTAAAACTACATTTTAAAAGATAACACAAATATAATACACTTTAAGATTAATATATTAGAGTGGCTTTAGCACAGCTGCCTCTTAGCGCTTGGATCCCGGTTTAAATACCCATCTGGGTGGGGTTTCATATGTCCCTGTATCCATGTGGGTTTTCTCCAGGTTCTCTGGTTTCCTCTGGTAGATATTACCTACCTAAAAGCAGTTAATGCCTAACCAAATGCACCTAAGTGTCTACCCAAAAGCAGATCTGTACATATTCTTGAAGCTACACATGCAGTTTTTAATTTAATAAAATTTTTAAATGACGCTACATTTTGATATATATTGGCTATGCACAGAAAAAAGCTTGTAAAGAAGTCTTTATTAAACCAGGGTTACAAGAGCATCTGATTAATGCAAAATGAAATTTAAAAAAAATATATATATGTCCCTGTTGCTTGCTCCTTTCATCCCAGCTTACACTTTACTCATTTTTCATATCCTCTCTCTTTCTCTCCAACTCTCTCGTTCAGATCAATGCTCCTAAATGACTTGCTACTGGCATTTTTGCTGACTCGGCTGGAGGCTCATTGCGGTAAGCTATAAGACCCACTTCCATCTTTCCCTGTCCCCATCTTCTGTCACCCCTCCTCATTCAAAGTAATCATCAGCATTGACACTGTTTCTTCAGCGACTGTCAGGACACTTGCAGCCTCACCAATTCCCCAACCGCATTGTTTATGGATGCAAAGTAAGACAACTGTCCAAACCAATTTGATCATTGTTTATGGCCTTAGCTGACTATATGGGGCCATGTGACTGAAAAAGGCTTAGCACAGTTCATATAAATTGACAATTAAAAAGATTTGGAATAAGTTCTCTTGCTATTGTTTTAAGATGACGGAATATGCAAAATCTATGAGTCCTGTGTGTGGCCATGCAGATTTTCACTTCACAGCACAATAGTTTTGGCAACTTCGCACATTACCATATGTCCCCTCACCTTGTTCATCCTATCCATCACAATTGCAGTATAGACAGGACACCTGCGCTGGCTGTGGGATATTTACAGCCTGCGAGGCCTTGGTTGGTTCACCAAAATTAGAACAAAGCAACTGTTCTGCATGTGTGTACTTAAAGTTGGAAATAATGTTGACGGGTATAGAATTATTATTATTTTATTTTTAAATGTTCCAGAAGATGTGGATTAGAGCACCACAATGAGAGAACATGACAGGAACGCAGGAGAACAGATGTCAAAGACTGCAAGTGTGAAAGAAAATCAGTGTAGGCCTGAGTGAGGACTACCTTGAACTAAAGAATAACATCAAATGAAATCCATGTTGTTTTTCTCTATCCTTCTTAGTTGACTTGGCCTCCACAGTGAATGCCACCTCTTGATATTTATGATAGCCTACATGACTCCCTGCCTGCTGCATAATTCAACACAGGCCGTCCTCTGGGACTTTACACTTGTTGTGAGCATGATTGATCCCTGCTGCTACATCTTGGAGCTGAAACAGAGCCACTGGCTTTTCTATTTTTTTTTTCAATGATCCCTCTGCGCCGATTATGGTCCTCGTTTGAAAAGAGCCCTAGGATTCTGATATTGAAACATGGTTTATGACACAGATGTGCAACACATAGCAAAAAAGACCATAAGCATAAGCAAAGAAATTTGTAATAAAAGTGCAGAATAAAAAAAAAAAAGTAGTAGAACATGGAATTCACTTGTTTTTTTTTTTTTTTAAAGTTCCAATGCTTTGGGAGAACAGCTGTAACACTTGTAATATAGGTTATAATTATAATGATTAATTATAGACAGGTAATATATACATATAATATTTGTATATTACAATAATAATAGACACATTTAAAAGAGGTAAATGCAATTACAATTTCAATGACTGTATATGAGGAGTGTTTCTCAGTCCTAAAACTTTTTAGTACTTTTTGTTAAGTATAATTTTTAGCAAATTTATATGATTGACATAATTTCACTTCCTTTTACACAGACTAGCTTCTGTTATAGAACACTGCACATACATCATTATCGCTACTCCATATGTTGCAGGTAAAAGTGATCAAAGAAAAAGATGGAGATGGCAGTCATAAAATGGAGCAGAATGGTGCTAAGGTTTGATGAGTCGGAATCTGTAGGCTGCTGCTGCACCCTAGTCGTAACACTCATAACAGACTGCTAACAGCTTCCCCACTCCGACTTTATCCTGATCCCCGTTTGCCGCAGTGGCATCATCAACTCCGAATGGAAATATGACGCACCCTGGCACAGGAATCTAATTTCCCTATAGAAGTGAAAGAGAGATCATTGAGTGAGAGCTTTCTCTGAAAAGCTGAATTTTTAGAGAGGCTCATTTCTGTATAAGGTAACACTTTAGAGGAGTCAACGGCGTGTCAGATTTAAATAGCTGTTGTTCGTATGGGCTAGCGCATAGCATGGCCTCGGGATTGCCTTTTGTAGTGCACTATCTTGTTAGTCCACTTAAGAAACAGTGAAACGCACTTTCTTTAATGTACTGTGGCACCTTGCCAACAGCTTATGCAGCTGTGCCACCCTCCACTCTGATATCTTATTAAAATGCTTATCTAATCTTCAATCCCATTCTGTCATTACCCATAGTGTTGGTTAAAGTTTTAACAAGCTTACACAAGGCAGCCCAGCAACATTAAGCTATAAGTGCCTGAGCCATTATACTGAGGCTGAATTTAAACTGGTCTGAAAACACACAGTAACATCAAGACAATGTCAGGTGTATTTCACAAACACAACTGAATGTGGTTTGACTGACTACAAACAGATATAAATAGAAAAGGACAATGTCAGTGCAGTGTGTAAAGTGTTCATATTATTGTTGCAAGACATATTTGAAGACCAATTGAAATGTTTTAATATTTTTTAAAATGCTGCTATAAAAGTCCTACCCCCTGTAAACATAAACTCCACTATACCCCTGAAGGTGTGTTGTTTTATCTGACAAAGACGTTCAAAGAAGTTCTCCTCTGGACTGACAAATCCTACTATGTTGCCATACCATTAAAAAAAAAGTTTGAGTCATTCTTTTGGAGAGTAACTCAGACCTGAACCAGTGTCAGTTTCACCTAACATAATGGGGGCATTTAGTACTTCAGTACATGAAACCTGATTTTACAGTTAAGAAAAAAAAACACATCAGGAATGTATTTTTAGACAAAGAAGTAAGTAATTTATGCCTTTACATTTCTATTACAAACTTTACCAAAATAATCATATAAAGCTAGTACAATTCTGTTTGTCTGACTTAAAAAAAATGTTTAAAAACCTTTAACAGTCAACCTCTACGCTCAATAATAACACTAGCAAATTCACTAGTCACAACATTTTATAAACCTACTGCATAGAAACTCCCAGCGAGCATTCTGGAGCAAGGTTTTGATTGTGTAGACAATTCTCTCAAGGCCTGTCTATTCATCTGACTGCTTCATATTGTGAAGGTCTACAGCACACCGCAAATTGTCTGGAGACTACACTCATAACAGTTCTCTACAAATCAAGGCTTTTCGCATTTTGATGTGCTTCAATAAGGTCAATCATACTTTAAAGGTTTTCCATTCTGACACTCAAAATCAAATAATAGTAGACAGCATATGTACAACAATTTGTAATACGGAAATAAAATAGCTAAACTGGGTTTCTGTCCATCTGAATGTGTATATCTGAGTATCATAAAGCCTAAACTTCAAATACATTTGAAAACCTGCAATTGGGTTTATTTAAAAGGTTCCTCAGCACAAATTTGATGGTGGGAACATTGTGTCTAACCAGCTGGAGAAAATTGGGCTAAGATTTTTATGTCTTTCTCTCTTTCACACCTATTTTCATCCTACTGATCCCTCTCCCACCAGCTTAAAAACATTAACGTTTCATAGAAATGTTACTAATGAAGCTAAAAAGTACATATGATCCATTTTTCCATGGTTTACGTGTGTCCGCGAGGGTTTCGTCCGGGTTCTCCGGTTTCCTCCCACAGTCCAAAAACATGGTCCAAGTCAATTGAGTTCTCCAAATTGCCCCATGTAGAGTGTGTTTGTGTGTGTGTCTGTGTGTGTGAATGTGTGCCCAGCGATAGATTGGCGCCCTGTCATGGGTGTATCTGCCCAGCGCCCGAAACTAATATAGGATAAAGCGGAAGATGAATGAACGAATGAATGAATGAAAAAAAAAAAAAAAAAAAAAAAATATATATATATAATATATATATATATATATATATATATATATATATATATACATATATACATACCGTATTAATACTAATCATTTTAATTCTTTATTAATTTAAATTGCAATACATTGTATAAACACTCACAGTTTAGTCACAGATAGAATCAAGCATGTAGCAGAGCATTTTGGACAAACGTATGAATGCAAACTTGTATGAACAGTGTATGAAAAGATGTTTTTCAATTCCAGCATGAATGTGCCTCAGTGTAAGGTCCATAAAGACATAGTTGAATGAATTTGTTGTAAAAAAAAAAAAAAAAAAAAATGAATGACCCACACAGATCCCTGACCTTATTTTCAACAAACACCTTTGGTATAAACTAGCACAAATATTGTCCAGCATCAGTATCTGACCTCAACAAGGGTCTTCTGCATGAAATGGCAAATATTTTTAAAGGTAGACTTTAAAATGAAAAATGGAAGCTGTAATATATTTGGAAGTGGCAAATAGGGACAAACTTGAATGAGATGTCATAAAAGCCCCTGTAAGTTTAATGTGCAGGTGTTCCAAAACTTTTGTCCACACAGTGTATTTTGTTGCTATTAGACAGCAGAGTTTTTTTTTCTCTAAATGACCCTGATGTGGAAAGACTCAGGTAGGAGGTATAAAATTATATATAAAAGGGCACTTTATCTGAATCCTGCTATGTTCTTTATCTGAGGGCAGTGCAGAGAACAAACCATATTAGCCATAACATGCCTGTCATGTTTTGAATGATTTTTTTTTTTCATTTTGTTTCAGACTATTTTTATGCCCTGATGGTTTATTGTTCCATCCATAAAATTACGCTTCACAAGCCTAATAACATTACTGTTTCATTTCATATGCTTGCTGTAAAATAACGGCCTGAAAAAATGTTGCAATATAGAAAAGTGTTCATAAAAACAGAATAAAAAAACTTTCAATTTGGGGCATGGTGGATGGTTGGCACTGAGATCCAAGTGTGATTTTGGGGACATTCTGGTTTAATCTCATAGTCCAAAAAAAATATGGATTCAAGGTGCTCTAAATCACCAGAATCCAAATTTTCCCAATATAGATAGCCTGTAAATAGGGGGAGAGAGAGAGAGAGAGAGAGAGAGAGAGAGAGAGAGGGAGAGAGAGAGAGAGAGAGAGAGAGAGAGAGAGAGAGAGAGAGAGAGAGAGAGAACGAGAACATTAAATATAGTTCAACAACTAAGTAAAAAAAAAAACTTCAAATCTCCAAAAAGTTTACCCTATAATTTGAAATGTGGAATGATTAGCCAAAGTATAATGGCCAGCAGAAAGGTTGAATTTTTGCTCTTTATTTTACTTTCCTCATTAATCCATCTCCCATCCTGCTGATGAATCTCTTTTCATCATAAAGAAAAGGTGCCCTATTTTCATTAACCCCTCAGCAGAGGTATACCCTGGGCTATATTTTAGACGCTTTATCTTTTCAGTTGCTGCAATGATTATATCTTTCCCAAAGGCAGTAATTTATTATACATTTCTAAAACTCCTTCAAAATAACAAAAAAAAAAAGTTTAATACATTGAAAACTTTAGATATAAGCTGATGTACTAAGTAAGTAAAACTAAATTTAAATAAATGGACTACAAAGTCCATCTTTGCAGTAAGGGGAACTGTAAAATGCACAATAAGTGGAGCAAAAAAGTGTGTACAAAAAAAGTAGCTTTTACTGAATAGAACAAGAAAAGATTTAATGTACAAAAGCAAACAGAATTCTTAAAACACTCCGGCAAAAAGTTGGGCAACTTGGACAACATATCATCCTTCTCTACAACAAACGACACCAGTTTACTGAAGGCTCTACCCTCTTTAGTCATGCTCTCAAGCTGAATGAAGCTGATTGTCTCGGAGTCAATCCTCTTTTCACACCGAAACTGCGAAAATAGGTTGCTGCCTTCGAAGTGAAACTAAAAGTTTGTTTCTCTTCACCAGTTTTAGAAGCCTTTGTCAAAAGAAAAATGGAAAAGAAAAGTTTTGGAAAACATGCAACTAACAAGAAGAATACATAGTGAATGTAGTCCTCATAAGGCTAAATCATTGGGATTAAAAGATGACAGCAGGGTTTACAAAGATCCCATAGTTTATGCCTAGTAAATATAAAATGAAGGCTATAACTATGTGAAAGCCCATCCTGTTTGTGGTTTTGTTTACTGCAGTAAAATACTTCTAGACAACTATGCCAATTACATTTATAAGAACATTGTTTAATGATTTAAAGAAGTAAAAAAAAGTCAATTAACAAATTATCCTTTGGTGGAATAATAACACCTGCCACGTGAATTCATGAAGTGGAAGGCAGATTTGATCAATCAAAAAGTAAAACAATGGAGGAATAAAAATTCATTATTTTTTTATGCCTACAGTGCTTACACACAGAGGAATTTGTCCTCCACATTTAACCCAATCACACACACACAAACACACTGAGTGATGTGAGCACACATGCCTCTAGCAGTAGGCAGCCCTGTATATTGTGCCCAGGGAGCAATTGGGGTTAGGTGCCTTGCCTAAGGGCACTTCAGCCAATGTATTAGCTAAGCAAGTCAATTGGACTACAGCATTTGAAAGTCACATTAAAATACTATGCACGTTATAATCTGGTACAGCCATTTTTTTTAATAAACTGCAATTTATTATCATTTGTGCTGATCATTTCTAACATTTAGAACTATTGTCATCGTAACTGCTGCATGCTATTAAAGTATTGACACTTCAATAAATGGCTATGGTATTACTGTCACAAGAACATTTAAAAGAAACATCATGGAAAGTCTTCAGAATTTACAAGATCAAATGCGTAGATGAAAAGCTTCCTACAAACACTGTATAATTACAAAAGGTGAAATGCCTACTGGAGATTTTGCACCATTTCCCAATATGAAGCAGAGCAGAAACTACAGCCGTGTCCATTTGTATCCTTTTTCTTAATGAAGTGACTAAACATGGCCATGGGGTTGTTTCTGAGCTGCATGGTAATGACCCTATTACCTTCAAATGTGAGCACACACACACACACACACTCACACACACACACACACACACACACACACACACGCACACACACACACACATAGATGTTTTATGTTTGCGTGTGAAGCCCTAAAGTCTTTTTCTTTTAAACCTAATAGTCCTGCATGCAGAAAGGAGATAAGGCCACCACAGGCAGTGTTTGTAATAAATTGGCTTGAACTAGGGTACATAACAGATACTTACGATCCAAGTACTGCAAAAAGAGTATACGCAAATTACCAACCCAATTAAAGGAAACAAAAGCAAAGTCTTCACTACAATAAGAATTGCTGGTGGTACACACAAATTTCCCAACTGTGGAGTTTATTACCTTTTTTTTTCCAATTCCAAGGAAAACTTCCATTATCATCAACCCTCTGCTTGTGGCTATTAATGTGTAAATGTAAAGCAAGATTTTGTTACCATCATACCCATGAACATCAACACCAAAGGTTCCTGCCAAACACATGCACTTTTAAACCGATACCGTTTAGGCCCTTTATCACACTATTCATCAATCCAACACATTTAGTTCACCATTGGCGTAGCCCTGCAGCTCAAAATAAGCATCCCAGGGTACAAGTCGATCAGAGTCTGTGTTCTTTCTTGTCTCGTCACAGATCAACAAGTCAAAGAGTGCTGACAATCCCAATTTCTCACCTCCCTCTTCACAGACCACCTTAAGCCTGGTTTATGCTTTGTCGAAAGTGATCTGGAGAGCTGCCGAAAATGAATTTTTATGAGATCAAAAGGATGTTTCTTGCTGTGGCAAAAAAGGTGGCAGAAAGTGCAATAGACTGAAACTGTAACTGCAATTTACTGTGGGGGGAAAGCAACCTATAAAACAGCTTCAAGGCATAAAGTTTACTAAAATTGGGCCAATTTTTTTTTTGTGTGTATAGAGTGTATACAGTGATACGGTATGAATAACTTTTGCAGGGATGCTTGGACCCTGAATCAGCACCAAGGACAGCGCTAAAACCAAGCATGAATGAATGCATGGCTGAGGCATAACAAGGTCCTCTTGCAAATGGCTAGAGGGTGCTGATTTTACTAAGCAGTCCTGGCTGGCAGCTCAATTAGGGCCAAATAAAGGCTGCACTCTAGAGAAACAAACACAGACGATAAATGAGCTATTGGGAGTCTAATCCCTTTAAATTCAACAAAAACTGCCCTTTAATCTGCAACCGTAGACATATACCAAGAGTTCCATCTGTATTACTAAAGGAGATCGAGGCATTACTACAACCCTTACTGCCATCAACAATGATAAATTTAGGCATTTAGTAGACAGTATCTAGACGAGTGAAAAAGTCCAGTCAGAGGGGGGATTCCTGCACCTCCTGAAGTTTGAGTGGGTGCCATGTTTTGGAGTTCTATCCAAATCTAATCCACACAACACTTTTGTTGAAGTACATTATGGCACAAACAATGGAGATTTCTGAGGACCTTAGAAAAAGAGTTTATTCTTATCAGGTTAGAAAACCAAAATATATTCCTCCAAATCACAGACAGATTGTGTACAATTCTAGTTGTTCAAATGGTTCCATCATGACAACTTGCTCATGACGTGATTATTGGTTAACCACTATTTGGAAGGTAAATAATCTTCGGACTGTAAATCAGTAGTGTTAAAACTACTTTAAATGATTTCTATGAGCATTAACAACTCTTTTTTTTTTTGAGCTTCTCAGAAATCTCCACACTTTTACAAATGTTACTTAAAGATCTGAAATTAATATTTATTTATTAATTAATAATTGTATTAATATATATACTGTATATATATATATATATATATATATATATATATATATATATATATATATATATATATATATATATTTGTTTTGTTTTTAGTATTTGACATCTGACATTAGTATTTGCTAATGTGATAGGTGCACACACTTTTTCCCCTTATAGAAATGTAATAATGAATCATTTTTCCCAATAAATAAATGGTAAAATCTATTATTTTTTCTTATTTGTTTGATTGTGTGAACTGAAAAATCTAATGAAGTTTTAGGACAATTTAATTCTATTAGGAAACCTAATAAAAATGTTTAAAGGGTTTACAATCTTGTAGACAACACTGTATAAACTACTCAAGTACTCAATACAGCAATATCTGGCTCTCAAACCAGTGGGGCAAAAACTAAATCCAAAAGGTTTATTTTTAAAATTAAAATGCCACCAACAAAATATCATAATGCAAGTAGTGATCCTTATTTGATTGGGTGAATTTTTGGTTAGGTAAGTGCAGACAGTTATATAAGTGTTCCCATGCAGCAGGTGTATTAGATAAAATATTAAAACTTTAGTTGTAAAGTACATAGACTTAAACACTGGCAGCAGCATAGAGTCAGACACGAGTTAAAAATAACCAAGTAATCAGAGCCAAATGTGCTTTTAGACAAGGTCGTATATAAATCAAGGATTATTAAGGAAGCTATGACTGCACATTTTCAGTTGCAGTTTCGAATATGTAAAATCCTGTCTCTCAGTCATTATTAATGGCTTAATCACAGCCAAAACCATAATTTATATAGTTTATATCATATCATTTATTCTGAACTACACCAGATTTGTGATTTGTTTTACTAAAATGCTTGATGGGTGTTTTTACTCTTCAGTGCTGAGCTTCAATTTTTCTTTTCCTTTTGCATTGTCAAGCGAAGAATGTGATGATGAAAAATTAGGACAGCAGAAACAAAAGCTTGCTGAAGGTGTTCGCATTCCAATTAACCAAAATAACCAAAAAAATTAATGAAAGCATAGAGCTCTTTGAGGCTGCCAAGATGGATCTGTTTCCAGGACCAACGGAAGGTACTGCTGCTAAGCCCAGAACATTATTCATCTACATAAAGCTTATTAAGTCAAAGTTTAATTTAAGTTGAAGAACCCTTAAAGTCAGAGTAGTTTGCTTTCTCTGACTAATTGTATTAATTATGGGGATACCGTCATTAGAATTACTGATTACTCTCTAGCACTACAGATTAACAATCTAGAATTAGATAAACTAATTTCATTGTTAGAGTAGTGGTTAACACATTCTACTCGTAGTGACCATGAGGGTTTCCCCTGGGTTCTCCGATTGTCTCCCACAGTCCATGGACATGGATTCAAGGAAAACTGGCTGCTGGAAATTTTCCATATGTATATGTACATTGTAAGTGTGTGCCTAGTGATAGATTAGCGCCCTTTCCAGCACCCGAAATCTTTTCCCCTGGATGGGTATGGTGAACCCCCACTCATGCCCCAAGTAGAGGATCAAGTAGAAGATTATGGATGGAATTTTATATTAGAACAGTCGTATGTGTATTGAAGGTTCTGTAGGAGTGCAGTATTAGTACTTAGAATGGTGGTTACAAGGCACATTAAACTTTTTATAAAAAAAGGTTTCCACAGCACAGTGCTTTTATAAATCTATTATTTCCTGATTCCCCATTGTGTTTTAAAGATTTGCACCTTATACACTACCAAAAAATGTTGCTCACCTGCATTTTCCAAAATGCCCAAGACTTGTAATTTAATCATTTAGTCTAAATTAAAAAATAATCAACTAAACTGTTAACTTCTGAACAATGTCAATCTAACATTATGGTATTTGTGAAGTGTTTGACACATACAATAACATTTCAAGTTCTTGTTAAATAAAAATGTTCATATGGGCTGTCTTGTAACAATATATTTGTAGAATAAAGAGTATTTGAAATAAGTCTCTTTCCGGAGGCAGTTATGGCTATCTTTTTTTTACCCCACTAAACAGTTCAAAATAAGTGAGGGAGGGAGGTATAAAGAGCAGAGCAATCCATACCATTGTTCTGCTTCTCACTCTCTATCCTTAATTCTGCTGGTCTCAACGCCATGCTTCTGAGACCTGTTATATTATACCGAAGAAAACGATTGCTTCCGGCAAAAGAAAGCCCAGTGGCATCCATTTGCACCAGCAACTTGGTAAGACACAGGGCTATAACTGCAGGAGTTTGCAATCAGTCAAACAGATGAACAATCACCCAACCTCTTTGCATGGTGTAGAAGATCATTCCCATTGCTCTGGTGGTTCACTCCAAGGGCATGTGTCAAAAAAATGAAGTACAGCAAACAGTATCACATGTCGAGCTAAATGACCCGTGTAATGTCCAGGGGGCCAAAAAGAGTGGTAGCCTTGTGCGTTCACTTTCCATCCAGCGTATTAGGTTATAAATGACTTACTCAGCCTAAGTCAGCCACACACACACATTTTTTTATTTTATTTCATTGAGAGATGCAAAGGTCAATGTTTTGCATTGATTTTTGTTTCACCTGACAAAAACTTTATTATAAAATGGGTAGTTCCGTTTCTAAAAACTGATTAGCTGAGTCATTTGTTCAGCCGTGACATTATTGACAATAATGCACACCTCTGACTGCTTCACATTGGGATCAATGTGTGATATACAATTAATTAATTTCCTGATAAGTCTTTTGCAGCTGTTTTTATGAAGCAGGTTTTGTAATTTAACCATTAAATAGCAGCATTTGATTGTTGGAGAAATCAGAACCCCGTTAACATCAATAATTTTTCAATAGATTATGTTGCAGAAGACCAGTTTATTAACGTATTAAATTTTGCTTTCAGGGCCTTAACCAAAGTGTATTTTTTTTATACATAGCAAGTTAGCAATTGCAACTGCATGTCTTTAAGACAGTGGGTGCACCCCAACAAAATACAACATTAACATGATGATTACACCAAATGCTAATTTTATTAGGTACAGTTAACAGTTTCTTCACTTGCCATATACATAAACTTTTTTAGTTCTACAATTAAATTCTGTAGTTTGTTATTATAGAGTAGGTTTCTCTACATACTCTGTTAGTCCCTTTTAATCTGATGGTACGAGTGGATCAGAGACCGGTATGCTCTAATATGTGCAATCTCTAGCAGCAATGCTGTATCTGATTCACACCACCACCATGTCAGTATCACTGCAAAACTAAGAATCATTCACACCCCAATTACCTCCTCTGTAGGTGTCCTGATCATTGGAGAACAGAGATGCTGCTCCATGCCACCAGATCTTTCAACTCTCTGCAGTGATCTGCACTAGCTGCATTTGTGCTTAGAATCTTGAAAACAACAGAACAGAGGAAGAAAACCCCACTTTGTGCTGGAAAAACGAGTCTTGCACAACCAATTAATGAGAATAGCTTTAGTGTACCAAACACTGCCTACAGGCTTGCATCACTTTTGATGGATGCTGTCAGTGGTATGACAGTCTTCTCTCACAGCTTGAGACTAGCAAGGGAAAGAAAGAACCGATTCACTTGTCTTGCTCACACGCCTTTACTTAGATGCATCTTGAACTAGAATTTACCTTCAGTTCCCTGTGCCGCTTTATCTCTCACACTCCCTCACTTGCTTTTTTCATGCACACAGCTCTTTTTTGTTCCATAAGTTACAAAGAGATCTTAGTGCTGGAGTTTTAAGTGACAGACTGACAGAAAGGAAAAAGATCTCTATATCAGGTATCATTAATGACAAAAGAATTCCACATGAGCCTCTGTACTATATTTAAAAACACAGCTAATTGTTCAGATGGGATGGAAAGATACTTAGCTATTAATTTTATACCCAAATGTCCTAATTAGAGTCACACCTGCATGGTTGACAAAATAACAACACACAATGTTTTTAACAACTAATCACAATGTGTCAAAAGAATAATAGAATAGGAATCGAAAAGTTCTCAGTATTTGAATTTCATTAAAACAAAGCAGGTTAACAAAAGGCCAAGTATGAATTCTATATAAGCCATCAAATTGTTGAAACATGCATGCATTTCTTAAACAGCCGAATACATACATACAAATCTGTTTATTGTTGGCTAAAGGCTCCTTTTTGTCACATTTAATCACAAAAGGTCGTAACAACAAGTAGTTTCAGGTGCTGAGCAGATACATCCCAGACAGAGCTCCATTTCATCTATAGGCACACACTAACTCACACAGACATATACACACACTATATATATATATATATATATATATATATATATATATATATAGAGAGAGAGAGAGAGAGAGAGAGAGAGAGAGAGAGAGAGAGAGAGAGAGAGAGAGAGAGAGAGAGAGAGAGAGAGAGAGAGAGAGAGAGAGAGAGAGAGAGAGAGAGAGAGAGAGAGAGAGAGAGAGAGGCAATTCAGAGCAGTCAAGTTACCTTGAATCCATGTTTTTGGACTGTGGGTGGAAAGCAGGGAACCTGAATAAAACCCATACGGACATGGGGAGAACATGAAAACTCCACCCAGATCTATGAAAATATATTTTTTTAAATATATATTTATTTAAATTAGCCCACCAGATTTAAAGAGTTTTGAAGAGAATTTAATAACCGCTTAGACAAATTACTTTAAAAGAAAATAATGAGGTAACCATAAAGTACAAACAGAAATAGATCTGAGCAGAATTATAAATAATCTTATTAGGCAGCCTCAGAAAAATAATTAGACAATTATTCGTTGAAATTCACTAATTACTCAAAACGTGTGCATTTTTTTAATTTAAGTTTAGCTTCATACAAAAAAATGTGGCTGGCTTCTTTATGCACTCCTGTCTTCATGCTGTAACTAAAAATCTACCAAATTTCTCAGTTACACGTTATAAACAATGGAAACTTTATGCACATGCCTTCTAATTGGTGGGTAAAGCTGCAGCAATCTTCTTTAGTCCCCAGTGGGTGAATCATATCAGAAAACGCAACCTCTACCACAGTACATTATTCCATACTGAAGTGATCGCTAACCATTAAAGTGGCTCTTATCTTCACTCACTTTTAAGAATCGATTGCTACTGTTATAGAAAGTGCAAACTCTGTAGAAAAGATACTAAAATAACCATATAATATGTAGGTAAAGAGCCACACATTAAGGCAATGTCAATATACAATCAATATAACATTAATTTGTCAATATACCTAACTGCCGTGGCTATGGGAATTTATTTACACTGCTTTCTGCTAAGCTATTACAAGATCAGCATTATTCATCTGAACTATATATATATATATATATATTTGTTATAAAACCCTATTTGTTGTCTTGTCATTCTAGTTCTATTGGTCTTGACCTATTTATGGTCATCTTAAAAGTATGATGGTTGCACTAACCTTTTAATTCTGTTTATTGTCAGTTCTGCAGTGACACTGATGTGGTGAGGGGGTTTTAGTGCAGCTGTAGTTTCATTTAAACACCTCATTTACACTGCTGGCATAGGAATAATGCACCAACCAAATAATACCTGGAGCAAAAAGGAGGTTTTTAATTGGAGTTATTGACAATATGTCTTTCTGCAATATGTCTTTCTTCAATATTAATTGAATCAGATACCCGATTTTGGTTTACTAAGCATCATGTGCATATTTAGACATAGACCATCAAATGAAACAGACAGTTTCAATCAAGCTGTGTTTTCCCTGACTAAAATAAAAGACTGCAGTGATGGACAAAGTATTTCATTTCTAGCACTGCAGTGTAAAATTGCAAGTGGTGCAGTTTCCAGGGTTGGTGGAAAATGGGCTTGGACCATTAGGATGTGTCTGATAGAATGTGCCAAGAAACAAAACTTCAATTATAACAACTAGAATTCATGTTAATAAGAATAAGACTTTGTTGTATAAATATTTAAAAGTCTACTGCATGAACATGTCCATACCCTTCATTTCTATATAAGTGAAAACGACATTTTTATTTATTTTTATTTTTTTATTTTTTTTTTACAATGGGCGTACTTTTATAATATGCCATGTGGTAAAAGATGCAATCAATTATTTTTTTAAAGGTTATACTGCTACAAGGTTTACTTCATCAGGGAATCGTGTTCTGCATATTGATCTCATTCATGGCTTCTTACTGAGACAACTTCTATTAAGACAGGCTTAAAATGAAAGACATTCAGGCACCCTGGACTGATCTTGTGCCAAGTGTTGCTGTCCACATCCTGAGGGAATACTAAATAGCTTATTTTGTTGCTGGTGGTAAAAAGCAAACCAGTTCTGCAGTTAGAGACAGTTTGGCATGACATTGTTACTAATAAAAGAGTAGGAAAATTAAAAATAATGAAAAAATTTAAAACATCTCGTCATAGGTTCTCTGCTCTCTATTGATCAGGACCATCATAGAACAGGATTAATTTGGGTGGTGGATTGTTTATTGTTAGGTTTGCAATGACACTGATGTGGTGAGGGAGTTTTAGTGTGGCAGTGCTGCTTTAGTTTCAATTTTCCACCTGAGTGACACTGTTGGGATGGGAATAATGCACCTGCTATAATATAATAATGCAAATAATACCTGCTCTATGGGTGTACTACTGGGGTCCTGACCATTAGAGAGCAGAGTAAAGGGGGTGTACACAGTATGTACTATAAGTATTTATTTTTAAATGTCATGCCATTTAACAACTAAAGCCTGGCAGAAACAGACCAGTACACTAGACATTCAACAACATAATGGCTGAAAATGAAAATAATTAAGATTTCACAATGGCCCAGTCAAGGTCCAGTTCTAAACCAAACTAAAATACTGTGGCGGAGATGCACTAAAGCAACGTGGTAAAGAAAAGTGGAATAAAATTCTCCCTGAAGAAAGTAAGATACTGATAAAGTCACAGACAGACAGACAGACAGAGATATATAGATATAGTTTCAAGTAAAGAACAAAATGATACTCAGAATGTTTTACAGCTCATTTTGTTTGTGTTCATCAGAGTGCCAGTATTTCTGAAAGGGAATGTATATCTTCAACTAATGTAACTACTCGACAGTCATGACAGATTGATGCTCAGGAAGCATTTTCATATAGTTCTGGCCAAGTAAACAAACAGAAGTTAATTAGACAAATTAAATATATAATTTACATGCACAGCCGAATCCTGTAATCCACTGTTTCTGCTTGGATGAGCAGATGATTTTAAAGATGCTCAGATTTAACACTTTCTTGTTTGCTAGCATAGTACATCATATATAAAAGTAAAATGTAACCTTATAAAATTTCCCAAGATGCTTCTAAAGCGTAAATCTTCCTATAGGTGATATGTTCCTCTATCGCACAACTTTTACACATCGAGGTGAATCACAGTTTGATTGCTACCTTCATTACCTCACACCATCCTGTCTAAAATCCACATGCCAGGAGCCAGCGGCAGCTCCTAATCGAATTGTGCGACAATAAGAGAGTGTCACTGTGGTAGAGTGAAGATCCATCTCAATGGGGACTCTACCACAATTAATGATGTGGGAGAAATTATATATTTATTTAAAGCTCATTAGATTCAAGCCCCCTGAGAAGCCACACTCTGCTCTCAAAAGGTCTCCTACGGGAACATTCGTTTTGTTTGGGCAACAACACAAAGCCGGATTAAACTCTGCCAACGTCCTCTATATGGCCTCCAGTTTGTTTACGCTCGGTATGAACCAATAAATATGCAATACTAAAGAACTGTGTGGAAGTGTTTTTTAATGCGTAATTAAAATAGCATTCAAAATTATTTGTCAATTGAACTTCGATAGATTCGATGCTTTTAGCAAAAGTTTGTGTGGTGTTTACTTGGATGGTTTATAGCACACTAGTTGAATGTAAATGTAACACCCGAGTGGGCTTGAAACATTGCACCACTGTGTCGCAGAAACGCCTGATTAAAGAACACAAACTGTAACAGAGGAAATTAAACAATATTATATGAATGCTAAGCAACAAATTCTGCAAATAGCAAATGCATATTGCCCAAATCTGCACTTTTAGCAAGATGTGTAGGCTTAATTAGGTCTGGCACTAGCTTCAATGACCTTAAGTTTACTGGCTGCAGCTCAAGTACTGCTTATCTCTGATCAGTAGCTTTAAGCAGCCCCAGAGGAATCTTACTCTGGGTAGAAAATGCCACCGTATACAATCTAGAACTAGAATATCTTATTCCCACATCAAAAGCAACAGAAACAATAGAGGCCACAGTCGAAAGATTTGCGTAAAACACTTTTTGCTTATAAGTATAAACCATGGCCCAGAAAAAGAACTTGATATCATTCTCTTAAAAGAACAGTTCTGTAGTTTCGAACCTGGGTCCAATGTTTCCATTTAACTTCATCCAAATGCAGAAGAATTAAAGTTTTGAGATTCTACTGAAACAAATGTGCTATGTTTTGCCACTAGGGCTCGTAATGTTATCCCATCTCAATATCTTCCACTTAATCCTATACTGGGGGACTATGATCACCAAGGTGCAGGAAATTTAGAGCTGCCAATTCACCTTGAATCCATGAATTCACCTTTTTGTACTGTGAGAGGAAAACAGAGAACCCAGAGAAAACTCAGACCGGAGAATGTGGAAACCCAGATCAGGATTCAAACCTGGATCCCCAGTGCTGCGAGGGAGACGCTAACCACTAAGCCATCGTGCCGTCCCAGTGTTATTATAAGCATAAGTATATAAAACCGTTCATTTTCATTCCTTTTAAGGTAAATGGGGAAAAGCTGAATATATAACCGTTTCAGTCCATTATCTGAAATTGATTGATGTAGCTGAAATAAATGTTCCTCTTCTGGGATAAAACCAAGCTTTTCATCAATCCGCTTCCTTTTCTCTCTGCCTCTTCCTACCACATAACCCATCAATGCAAGATCTTTCGACTGAGACAGAAAAGTCTATGCTCTTTTTTGGACCAATGCCCACAACGGATTTGAGCAGATATTGGCCCAGGGCTGGCAAGCTGTATCTGGCTGCCTTTTAATACAGTATAATAATTGATCTCTTCTTTTTCCTCAGGGGAACTGGATCTAATCAGACATAAAGGAATCGGCAACAGCATCCAACAAACTATTGATCCAGCCATCTGTCAGTCACCCATTGATACTGCCAATCCATATGAACATGCCCAGAACCAATAATGCAAAATCAAATAAATTAAGTTCCACAGCTAAAATAATACAATCCACTATTAGATTTATTAGATGTGGAAATGTTAAAAACTATTTAGACATTTTGTTTTTTTACTAAAGAAAGACACAAACTAAAATATTAAATAAAATATACCGGTTTTATAAATGTCATTAAGTAATGATGGTCAAGAATTATACACAACTGCCCATACAAAGGGTTTAGATATATTAAATAATGCTGTTTGTAATATTATTACTGCTTAAAATGTGAACATTGAAAACATTGTAAAACTTTATAGCCCATTGGGTCAAAAGAATAGAATCTAATACAAACCATATCTGACAGTCAGACTTGATTCTGCCATGACAAATCAGAAGAGCGGAAACAAAAAAAGGACGCACAGGGAAAACTAATGCAAACCACACCAGAGGCTAGTAACTGTCTAACTTGTGTGGCCAGTCGGTGAGATAGATGTAAGTTTGGTGGTCATAAAGAAGCATGGCTTAGCTGACAGTGCCCAAAAGCAGCATTTTAATTAGCTACTTGTTGAGGTGAACTCTGTTTTGGCTTCAGATAGAAGGGGTCAAGGGTAAGACCAGCCAGGGGGTGTACAGTACCCAGAAAAAGGTAGAATGCAGAGCAGTAAATTCAGCAGTACACGGGAGTAAATCTGAGCTGCACAATGTCATGGTGACGAATCTCATGCTTTCCTGCGCTTATTATGTGGAAGTGTTCCAACACATTTATTTGTTTTTAAAGCAATAACTTTTTTTGTCTGTTCTTCTTGTCACACAGAGACACAGTAATCTGTTACTCTCACATTTTAATGTCGACATTTCAAATCATGTCCACATGAATGCTCATCCAATACAAGCAATACTTCTAATAAACCACAGCGGAACCTTTCATATTTACATTGATTTGTTAAGTAAGCATTTCTGATTGGTCATTATTATTATTATTATTATTATTATTAAGTTTTAATTGAATAATTTCCAATGAACATTCAGGGGAGAACATTTGGCAGGAGGCTAATCCTTGGCAGGGGGCTAATCCTTTGCTCAGCACACATTCGCACACAGACACACACTCAATAGGTGACTTAGCGGTTAGCATGTTAAACTCCTAGCGCTGGGGATGCAGGTTCTAATTCCAATCTAGGAGAAGTGCCCATGTTCTCCACATGTCCATGTGGATTTTATTCCGGGTTATCCAGTTTACTCCCACAGTCCAAAAACATGACTTCAAGGTAAATTGGCAGCTCTAAATTGCCCCTATGAGGTGTATATAGAGTGTTTGTGTAAGTGAACGTATGCCCAGTGATGGATTGGTGTGCTATCCTGGGTGCCCAACGCCGGAAACGTTCTCCCATGGATGGGCATGGAGAACCCCTGCTCTAGTGCCTAGTAAAGGATTAAGCAGAAAATAATGATTTTTTTGTTACTTTTATTATTTTAAGTAGTTGTGGTAGAATTAATGTAGTTATTTTATCTCTCTATTTAAATACACTTTTTTGTTTGCATCTTACAGTGTATTTATAAGCTGATTATCCAATTAGTGCTTTTAGGATTGTATCAAGCATGACCACACCTGCACAATTGACTTAAATATATCTATAGTACGTGTTAAACGACTAATGGCAAGCACACACACACACACACACACACACACACACACACACACACACACACCTGTGTCTGCCCGCTGATAGAACAGTTTCCAGTCCACTGCACTACCACTCCCTAGCTCCACACTGGCAATGAAGCAAGAAATGATGGCTCCATAACTTCAGTGTATGCAGATATTCCCCCACACTCATCAGCTGCCATGCCACCTGTGCATGAGTGTGTGTGTGTGTGTGTGTGTAAGAGAGAGAGAAAGAGACAGAAGTACTGTGGGTGGGGTTTTGATTAATATCACATCAGTGCTAAGAGTGAAGGTGAGGGTTGATTGGGATTAAGACAAGATCAAGGTTTGGTAGGTCATATATTATAAATGAAAGTCTATGATGTCCCCATATATCATGAAAGCATTATTGGGTGTGAATGTGTGTCCTGTCTCTTCATCCATAGCAAACTGTCTAACCATTAAGCATTTTATTACCAAGGAGACATTCACTATACATACATAAAACTTAAAATGGATATTACTATGAGATTACTAAATGAAAACGCCATCGATCTAAACTATTATAAAGCATTTAACACTATTGAAAGCAACAGGGACTTAGATTTTATAGTATTTAATGTGCCTTTGAAAGTTACAAGATGTAATTTAAGTGCAGTATTGTCTTGCTCTGTAAATTAATCTTAGAATTATACTATAATATCATCCCAGATAAACCAAATTACTGTCATTGTATTATTTTTTTTTGTTTGATATCCACATCCACATATCTATTCCCTCAGCAACATTTAATTACTATAGACTTATAAATCTAATAATCGTATCATCTTACTAGATTCATATGGCTAATGCAATATTAAAAAGCTCCACACCACCTTTTCAGCATCTTATGTCTCCTGAGTTAAGAGAAAATACTTTTTAAAAACATTTTAAAAATGCTGGAAATGAGGTTTGTAATATATATTTTTAGGAAGTTTTCACGTTGCACAACAGCAGATGAGATGAAGACAAAGCTTTGATCCGTATTGTTTACTCAGTACATTATTTAAAGTTATTGTTAAATGTTTAACATCGCTTCCACTTTGAACTTCGATTCCACTGTTCTGCATCACATGTTCTCATTCTGGGCTCTGAAAGCTTACTGATGAAGAAGCATGTACTGAGGTAGGGTATAGTTAATCATCAGATTGGGATTCGAACCCTGAGAGGTGAACGTGCTAACCATTAAGCCACTGTACCGACCTCATTATTACTAGACTCTGATAGTATATATTACTCACAGCAGTAACTACAGTGCTCATGTTTGACCTATACATCAAAGTTGCACCATTTTTCCACCATGCACATTCAGACCATACTATGTTGGTACAGCACTGTCCTGTCCATAAAAAAAAAACACCAAGATGCGACTAATGAGTAAATTACGGTTTACAATGTTTGCAGGAAACATCACAAGCCCGGGTAAATCTGGGTCAGGAAGGGGTCAGTTATAATATATACCCCACAGTTTGGCCAAGTAAAAAACAAATGTAATGTAAAAGCAGGCTGTCTGCTGAGAAAGAGAGCGTGCTCTATTCCAGATCCCCATGCGTGTGTCAGATCGGTTGAAACCTTTATACTCTGCCCTTTGAGCTTGTCAGACTTGAATATGTAAAAGTGGGGCCTCACAGTTCTTGTGTTTTTAAACCTCCATTCAGTAACTTTAGACTTTTCATTTAGCAGAAAATAACAGCTCATAAATATTGCATCAAGAGAACACACATGAAAACAACACTTCAAAAACAATAGTCTTCTGGTAATTTGTTAAGGGCAGCTTTTAAACAGAAAGTGATTTCCTGTTTAAAAACGATCAAGAAAAAAAAAATTTGCCACAGGCATTTATCTGGTTGGCACTTGATGCAGAGAAGAAAAGCATCAAGCAGAAGAAAGAGATTATACCATTATACCATGGTCCATTGCAAACATTACTAAAACAGCAAACAGTGGAAATTTAATATATTAAGTGTCTGGAGGGGGCGGCACGGTGGCTTAGTAGTTAGCATGTTCTCCTCTCAGCACTAGGGATTCCCGGTTCGAATCCCCATCTGGGTGGAGTTTCCATGTTCTCCCCGTGTCCACGTGGGTTTCCGCCGGGTTCTCCGGTTTCCTCCCACAGTCCAAAAACATGGATCAAGTTAATTGAGTTCTCCAAAATTGCCCCATGTAGGGTGTGTTTGTGTGCGTGTCTGTGTGTGTGAGTGTGTGCCCAGCGATAGATTGGCGACCTGTCCTGGGTGTATCTGCCCAGCGCCCGAAACTTTCTCCCCTGGATGGGCATGGGGAACCCCCCCGCGACCCTAATATAGGATAAAGCGGAAGATAATGAATGAATGAAAAGTGTCTGGAGGATTACTAATGCATAAATAAATGAATAAATGCAAGCTTACCTACATTGTAAGGTACGAGGTATGACCACGATGCTTTACCAATACAGAAGGATCAAAGGATTCAGATCAAAGGAGTAATGGTTCAGAAATCGGAATAATCACAGGTAAAAACAAACATACCACACAAACTGACAGGAACCAAGACAATAGAATAATAATAATAATAATAATAATAATAATAATAATAAGTTAAATGTATATAGTGCCTTTCAAGAACCCAAGGCAGCTTTACAATTACATACAATCAATACTGTGAGGAAAATAAATATGCTCGCCGGTCATTTTATTAGATACACCTCCTTAGTTCTATACTCACTGTCTGGTTTTTCAGCCAAGTTCTACAGTTAAAGACTGCAGTCCATCTGTTTCTCCACATGGTTTATTAGTCAACATTCTCTGATGACCTGGACCATCACAGAGGAGACAAAATAGTGGTGGATGATTCTCAGTACTGCAGTGATACTGACATGGTGGTGGGGTGTTGGTGTGTGTTGTAATAAATTCAAATTATTAACATCCAGAAAAAAGCTGCAACAGGACAGTCGTGGCCTTTAACCATGTGCCACTTACTCACACACCCTTTATGACCTACTGTCATCTTCAGTTTGCTATAAATCGCGTGACTAAGTGTTTACCTAAATACTGTGCCTTCTCTGAGGAACACCAAACAACAAAAGCAAACTGCTCCTGTCAGCCAGTTTTGACACACTGCACAGACTGCATGCACAAGCAAATGTCAAACAGGGCGTTCTAGAACAGACAAGTAGTTAAAGCAAAAAGCTATTTTAACAGGGTAATGCTTCACGAGCAGGAAGAACTGTTGTCTCGCACCGGCACAAACGATCATCGCATCACATAATTAATTGTCTTGCAGATTGGAAGAATATAGTTTCCAGCTCAGGTTCTTCAGGCTGAACACTCCCTCTGCTGAGCGCAGCTGGCACTGCTTTAGGACAGTCTAACACTCCATAATTTACAATCTGATTATAGCTGCAGTACAAGACAACAGGAATAGGCATAACAGATATAGTTATGTAAGTGTGAGTTTAAGGTAGTTGAAATCAGTGTAAGTCTGTTAGTGTGAGACAAATCAGGCATGTAATGCGCATGAGTGAATGACAGCGTGGATGTAGTCGAGTCAATGTGTGTCTGGGAGTGTGAAGTGGAGTAAACTGTGTACGAGGGTGTTAAAGTGAAAAAAAACTTGTTTATCTGAGTCAATGTCTGGCAATGTTGGAGGAAAAAAAATATCTGTATGTAGAAAGTAATATATATACGGTTTTGCAATTTTGAAGGGTTGCTTATTTATTTGCCAGCTTGAGACTCAGCAACGATATGTAAAACAAACCCAATGACCAGGTTTCATCAGTCTCTAGATATATTTTTTCCTGGTACGAGGAGAATGTATTAGGATGATAATGTTAAATGCTAGGCTTCAAAAAAGGTCTCCCAGGCTGCATGAGGAAGCATTTCCCCAATTGAATTGGCCACCACATAGTCTTGACCTTTGAAAAAATCTTTGTGGGGTGCTGAGAGAGGAATCAGTAAAGTGTTTTGACTTTCTCATCGTCAAAATGAGATCTACAAAATATTTATTGCAGTTCTGAATGGAAATTGATGTTGTAATGTTAGTCATAGAGGCAAAACAACATTAAACATATATTGTAAAGAAAAGCATTATGTAAGCATGTGTGTCTGTCGAATAAGGGTAAACCAAATGTATGGCACTTTTAACTAAAAATGTTGGGCAGAAAACATAGCGAGATTTTTCTTATTGCAATGCAAATTGTTTGCTATCTTACACATTTTTTATAATACTTGTATCATTTGAATAATAATGCTTGAAAAAAAAAAAAAAAAAAAATATATATATATATATATATATATATATATATATATATATATATATATGCAGATGGACATGGTGTTCTTAATAATGTGACGTGGTCAGGTATACATGTATATAAATTTAAGGTACACCCTTAATCTTTATCCTGGCTTGACAGCCCCCTTAGCCCTTTCAAATTCATTCTTTAAAAAAATCCCTTTGGCAAATTCTGTGGACATCACTATGGCAACTGAAGACCTGGCAACCATAGTGCCATTTTTTAACTTTGGTAATTAAGTACATTATTATAATATATTTTATAATATTAGAAAAAAACAGGCATGTGTTATGACCCATACACACAAATATGCTATGCGAAAAAGTTGACCTTGACCTGCCAGTTATCCCGAGGTTTGAAAAAATACCTCAAATGCCAGCTAAAGAAATGCAAAAGATTGTGTGGATCGCTGCAAGATATTTCTACATCTAAATATTAAAAATGAAATAAATTAAAGGCATTTGAGTCTATACAGTATGGAATTAAAAAATATGACAAATTAGTAATAATAAATTAACTTGACCTCAATGCTTTGTCAAGACCCACATTACACAAATCATTTTTTACTAGTCTCTAGATTTGTCTCTAGTTGTCTTTGAAATAAATAAGTTGCTAAAGGGTCTGAAAAGTTGCAAAATATAGCGACAAAGTCCTATATTTAGTGACAAAGTTCTGCTAAGCTGGCAACACTGAACATTAGCTTCCTTGATGTAATGTAGCTAATGTACATTACCGTCTTTTTAGTCAATACAAAACATAGCAGGTTTAGTGGCAGGTACGTTTACTATTTATTACTATTTAAACCTATACCCTCAATTCTTTATAAAACTCCAAATTTGTCTGGTTTATTGAAAGCCACATCCTGTCATTTCTTTGTTTTATTGATCTTGAGATGATGGAGAAGTCGTTAATATGAGAAAAATTATATTATATTTTGGTGATACAAAATAAATAAATAACCCATATCCTTTCTGGAATTCTTATAAGCTGTTTTCATGAAAATAAAATCAAAGAACTAAAGCTCTTTAAACTGGATACAATATAATTCTGTAGGCTGTGATTTCGGCTAAAGAGTGGGTACTGAGGTATTGACCCTGGCTATATAAGCTGCACACATATACATATATACACTATAAACAACAAATCCCACTTTTTTCACCTCAGGCAAAAAGCAAAAAGGTTACTTGCAATATTTTCATACACTTTTGTTTCAAATTTGCATTAAGAATAGAAACAGATGGCCATCCACTCTCTCATTTTCTTCTTTCAGAAGTTTTGCTTGTCTCTCACACACAGAGGAGCGGGTAAATGGGATGCGTAATTTTCTCCTGCTTATATTGAGTTCGGGGAGACAGGCAATAACCATGCAGTCAAAGTTCTAGCGCTCTTCTTTATTATTTATACCCAGTCATTTAGGACCTGAAACTCAGTGCCCAGCAGAAATAGTGATGCTGGAAAAATAACTTCAGAAAAGTGGAAAATAGGTAAGATGGCTCTGAGAGAAAATGGGTGGAAGGTTTGAGTAAGCATTTTAACCTTTAAAGTATCCCATATTTCCTCATAAACAACACATGGAAACACACATGGTTTTATTTTAATATATTGAATATAGCGTGTTGTTTGTAGAATCCCAAAATGTTGCATACATCTTTAAGGTATTAGCATTAGACTTACTTTGTTATGGTTCAGTTCTTGTAGTTAACTTTAAAGCAATAAGAAAAAAGAGGACATGCATTACTGCAAATTAACAGGAAAGAGCTGTTAGGCTAGACGCGAAGCGTAGTACAGTTACACTTCTTTCACGTGAATTTTTCATAATTAAACCCACCTCAAGTGCTTTACTGATTTTATAAAATGGTTACAAACACAGTTTAATAATACATACATACATACATACCTTCTGCAAAGTAAGATTTCAGTTTTTAAAGTAAACGCTGATCACTGAGTAATGGGATTACGGTACATGATAATACGATACGTGAATAATGTACTGTATATCACGCATTGATATGAATGTGCAGCGGTCAGATGTGTGCATTATTAACAATAATGTCAGAGCTGGACAAACTGCTCAGCCAATCAGATTTATGGACTAGAACTACATGTTTTACAAGTGATAAACTAAAGGGCACTAGACAGAGTTTGCTGTAAACAACTGTATCGAAATCCAAATCCAAGTCTTAGTGTGAGATATCCCGAATTAAAACATCTACTGATGATCATTTTTCTAAAGAACATCAGAATGCTTTCTGTACATACGCTGCCATAAAAGATCTTTTGGCTTCATTAATGTTTTAATCCTAAATCTCTCACAGCACATGCACGCACACACACACAGTGACAGACACAAACACAGAAAGACACACATACACACAGAGAGTTTAAATATTTTAGATTCAAAACACTTTTAAATCTGTACGAACGCTCTACAGCATTCCACCTGATACCAGCTATAGCATTAAATATACATTAGCAACTTGGCAGCTCAAAATAAAAATGAATAAAATAACGCTTTTATGTGCCGTTTTTCTCCCTGATATTTTCCATTTAGCTGTGGTTAGTCATTTTTTTGTAGTTTGCCAAAAACTTATTTAACAGGGCTATTCACCATGACTTTCCTTTGAAGAATAAAACATAAATAAATAGATGCTCAGACTCTGACCACACAGCAGAATAAAAGACAGCTGTCAAATGTTTTAATACCGGCAAAACTTTTACACTATTAGATTTAAGTGCGTGAATTCTGCGGGGGGGAAAAAAGGAAAACAAGAGCTGGAAACCAATTAAAGGTCAAACATTGTTATGCAGATAGCAAAGCAGTTTAACTTTAAAAAAAACAATTGTAATGTGACACTTTGATATATCAATCAAAATTATCACAGCAGATCATGTTCTTTGCAAAGACAGCTTTGAAGGACTTGAGTGTGATATTTAGGGCACATAAGTTCCTAATTATTGGCTCTCTAAATCCCTCATTCAACAAATGCTTTTCTTTTGCTTTAAAACATGCAAGTTATACATAATGCCTCTTGCCAAGGAAAAGTAATCTTGTTGAGAAACGTGCAGGAGGGAGAACCACATACAAAGAGACAGAGAGAGACAATGACAGGAAAATGGGTTTTACTCTGAATGTGAGAGAATGGATGATAAACTGCACCCTTTTCGTATCACTATATGTCATTTTCATAAAAGGTCTACAGGCCTGTGAATTCCCAATTATCTCTGATTGTCTCTCCTGCAAATAAGTAAGTGATTTGAGTGAGCTGAACGGATATCTGCACTCCAACTCACTTTGTAATGTTAAGAATGGCAGCCAAGGTTCTTGGGTCCTAAGGCTAAACTCTTGAGATAAATCCTCACCACCACACACTACCGCTGAGTCTGTAATGGAAAGCTACAATAGGCTGCCATGTGAATTAGTAAACACTTATTAGTGGGAGTAAAGGGAGCTGAGTGATTTTCGGGTGAGTGCATTATTTATGGTGTCTTGCTGCCTTTCTGATATCCCACTGTAGGGTAGGTTAAAAAAACAGTTATTTATTATGCAGGAAATTACAGTTGAGTAAACATAGAATGCCCAGTGGCTTTTTTCTTCTGTGTTCATCACTTAAGAATGATTTGCTGGAACTGTTGCTAGAAAAATGGTATGGTAGTGACTACTGAAAGGTGTCATTATCATTTATAAATAATCTCATCTAATTATATAACTATGGTCACAAGAGGGTGGGCCCTCATGCCCATTCGGAGGAGCAGGAGAGGGCACCTTTGATTGGTACTGTACATCGATAAGAGCAAAAGTTACCCACAAAGTCATGATGGGTCTTCCATATAACTGCAAACCATTAAAATCTGTACTGTACCTACGTTGCTACTGATGTGTCAGAGTTTCAAAGAAAGGCCTGAAGTGCACAATGCTGGAATATGTGAGAGTGACCCAGGTTTTTGTAGCCGGAGTCTGCATTAATCTTCATTCAGAAGTGGCAGTACATCGGCTTTCACTTTATGCAAATCAGCAGTTTTGAATTTCTCACTGAGTGTATGACATCAAACCACAGAGCAAGTTCATTCCTCTTGTAAAAAGCAAAACTGACAGAACATGCATATGATTGATCAGCCACTTTCCCCTAGTCTTCTTATTCCACCCCTGATCAAAAAGGGACCCATGGCCACTGCAGCCATGAGTTCAAACTAACTCGGACCTGGATAGAGTACAAGAGACCAGTGCTCTGTGATAATGACAAAGAACAGGAGCGAGGTAATGGCTGTCACTTCTCGTACATCAAAACGACTGAAGCTGAAATATTGCTCATAAACTGTCAAGATCACGAGACGCCAGAGGGCCTTAGTAAGTAATAGCCCACACAAGAGCAGCAGTGCGGGTAGTGAAGGAGAAGAAAAGAAAGAAGACGAAGTGAGGCAACAACACGACGGAGCAGAGGGAATCTTGTCGGATCAAAGAGAGAGCAAATGATTGAAAGCAAAAGGAGACCAAAATACATTGAAAAGAGAACAAATTAGGATTAAGCATGGCATTTTGACAAAAAAAAGCTGCACTGTTCACATGAAGGTTTCCCAACAGAAAGTAAATTATCAGACGTAGTCGGACAAAAGCAGCTAACAATTCAAACTCTAAACTACTTTTTCCCCTCAGTTCCAACCATGTAAACGAAACACCAATAAATAATCCAAGGCAAAGCAAGACCATTTTAATAAAGTACAGCCAGAAAAAAAACAACATACAGTACCAGTCAAAAGTTTATACATGTGCTTATTTTCCTACAATTCCAGACTGTAGACCATCTGTTTGTGGACTCCAGTACACACTGTGCAAGTTCCCTTTACTCTGTTCTCTAATGCTCAGAACCCCAATAGAAGCACCACAGAGCAGGTAATATTTGGTTTGCGCATTATTCCTATCCCAGCAGTGTCACTGAGGTGTTTCTATTTAAAACTACAGCAGCACTGCTGAACTAAAACCTCCTCACCACATCATTGTCACTGCAGAACTGACAATAAACAATCCACCACCCAAATTATACCTGTTCTGCGATGGTCCTGACAAATAGAGAACAGCCAACAGGGGACTAACAAAAACAAGACAACAGATGTTTTTAAGAAAACAATAAAGCATGAAGGGGTATGTCCAAACTTTTGACTGGTTCTTTTGACTATATACAAACAACATTATTAATTTTCTATGCCTTTTGTACCAAAATGAATCAGTGTTCTATTATTAGTGTTGCAAATCAGCAGACTTAAAAAATAGCCCAAGACAGGATGTGATTTAGATCTGCATGGTTTGGGTTTTTCTCCATTGCTGTAGAAGAGGATAACACATTCTGCAGTTTAGTTGATAAGTCCAAGTAAATGAAAAAGCCTTTAAGGAAAATGCTTAATTGAGTTCGATTTGTTTTGCATCAATAAACTGCTTTTCGAGAGCAAGTAAATAGACTTGGCCACAACAGAAAAGAAGATATTCTTGGCAATGTCTTTATGATTGTATCACATAATTGTAACAGAATCTTCACATTTGAACTAATCTACTAATCCAATCTATTACTCTTTAATTCACTAAAGGCACGATCAAACTAAGATGAACTGTGGGAAGTACAATGGGAAAGTAAAAAGCACTTTCTCCTCATGGCAAGAAGTTACTGGGTTTAATTCCTAGAAAGGACTGTTTGTCTGTGGTTCTACCCTGCGATAGACTGGTGGCCTGCTCAGGGTACGGCACCACATTCCACCCAACGATAGATAGGATCTTTAATGTTGTGTCTGTGGCTGTATGAATTTTTGTGTAGTGCTGTGCTTTGCCACGATAATTAGCCTTGCCACTGATCCTGTTCCTGGGACATTCCATCTCTTACATTTATTTTAATATCATGGTATGACAATTTTCTATCATTAAAAGAAATTGTAATAGAATATTTTTTAAAAAAGCAGTGTCCTACCACTGACCTAATAAAATATGTATGAACAAGTTTCATAACTAAAGATAAGTCATTGTGTCCTTTTCTCTCTCATGTATTCTTTTTATAAGCTGGTATATTCCATTCATTTTCAAATCCATTCTAACATGCCTAAATGAATCTATAGGCATTTAGCTCAAACTAAAAAAGAGCTCATTTTATATATTCCTTAGCTCATTTCATATATTCCTGCATGTGCAGTGATGCATTCTGCACAGCATCTTCAATAAGCCCTTTATCCTGCTCAGGGTCACAGCGGGTACAGAGCCTATCCCCAAAACCCTGCACATGACAGAAATACACTCTAGCAAGGATAGACACACTTAAACACACCTGCATGCATTCCTTAGCTTCATCTTGGAAACGTAAATGGTTAAAGTCCACAGTGAACATTTCAAGTGACTGCTGTTGGAGCAGAATTCACCTGCTGCTGGAAATAATGTGCACGGCGCACCGGCTTTATTATAGTAATATTAAAATGAACTCAAATCAACAACAAATCGGTTTTAACATGCTTCAATGAATCTATAGGCATTTCGCTCAAACAAAAAGACTTAGCTCATTTCATATATTCCTATATATCACTATGTGCAGTGATTCATTCTGCACAGCATCTTCAATAAGCCCTTTATCCTGCTCAGGGTCACAGCAGGTACAGAGCCTATCCCCAAAACACTGCACATGACTGAAGTACACTCTAGCAAGGACAGACACCACAAGGTATGAAACACATACACATATGTGCACATTCCTTAACTTCCTTAGAGCCTTTAATCTCTATAAATGCAAAACATTTTCAAACCGTGGACCAGTAAAGCAGAAACAACTTGTTATTTAACAGGTCTGCTATTGGAGCAGAACTCACCTGCTGCTGGAAATAACCTGCACAGCGCACCGGCTTTATTATAGTGATATTATCCATCCATCCATTATCTTCCGCTTTATCTTCTACTAGGGTCACAGTGGGGGTCCCTATGCCCATACAGGGGAGAAAGTTTCGGGCGCTGGGCAAATACACCCAGGACAGGACGCCACTCTATCGCTGGGCACACACTCACTCACACAGACATACACACAAACACACTCTATATGGGGTAATTTGGAGAATTCAACTGACCTTAATCCATGTTTTTGGACTGTGTGAAGGAACCGGAGAACCCAGAGGAAACCCACATGGACACGGGGAGAACATGGTGATATTATAATAAAATCAAATCAGTTTTAACATGCTCCAATGAATCTATAGCCATTTTGCTCAAAGAAAAAGACTTCCTGTACATCACTGTATGCACAGTCATGGTCTCGCCAAATCCAGAACATTTTCAAACCGTGGAACAGAGAAGCAGAAACAACTTGTTATTTATAAGGTCTGCTGTTGGAGCAGAACTCACCTGCTTCTGGGAATAACACGCACAGCGCACCGGCTTTATTATAGTGATATTATATTGAAATCATATCAACAACAAATCAGTTTTAAAATGCTTCAATGAATCTATAGGCATTTAGCTGAAACAAAAAGACTTGGCTCATTTCATATATTCCTGTACATCACTGTATGCACAGTCATAGTCTCTCCAAATGCAAAACATTTTCAAACGGGGGAACAGTAAAGCAGAAACAACTTGTTATTTAACAGGTCTGCTGTTAGAGCAGAACTCACCTGCTGCTGACAATAACGCGCAGGGCGCACCGGTTTTATTATAGTGATATTATAATAAAAAAACGGCGCAACTACAAAGCGGAACAGACTAAAGGAAAAATAAAAGTTGGATTGTTTCCACTCACACTGCTGTTGTGTCCAGTCCAGTAGACGGCCGCGTGGTTGTGAGCAGAATCTCCAGCCAGAGCGAAAGTGCTGCTGACCACTCTGGGTTCGTCTGATCGGGAATTCAGCAGTCTGCCGTCATCGCGGTTGCGCTTGAGTTTCTGGCCGTCCAACAGCAAAGCATCCGAGGACTCCGAGGAATCTGCGCTTCTTGCGTTCAAGGCAAATTCATCCGGATCTGTTGCGCTCCTTCTGCTCCTCAACAAAGCCTCTCCGAGCTGCTGCACTTTTTGGAGGCCAGCGTGTGCGCCCGCAGAGGCGCGTAAAGACGCCACTTTCGAGTTTGGCGCGCCGCTCCCGAACCTTTGATCAACTTCATCTGTACCCGACCTCACAGCAGCGCGTCGGAATCTTTGGTCTAATGTCCTCTTGTCCGCGGTGGGGTCGAGACGCGCAATCACTTCGCCGCCCACCGGTTTTCCGGGCGCTGGTGATGCGCAAGTTACCTCCGCCGTGCCAACGTGCAGGGAGCAGATGAGGCAGGTGCACAGGACCAAGTGGAAAGCAGAAAACGAGTCCATGGTGGAAAGTGAGCTGATCGTTTTCTCTCTCGTATGATCCCTTTGGAAAGCGCTCCTCCAAAAGTGGCGCAGCAGTTTCGAGCGCTCCTCTCGGTTTTTAGGTAACTGCGCTCCTCAGCTAAACTGTTCACGTTCAGCTATCTGATGAAGTAAAGGCTGCACAGGGGGGAGGAGCTGAGTGCGACTGAGAGAGGGAGAGAAAGAGAGGGAGAGAAATTTCACTTAAAATTCAGGACTCACTATGATAAACTTAATTTTTTTCAAATATATTTCAAATATTAGTATAATAACATACATCCATCCATCATCTTCAGCTTTATCCTCTACTGGGGGGGGGGGGTTCCCATGCCCAATCAATGGAGAACGTTTTGGGTGCTGGGCAGATACACCCATGACAGGGTGCCAATATATCGCTGGGCACACACTCACTCACACATCCACACTCTATGTGGGGCATTTTGGAGAATTCAATTGATCCATGTTTTTGGACTGTGGGAAGAAACCGGATAACCCGGAGGAAACCCATGTGGACACGGGGAGAACATAGAAACTCCACCCAGGTTGGGATTCGAACCGGGAATCCCTAGCGCTGAGAGGCGAACGTACTACCCACTAAGCCACTGTGCCGCCCGCTAGTATAATAATATAATGAAGTTTAGGGAATTGGCACTATAGAGCAGAGGGTTATGGTACAAGGTGTTTAAAACTAGGAAACATATTCTCACTGGCCATTTTATTACATGCTGTACATCTACAATTACATGCTGTTGTCCATCTGTTTCTCTACATACTTTGTTAGTCTGCTTTAGTAGGTCCTCTGATAATCAGGACCCCCACAGACAGGTGGTGGTGGATGATACTCAGTACTGCAGTAACACTGACCTGGTTGGTGCTCTGTGTGTGTGTGTGTGTGTGTGTGTTGTGTGGTTCATCAACTTTCTTCAACTTTCCCAACATAATCTAGTATTCGTGTCCTCCACATTCCACCTTAAGCCATAAACTCGTCTGATTCCTAGATTTTACTGCGCCATCATCTATTTTTGCCCCTCGGGTTGCCCAAGACATGCAAATTTTTAGCTTCATAGATCCCTGTTGGCATTTTAATTTCCTCCAAAACATAATGAACTCAGTGGGTTCCACCTATATGCATTTAAAAAATAGTTGATTTCACCTGTGTATATCAATTTTCCATCCCTGCAATCATCAATCACCCAGAACATGAATTACTTTTTCTCAGGACCCTGTGTAGGAGTGGGGGTTACGTTAAAGGTCCATATGTTCGTATAACTGCTTCTCCAACTTGTTCCTATTTACAATATAATATCAAATGAGTTGAATCCATCTTTCCCCATGCACCTGTTTCAGGTAATTCCTCAGCCTGCTTTTGTGCTTTGCTCTTTCCTTTTTATGAATTCTGTATTTCTGCCACCTTTATGCTGCTTCCACACTTATTTTCTTAATTACTTTCCTGGCTGTCTGTCCCTTCTTACTCTCATCTGTTTATTCACTACGCTTTTTCCAGCCTCTCTGCACAATATGCATCTTACTTGCCAGTTTCGCTAAAGTAGCACGACACACACCACCCAGGCCAATTAAAAATTCCAACTGTAAGACCCATCTCTGCTGGAGGTTATGTAGTTCAGTAACTACACTACTACAAGTGTTGTTTACCCGTCACCTCACTTCAAATAAACTGTGTGGGTTTAACCCCCATGCAAGGCCACACTACATGGCTTTAGCTGTGATCTTCCATTGATGCAACTTAAATGCTCGCTGCTGTGTCACAGATGTACAAACAGATATCTATAAGGCTAAGAATCTAGATCTGCTGGCTATTCCAAATCCAGTAGTGTGCAAAGTATTGGAAATGAAAGTAAGGGCAGCAACAAGCTACAGTTAGAAAGCAAGCTACAGGGTGAATGTAAAGCTGTTTAAAGACTCCCACGGGAGGATTTCTACACGGGAGGATTTCTACATCAAGCAGGTCAGCTTGGACCTGGTCAGAAATGGAAAAAAAAAAGATTGAACTTGGCAGGGATTCCTATGCTTTCTGGTGTTTACAACAAGCTGTACCACAACTGTTTTTATTCACGTCCCTGGTATGGCATTGCATCATTCTCATTGTTACATCTTGCATATGTTTTTTGATAAAGCAGAGCCTAAAAAATGCTTTGTGCTTCATACAAGTAAAATATCTTGTTATCTGCTAGGTCCAGTCTGAGATCAGTTGTGCATAAACCACAATTTTAAGATTTATTATTTAAAAAAAACAAGCTGTACAATATGAACTAAATAAAATCCCTCCGTGTAAAATCCAAAAGAGGGACTATAAATTAATCAATGGAGTGATCGATAAACTATTCATTTATTAAATCTCATTACATTTAAATATGCAGAGACAAATGTTACTTCTTTTCCGACACAGTTAGGCAGACAAACAGCACACACACACCACTTGCTTTTTCACCCTCAGAGGAAATTGAGGAGACATATTGATTACTGCAAGAGGCTTAGTATATGATTTATACCTCATTCAAATTAATGGCACAAGAGATTTTTCATGTCATTCTGCTTAGACACACTCTTTCCTTCCCAGCCATGGAAGAAATCATCCTTTTTACACCTCACTGTGATGTGCTGTAGCAATTATGATGGCAAATGTCTGCATGCGATGAGGAAACTGATGCTAGATCATCTTAACAGGGCTGCCCTACCATCACAGCTTTAAACAGATATTTTAAGGCTTCTTATAAAACTCAATTTGACTTCACCACGAATTACACCATGGCAACTTTTGTGTTTTTATGTTGAGTCTGTTTACACTTTAACCCTTATAACAATAAATAAAGCCTCATTTATACTCCCTCTGCGTACGGAAATGTGTGCGTGCGCTTCATGCGATATAACAGTTACTGCCCACATACTTCCTCGCGTCAGCTCCGTTGATATGGTTGTTAAACACTACATCCATTAGAGGGCAGTTTAGAGTAAAAATCAAACATGGCGACGGCGGAGGAACTTTTTTGTAACAGTTTTGTAACAACTGTTTGTCCCTGTGCCCCGGCGAAGGAACATCATATAAATGATTAAAATTGCGCACCAACTCGCACAACAGGTCTTTAAAAAGTTCCGCCATGTTTTTCTTCTCCTTCGTGTACATATGGAAGTGGTCGCATCGTGCACTGCCCCCACGGTTTCCAGCGGTATTGCTCCGTCCTGTCCGCATCCGCAAGCTTTCAGAAAACGTGCAAATTACGTACGAAATGAACGCAGAGTACGGACAAAAGGCTCCGTCCGTATCCGTTTCCGTACTTAACGTTGAGCATAAATGAGCCTTAAGAATAACACAAGGCCACAGAACACTGTTGCAAGTTATTTCCCTTTTATACGACAGAAAAAAATATATATTTTAGATCCTAAACAAAGTAAGGATTAGTATTTTGTGGCTAAGGCAAAATATTCTGGCCTACTTCACTAATAGATACATAAATACCAGATTAGAGCCACATATCAGCCAATAGTGGTAGTTCTGCCAAATCTTAACAAGAAGTGAACCAGGCATGTCTTTTTGTAACATGTGGACCATACAAATGTCTTCATGAGGCCCAACTTTGGGTTACAATCAATTTGACAGAACCAGCAGAGGGCCAGCTCTGTCATATGTTGCCCACATCCATTTGCTATGTGGGCATATTTTAACATGGGTTTTAGTTTTCTTATAATAACCTACTAACAAATCTCAAGTGCCAGTTTGATTCAATAGACATCAAAAAAACTGCAATCCCCTTTTGAATGTTCTTTTTAGTGCAAGCTCTTCAAGAACTTATTTTTCTGCAAAATAACACTACTGAGTTACGTTGCACAGTGCCTTGCCCTACATTTAAATGCCATAAGCAGTTAGCAGCTGTGTTTATCCAACTTTGTACTAACATTTTAAGAAAACTTTTTGGGTTGTGGGATGATGTTACTGTTATACAATAATACAGGTAATCCTGGCCATCTTTTGATCTAGTCTGGACCTATGGTGTATGTAAAGTAATAGTTGATTATTGTGTGAGGCACAGTTTAGTAATTGTCACTTTTTTTTTTTTTAAAGTAAAAGCATAGAACATCTCATCCCATTATATGATCTACAATGGGTCACAGGG
This sequence comes from Corydoras sp. C115, assembly GCA_019802505.1. Classification (NCBI taxonomy): domain Eukaryota; kingdom Metazoa; phylum Chordata; class Actinopteri; order Siluriformes; family Callichthyidae; genus Corydoras; species Corydoras sp. C115. Next base: position 559,514 of record JAFMOC010000033.1, on the reverse strand, counting down.
GGAATTTCCCATGCCTATCCAAGGGCGTTGTTTGGGGCGCTGGGCAGTGGACAGAACACCAATCCATGGGCACACACTCACAAAGACTGAAAAATAATTCAGTAAATTAACTTAAGCTTTTAAAAAAAATGGCAAAAATGTACAATGTATAAAAATGTATAGTGATGTCAGATGCCATCGAAAAAGATTTTAGAAGAAGTCAGTATTACTTCAGTTCTGAGTCTCTTATCAGGGCTGAGCTAAATCACAATGATTTGAAGAACTCTACTCGGTTTGACTGCTCATCCAACCAGTGAAAGCTCCCTAAAGCAACTTCCTTTAATCCTTTTTTTTGGATAAAACTGTACTAAAACACACAAACATATAAATAGTTTGTTTTTTAAATTCATTCATTCATTTATTCATTCATTCATTATCTTCCGCTTTATCCCATATTAGGGTCGGGGGGGGGGGGGGTTCCCCATGCCCATCCAGGTGAGAACGTTTCGGGCGCTAGGCAGATACACCCAGGACAGGGCGCCAATCTATCACTGGGCACACATTCACACACACAGACACGCACACAAACACACTCTACATGGGGCAATTTGAAGAACTCAATTGACTTGATCCATTTTTTTGGACTGTGGGAGGAAACTGGAGAATCCGGAGGAAACCCACGCGGACACGGGGAGAACATGGAAACTCCACCCAGATGGGGATTCGAACCGGGAATCCCTAGTGCTGAGAGGCGAACGTGCTAACCACTAAGCCACCGTGCCGCCCGGTTTTTAAATTGATAAATACATAAATAACAAGCACAGCAATAAAACTCTCTTTAAATGTTAATCTATATTGTATCAAAGGTGCTCATAACACAATAATGGAAAAATACAGCTGAGCCTAAAAGAGTATACATGTGGAACTGCTGACATTTGGGCATAGCTCATATGTGTAAGCTTGGCACTTCAGTTTTTAAAAGGTCAGGTACACTATGATGCAAAGACGTAAATAACCTTTGAATTAGAAAATGCAGTTTATAGATACTAAGTTTTAAAAACATTCATAACAATATAGCAACTATCTTGCTATTTTTCTATTTTAGATTTAGCTAAAGGACCGGTTAACCCTCTTAGTCCGGTGTTTTAAATGTCACATCAGATAGACTGGAGTCAGTGTTGAACTTATAACCATTTGACAATCAGGTATAAATCCAGTTAATTGGTGTTAATGTACAGTTGTGGTGCTTAGAACACTTACAATAGCAAATAAATTATCAGTGGTGCTTCTCTATTTCATTAACCAGAATATGATAAAAAAAAAAAAAAAAAAAACATAAAATATGGAAAACATGTGTACCACATTTAAACTTTTCACATTTGTAAACCAGCCAATAACAAAAATCATTAAATTTTTTCTTCAACTATTAAATAAATCAATTTGAAATAATTCATCCATCCATTATCTTCCGCTTAATCCTTTACTAGGGTCACGGGGGGGTTTTCCATGCCCATCCAGGGGAGAATGTTTTGGGTGCTGGGCAAATACACCCAGGACAATTTTAATTTAGAAATGTTATTTTTAATTTAGGTTTCGATTAAGACAAGTTAGTGAAGAAATGTGTCTTTTGTATGCTCACTGTGACTGAATATTCTGATATAAATCCAGAATTTATATCTAGAATCTGGTCTTCTTAATATCGATTTAAGTGTAAAAGTTTTGATTTGTTTTGCTTTGAAGTTTCTTTTCCTGTTAGAGCTCTGTTTTGTGGATTTTAAGAGAATTGTTTTCTTTTTGGTCTCTAGTGGGGTTATATAGGCTGTGTAAAGTCCCATCTGTAATTTCCACCATGCACTTCAACACAACTGAAACACTCCAGTCGTTAGTCACTATACTGAGCAAGTCAAATAAAATGAAAATAAGTTGCTCCAATTCCTTTTCACCCTTCCACCTCTTTTACTTTCTTTGCTTATAAAACTTAACAGTACGGTGAAAAGTAAAGTAAATAAAAAACTAGGACACAGCATCATGTCCAATGTCTTCTAGGATCTCATTTTATTTTTTCCTTAATGCTATACTAGGGTCACGGTGGGGTCCCCAATGCCCATTCAGGGGAGAACATTTCAGGTGCTGGGCAGATATATTATGGACAGAGTGCCATCTATCACTGGGCATACTCACACACCACACTCACTATATAGGGGCAATTTAGATATGGGCAAAACAGTGCAGCCAATTCACCTTGAATCCATCTTGGTGGACTGTGGGAGGAAATCTACATGGACACGGGAAGAACATGTAAACTCCACCTAGATCGGAATTCGAACTGGATTCCCAGTGCTTAAAAGCGAACGTGCTAACCACTAAGCCACCGTGCCGCCCATCTTCTACAATGTCATATTTTATTGTTACAACTAATAGTTGATGTAGACTATACATCTAAATGGATGCAGAATCAATTGATAAAGTTTTGAGGGATGCAACAAAAGTGACATTAGTCCTTGACTTAAATGTAAGCTTAAAAGGATTTCATGAAACCTTCATAACACCCATAAATTTCATGGACAGATACAGTCTACTGTCTGATAATAAAATGGTAGCCCCAACTGTTTCCCCAACAAGTTCCATCTCAGTGACAGATGGGTAATCGTTTTCTAATTATTCTGATTCATAGTTGCAAGAATGAAATGACTAGAAAGGGGGTTTTACTATACAGTAACATTTTGAGTACCCTAATCCTGTGGCAGATCTGTGACGGGTCCTGCTCATTTATCTGATGCAAATATCTATATAAATAAAAAAATTAAAAAACATTAAATAAAAAGACATTCTGGAACGGTTACATTGATGAACAGAAGGGAGGATTAGACACTAATCCTGGATAGGCATAGTCTGGACAATAACTACAAGAAGGTCGGTGACAAACAGCTGGGGCTTGCACTTACGTACAATTCTGTGAAGTAACACCTACCAAGCCTCATGTTATAAGATTAATAATAAAACGGTTTACATTCACACCAGTACAATGACATGGACTAATCATGCATCTGGGGCCATTGATAATCACATTAATTCCAGGTTAGGACAGCCATGTTATAAACGCCTGTTTGGATCAGAAGAAAGCCACCAACAGGTTTAGTTGCTGAAACTGTGATTGTGTATTATGGGGAAAAATCCATCCATTCAAGGGTCCCCAGTGTCTTTTTTTCTACTCTAAGCAATGCAGACATAATAGGACCGACCATCTCAAACTGATGAAGGGTGTACCGTCTTGTTTCACAACCTTCTAATTCGTAGGCTGTATGTGAGGAAGAGGTTTGTTAATATACCTTTGATTGAAAGATGAAATGATGCTTTTGTGCACAAACAAGGATAATTAGGCCATCGATAAACACAGTGGGTAAAAAGAATGAAAAGACAGAAATGAAATAAAAAAAACACCCCAAAACAAAAGTCACACAATGTAAAGCACAGTATAAACATAGTTTAATTTTAAAGTTTGGCTTTTTTCTCTATTTATCTCATCATATTTTACTCATGGGGCAGCATGGTGGCTTGGTGATTAGAATGTTTGCCTCTCAGAGCTGGGGAACTAAGTTCAAATACCGATTTGAGTGGAGTTACCATGTTGGGTGTCTGTGTGGGTTATCTCCGGTGTCCTCCTACAGTCAAAAAACATGGATTCCATCCAAATTGGCTGCTCCAAATTGCCCCTCTATAGTGTATATGTGTCTATGTGATTGTGATATATGTGCCGTGGGTGTGTTTGCCCATTGCCCAATACCCCCCCCCTCCCGATCCCCCTAGTCCCTAATATAGGATAAAGCATAAGATGAGATAAGAATTTACTCATGCTAGATCCCCAAGTTTAAAAAATGCTGCCCCCTTCCACAAACTTTGGAAATAAGTCTTATTAACTAAAATCGCTATCATTTTAAGAGTGCAATTTATTTAAACAACATTTATGTCTATGGTTTCAATAGCGCAAAGTTCAGAGGATAGTCGATTTCAAAAGCCACTGTTACTAACCAGTCTGGTAAATTTAGTAGGATGAAGTGATCACATTAGTGGACTAAAACTACTAATGACTACATTTTCAGAAATTAGTGTATATTAAAATGGTAAAACAGTCTAATAAAAAACATAAAATTTATTTTAAAAAGAGCATTGTGTTTCTTTTCATCTTCCGCTTAATCCTCCATTGCTGGGCACACACTTGCACAGAAAGTCACGCACACTACATAGGGCAATTTTGAGCAGCCAATTCAACTTGAATCTGTTGTGTGACTGTGTGAAAAAAAACTCTAAGAAAACCCAAAGAAAATTCAAAACCTCCACTTAGTTCTTTACTCTTAGAATATATTTCTTACAAATTTAAATTACAATAACTAAAAAGAAACAAAGGTAGAGCATCATTTCCATTTTAACATACTGGCTATGGCCCCCACCTTTCCACAAGCAATGTATGTTCAGCAACAGTTGGAAGTAATTTCTGTATCCACACAGGGAGAAATTTTCATAATCCCTGCCGTTCATTGTTTATATGTCTTTACTCTTGGGCTTTAGTTCATGGATAGAAGGCAGTGAATGGAAGGGTGCTATTTCAAAGCATTGAATTATTTATTGCACGTTTTTCAGCAGCAGCAAGTGAAGTGCAAGGCAACCCTTTCACAGTGGCTGCCTCCGTGAGGACAACATAATGCTCGCTCACTTCACTTACAATGGTGAGAGAGCGAGCGACAAAAAGCGAGAGATATAGAAAAAAACAAAGGTGACCCTATTGACAGACTGTGCAGTGGACTGAGTCTGGTTTTGATAACTTTTTAAGAAATTTGCCAACATGTCTTCACATTTTATATATTAAAATAAATGCATGGAATAAAGCATATTTGTTATACAGAGAGGTTTAAAACTTGTGGAATAAAGTAACTTTTACTATGTGTTTTTATTATTAATATTATTAATATTGAAAGTGTTAGCAAAAAGTATTTCTCTTTTTTTAAGTGTTGGTGTCAATACATGTAGAAAACAGTTGCGCATTTTGCGCAAATTTCAAAGTAAGACATATTCCACTTACTAAAGATGGACTTTGTAGTTCTACAATTTCAGACTGTAGTCCATCAGGTTGTGATGGCAGCAGACTACAGTACATATTGTGTACATCCCCTTTACTCTGCTTTCTGACCCCAATAGTAGCACTACAGAGCAGGTATTATTTGTGCATTATTCCTATCCCAGCAGTGTCACTGAGGTGAACAAGTGAAAATACAGCAGCACTGCTGCACTAAAACCCCCCACCATGAAAAAATAAACAATGCAGAGTGGGAAACGTTATTGGTGTCACAAGTAATTAAATGTACAATGACTAAGGTGCACTTAGTAAAGTGGCATGTAAATGTAGACATGTTCATCTTGAGATGCTTAAATCGGGGCATCAGTTTAAATAATGCAAGTCCTAAATGTATTTGATAATGTCTTTATCTGTACTTGCTAACTTGTCAAAGTGAGATTGTAGCAAACTCAGGAACAACCTTTAATCAGCATAATGCATTTATTTATGGAATAATAATGAGGCAGAGAAATGTATTACACAATATCTCATACCTGCAGACCCACAAGATTATCACTTGCTTTATTTTTGGATGCAGAATTTAAAGTAGTCCACATTCAGTATCTAAAGCACTGAAAATATTTTAAAAGTGTATATGAGTGACATAAAAGCAGATTTGATTCATTTGAATATTTAAAATTGTGTAATTGTGCTTGGGAAATTTAAAGTTTAGGATGATAATCAGGTGTCTTGGCAATGAAGACGAGAAGTGATTATAAACTGTTTCACCTGAATATGACAGATTCACAGTTTGGGTCTCTCTGCATCAAGAAATATTTAGATTTGGGTTTAATTTGTTTGAGTTTCAATACACTTCTGGTTTAAATCTCTGTTTGGTGATGCAAAGAAAGAACTAATTCACCTGCCCATCTTAATGAAATACATCCTGAAAAGAAAACACAAGAGAGCGAGAATAGAGAAGCACATTAAATCTGATGATATTCATGCTATACCATACATATTTATGAACAGAACTGTTTTTGCAGTAATATTACTGAACTCCATTTCTTCAGTTATACAACATAAATGCTTTTTTTTCATTACCTGAGCTTCATTATAGCACTAAATCACTTTGAACAAGCTGATCATAACAACTGCATCTTAGCTCAGAAGTAATTAGTGTTTTCTGAAATAAAACAGCAGGTTAATTTATCTATGCAATGCAACATACTACAATATTTCCTTGTAAGTACTCAATGTAATGTCAATTTTGACCATGTAATATCGTCAGTGCTGATTATTTGTTCTCTATTTGTATTCTAGCCTTGTTATACCAGTCCATCTCATAGTTTATTTTCATTACCAGGGTCTGGTCAGTTTTCTGTTAAGAGTCTCTCACACAGAACATACCCAGCACTCACCATAATCAATGCACACTCAGATGTAATTATCGGTTTCTCTTCATTGTGGTGATGGTATTTCCTTTATTTGTTTTGCCCCTCTTCTCTTTGTTGTTTCTTCCCCCATCAGCAACCTTGATGAAACAACCAGCTTTCAGAAAGAAGACCCCTGCTGAAATGTTTTTAATTACCTTCTCCGAGCGCTGAAAATGTCTCACACCTCACTAAAGTTCAAACATCTTTTCGAAAAAGGAAGGGTATTATTACATAATATAGAATTAAACCCTGAACAGTGCAGTTTGCACCTTATTACATTCCTCCTATATGAGGTTCACGAGAGGGTTCCTCGTGCCCGTCCATGGGAGAACGTTTTGGCCGTTGGGCAAATACACCCAGGGTACCAATCAATTGCTGGGCACACTCTCACTCACACAGACACCCACTATATAGGGGCAACTTAGAGCTGCCAATTCACCTTGAATCCATGTTTTTGAACTGTGGAAGAAAACCGGAGAACCCGGAGATTTGCACATTTATTTGACAAAGTGCTCGGCATTGTATGCTGTAATTTTAAAGCTACAGAAGATCATTTCAACCTTTTTCCATAAAGCACAACTAAATTGGATAATAAATCAACTTTATTTGAAGTGCTTTCGAAAAATGGCTGTGTGCACCATCAATGCAGCAGCTCAGGGCATCTGGGTGACATCAAAATCCCTAATAAAAGATGAATGGAGGTTAATTGAGCATCCATTAGTATTTTTTATCCTTAATTGCCTGTGCAATTTTCATTAGAGCTTTTGAAACTATCCACCTTAAAACAAGACTATTCTTCCAGGTCCATGTCACAGTGGGGGCTTTAAAGCTGAGCACCTGTCCTCCAAAAGTAACTGGAATCATTTTCAAAACCAGACTGTGGATGGTCTGTAATTATCCAAGGTGCTGGCCTTTGATCTTTGCTTCTCAACATATCTGTCTCAAGGTACCCAATTTAAAAAGCATAATTTAGACATGGAAAAACAGTAACAATCTACCTTTGTTACGGTAAGGATCTCATTAGGAAGGCCATTTCACAGGTATAGCCACAGCCAAAACAGATAACCATCGTTTAAAGTTGCTTTATTCAAAATAAGGATCATAAAATAAAACTGTATATTATAGCACATATTATACACTCGTTGCTGTTCAATTGCCTAATATCACTAATCACTGTTCTCTTTGTATTACTTTAATTTGGGGTTGACCTATTGGCATATACTTCTGTAGTTTATTTTTTATTATCTGCAGAAGCAATTCCGTTTATTTTTCATATCCTGATGTCTTGCTATTGCATCAACTGACCTGAAGTGGAAACTGGGTTTCAATCAGAAGCAGAGTCTCTTTTTTGTTAATTGAACAATAGAAATAGAGGCAGTTTCACTTCTACAAATGAGGTTATGATCTCTGACCACTGTGGTCTAATGCTCTAATCCAGGCAATCATATTTAGTCATTAGATCTTTGTAAATTGTGGCCTCTGTTCAAACAGGGACTGGGTCTAATGAGGTTTGATAATGCTTAAGGAATGAGCTGACTTGGTTTGTATGTATATGGTGGATTTCACATAGAGCCGTGACCTTTTTAACAACATGAATTAATTGGATATGGCTAACCTTTTATGAGACCATCGTCAAGCCCTGTGGTACACAGACAGATTCATTACCAGTATGGACATATATAGTCTATATGGACTATAGGATTCAGACTCTCACATTTTCTCTTGCAGTAGTCAGTGGAGATGTTGCAGAATATATTACAAGCATTTGAGGGCAGCATGGTGGCGTTGTTGTTAGCACGTCCATTACTCAGCACTGGGAATCCAGGATCCATGTCCGTGTAAGGTTTCCTCTGGGTCCATCATGGTTTCAAGGTAAATAGGTTGTTCTAGATTGCACTAATTAAATTGCCCCTAAATAGTATGTGTGGTCTGTGTGTGCCCAGTGATGGACTGATGCCAGTCCTGGGTATATAGTTCCAGTGCATGACACATTCTCCCCTGCATGGGCATGGAAAACCCACTGCAACCCAAGTACAGGTTTAAACTGTCAAAATAATGAGATGAGATGAGATATAAACCTACAATGATGTCAATCAGGAAAAAAAAACTTACCTTTTTCAGATAGCAAAAGCAAATATAATTTTGTCTTTAATCCCAAAGTGATGAAAAATAAATATATTTTAAAAATTAAAAGCCTTTATAAATGCATTGATTAAAAGCTTTCCATCACTGTTTATACAATTCTTTGCTGCCTACAATCCATTTTCAAAAATTGCTTTTTCGTCAGTAGCGATTTGTCCGGTGTTGGCCGTATCGTATTCTTCTGTTTAAGATGGAGACTGCATGGTTTCACTGGCACACAGCCTTGTATATTTTATTCTTTTTTTACATCTGAACCCCAGAACCATCCGTCCTTATTGATTTATGGCATTATGGGTGAAAATAGCCTTGCCTGCCCTTGTGCATGTTCCATGAGGCATGTTTATGAGTAAGCTTCCTCCATTTATGCCCTGCCACTAGTAAGGTCAACTGCCAGGGCAAAGACTGTTTGATTATATCTTAGCTGTTTTTGTTTTTTTTTCTTCAAATACTGGATTGAACGTGGAGGAAGGTGTCTTGCTCAGCCACCAGACTTACAAGCATTAACCTTTAATATACTGCTGTCAAGGTTTGTTAGGACTCTCAAGAAAGAAAATGCAGGTTTTAAAGGAACACTCTTTGTACAAATAAAAATATATAAATAGTGGTGGAAGCAAATTTCGACCTTTTTCTAACCTAATTACAACAATCTTTAACTGAAGTTGAACAATAAGCATACTGACTGCAAAAGCTGTAAGCAGAAAGGACCTTACATAACAAAAGATCTTCAAGCCTGAGTGTGTTACTTCAAAAAGGACCAGTAAAGGGCAAACTCACAATTACACATGGGACTTTATCATGCTCTGGATCAATGTCACTAAATTTAGGTAATTAAGATAAAAAAATAAAAAAAACTGCAGTAAGATCAAAGAAAGTGAGTTGATTAATGACCATGGGCTCTGCAATCTTAATGAAGAAAGGGAGGCATGCTTCAGAACTCATGTTTTAAGTATATTTCCTAATTATTGTGCCTAATTAAATTTCTGCAAAATCTAAAAATATATAATGAAATAAGTATACATTGTGTTCCACTTAAAATCAATAAAACTATATCACAAATACTAATAGTAAAAATACTACTACTACTATAATAATAATAATAATAGCATTTTAAATAGCTCAGTATACTGATGGTTAATAAAATATTAGGGTAAATTGAACCTTACTTTTCTTATAATTATTAAATATTAATCATCCTTTTAAAATAAGACTTTTATTTACACATGTAATAAGTGTCATGCTCATATTTACAAACTGAAAAGCAACTGATCTTTATAATCAGAAAATGTTTTTATATTTTTTTTAAGCTTAAAGTGCAATCATGACTCACATATGTAACCTTTTGCAATTTTAAAGTTTAATGTTTTTTAATGTTTAAAAAATAAGAAAAATAGTTAAAAAAAAAAAAAAAATAAATAACTAAGCCTGAGGCTCACAACATACATAAAAAAGAAAGTTTTTAGGCGGCTTGGTAACTTTCAGTGATAATTAATTTATAACCTTGGATTTGACTTGTATATTAACATTGAAAAGAAAAGAAAATAAGCAAACCTTGGCATAAACGAAATTTGATAATTTACCAGACGCTTTGATCCAAAGCAACTTACAAGCATTCCAGTTTGATTGGAATCAGAACACAGGGTTGGCCATACTGCATATCTGGAGCAATGAGGGTTAAATGGCATGCTCAAGAACCCATATAGGTAACCTCAATAGTTTGATATCCACCACACCCCAACCATTCAGCTGGCACACCCACACATACACCATGTACATTATACAGTATATAAACACATTACAAAGTATATAAGCATACTAGTATGGATTTAAAAATCATGAGCTTACCAGCTGTTTCTCAGTAATGAACAAGCAATTGGATATGACCATGAAAGAAAATATTGATCATAAAACTGTCAATAAACTGCAAAAGTAATACAAAGCAAATAAGCAATTAAGTAGCAAGAATAATCAATAAAAGAGCAATCATTAATGATTCAGAACTTACTTAAAACAAGATGGTGGCAAAAAGTCATTGTCTTCATTGTAGTAAAAGCCAAAGCTTTGTTCTCAGGTGTTTTTCTGAAAACCAGTGTCAGTATCCATGTGGGTATCCCTCTCCTGGTGTGGAGGCCACATTACAGGCAAAAGCTGCCTGATAATTCAGAGGCATGAACAAGTGACCTGCTAATTATACATTTATATATAATTATACATTATATCTTTGTGCTCCTAGCTCACTTTCTTTAAATATTACACAGACCTTTCTTGCTATGGGTAAAATAACTAACTACTTTATGATGATGATGATGATGATGATGATGAAGATGATGATGAAATACATTGGGAAAGGAAAAAAAAACAGCCTAAAGCAACACAGTTTAGGAACCTGAACAAAACACCTTTAGCATAGCACACATATGACAACATAGACACAGGCATGGTCACAGTTTTGGGACCTACTGCCACTTAAGGCAGCGCTAAAGTCCATCTTGCTGGACCTGGTTAGTAATCAACGACGGAGCGTTCAAGGGGGGTGGGGTCTTCTGTGTTTTCAGTTCATAGAATGTCACAGCAACACAGCAACATTCTTGGAACAGTTTGGGTTATCCAAGAATTCTTAGCACTGGTTCTTTTGGGGAGGTTTCACTATCAACAACGTGCCCCTGAAGTCTGATTTCTGATAACACGGCCCGAAAAAAGCAGGTCATGGTCATGTCACTGTCCCTTAAACTAGATTATAAATGATTATTCACTCACGATTGAGATAATGTAGGCATTTTTAAAATACGCCACTGTAACATATAAGTTCTAAAGTACAGTTAAAATAGCGTTTTAGCTTAACCAATGTACTTCAGTTTTGCACGGCTGAGCCAGCCATCATTGTTCCAGATGATAATATGTAATACGTCAGTCAAATTATTTGCTGTGTTTTGGAGACACTTCTAATTTATATGAATGTTCATTTGTTATGTGTGGCATCAGTCTTTATATTGCAAAGGATGAGTTGATTCTGTTTGATGGACGAGAGTGAATGTGATTATGTGCTTCCGTTCTGCACTTCAGTTACAACAAAGTGATGATGCATTGTAGCAATACTTAGGGCATATTAACATACTTCCCAATGTTTATTTTGAAGCGCCATCTTACCAGAAGGGGTTTTATTTATCATCAAATTGTTGTAGAAACTGGTGAAGCCTAAAACAATTAAATCAACTCAATATGTTATGCTGCCATTCCTCGTCTACAAATTTTCCATACTTGTATATGCAGACATGAAAACTGCAAATACACCCTCATTTAATTTGAAGTTTTTACTTACAGTTGCATGGTTTTAATCAGTTGGATGGTTCAAAATCACCAAACATGATTGACAGTTAGACTTTGTGTTTCTGATGATTAGCCATGCTTCAATTTCAGTGTTTTGTGCAGTTGCAATTAGTAGTTGCTGGGTTTGTTCATTAGGCTTTGTTCATGTATTTGTTCATGTATTTGATGAAATATTTGGAAAAAATAACTTCATATAAAAAGTGAGAACAAAAACATATTTCTGTGACCTTATTATTGTGACCTCTCTCTCTCTCTCGCTTCCGTTACCAGTTTTAATTGTTAGTGCATCGTGCAGTTCTACTCATCCCTAATCCACTGCTGCCATGCACCGATACATTCCAACATTTAAATGCATTAAAGTACAATCCTTATCTATATGCAAATTAGAAGAACTCAACTTCAATAAATGTTCAGTTGCAATGCCGCCAAAAAAGCTGGTAGGCTAGTAGGAGTTACAGCATTAAGCCAGTGCAATAAATATAGCCATGGGTTAAGACAATTGAAGACAATCACTGATTAAGCCATTCCTGCATTTTCCCCTAAAGAAAGCCATTTAACAAATAATAGGCAACACACTTTAACAGAGTTTATATAGTTACACTTTCTAAACCAGGATCAATGGTTAGATAAAAAGCTGTAGTTGGGAGGCTGACTGGTTCGGGTGGATTACGATAGCAAAGTAAAGCAAAGTAAAACCCGAACTAGGGCTCAGAGTTTTTAATCTGGGGTATTTGCATGATCTCAATATGTATTGATGGATTTTCTAAAGCTATAGTTTCTTCTTACAGTTAATATACATAGTCCAGTAGAGCCCTGACACCAAATTACCCATTGGTGTATTTTCTTTTGTTTCTGCCCTACAGAGATAGATGTTTTCCCAGTGTGTTTGTCCTGCCATCTTACCCTATAAGTAATGAAATAGGCTTCATTACCCTTTTGGGTAATGCCTAGTTGGGTGATTTAGCAAATAAATGAATGTTTTATACCAATCTTAAAGATAATACTACTTGTACAATTTTGTCAGCAACTGGGTACAAATAATAGGGTGGAGTTAAAACGTGTTATTAAAAGTTACCTACATATACGTGGACACGGGGAGAACATGGAGTTTCCATGTTCTCCTCATGTCCGCGTAGGTTTCCTCCTGGTTCTCCGGTTTCCTACCAGTCCAAAAACATGGATCAAGTCAATTGAGTTCTCCAAATTGCCGTATATAGAATGTATATGTGTGCGTGTCTGTGTGAGTGTGTGCCCAGCGATAGATTGGTGCCCTGTCCTGGGTGTATCTGCCCACTGCCCGAAACGTTCTTCCCTGGATGGGCATGGGGAACCCCCCCGACTCTAATATAGGATAAAGCGGAAGATAATGGATGGATGGATATATATTCCACCATCCCATACGAGAGACAAAGAGACTGAAACCAAATGACAGGTATTGAATTGCAGTATGACAGCATATTACATCATACAGTGGCAAAGTAGCAATTTAGCATTTATTGGAAATAAAAAGGTTGTGGAGAATCAGGAAAAGGATAGAGTTTTATTCTCTGAAGTTAATGAGCAGACAATGGGGCAAACACCTTGGCAAGTGTGGGGAGAAGCCATTTGCATTTAAATTAGAGCAAGTTCCAAAAGTCCTATCAACCTAGAGGTGCAGTAAAGCATCGAGCAAGGGAAAAGCAAAAAGTGCATGAGAACAGATGGGGGGCAGAGGACAGAGCCTCTGAGAACAGATGGGGGCAGAGGAAGAGATTCACAAAAAATAGACAAATAAAAGTCTTCCATTCTCATTTTATTAACATAAGACCAGATACAGTTAAAAACTTTATACATTCTGCATCATCTTTCTGTGTTTTGTTTCCTGTGATTAGTTTATTTTAACAAAAACTACAATTTTAGGATTTATTTGTCACTCAGGTGTGTGTATTTTAAAAGACAGTGGTTGAAAGCTAACACTGATGCCCCGACTTGCCCTGTTCAAGGCACAGCACTATCTAATTCCCTCCTGAATATAACAGTTCAGATTGTAAGACTTTGCAGTGCAGAAGTATTAAGCAACCGTTCCAACTAAAGCTGCGTGCACTCTTATCTCTACTGCTCCTTCCTTCTTCCCAAAAAAAAGATGCTTTGACCCAACTTTATCGTTTTCCCACTGGTCTCTCTCACAGAGGGCAGACTATCTGCCTCAGTTCTTTGAGGAAAGTAGTGATAACTGACTAAGTGCTTAACAGAATAATGTTCAGCAGTATTGCACTTTTAAAGGGCAGAATACATGTACAGTGTAAAAGTGTACTGTGTAATTTAATACATAGTGCATTGGAATGCCTTTAACACACACACACATACACATATATATTTATTATCATTCATTCATTATCTTCCGCTTTATCCCATATTAGGGTCGTGGTGGGGTTCTCCATGCCCGTTTCGGGCGCTGTTCTCATACACCCAGGACAGGGCGCCAATCTGTCGCTGGGCGCACACTCACTCACACAGACATGCACACATACACACTCTATGTGGGGCAATTTGGAGAACTCAATTGACTTAATCCATGTTTTTGGACTGTGGGAGGAAACCGGAGAACCCGGAGGAAACTTACGCAGACACAGGGAGAATATGGAAACTCCACCCAGATGGGGATTCGAACCGGGAATCCCTAGTGCTGAGAGGTGAACGTGCTAACTACTAAGCCACCGTGCCGCCATATATATATATACACACATATATAAATAAATATATATATATATATATATGTATATTTACATTCATTCTGTCGTTTATTGGACGCTTTTATCCAAAGCGAATTACAAGGTGAGCACAGGGTTAATCACAACATCCCTGGAGCAATATGGGTTAAGGTATATATATGGGTATATATATACAGTGGGTTGCAAAAGTATTCATACCCCTTGAACTTTTCCATATTTTGTCACATTACAACCACAAACATAAATATATTTCACTGGAATTTAATGTGAAAGACCAACACAAAGTGGTATACAATTGTGAAGTGGAAGGAAAATTATACATGAATCAACATTTTTTTTACAAATAAAAAACTGAAAAGTGCGACGTGCAAAAGTATTCAGCCCCCCTGAGTCAATACTTTGTGGAGCCACCTTTTGCTGCAATTACAGCTGCAAGTCTTTTAGGGTATGTCTCCACCAGCTTTGCACATCTAGTGACTGAAATTCTTGCCCATTCCTCCTTGCAAAACAGCTCAAGCTCAGTCAGATTGGATGGAGAGCGTTTGTGAACAGCAGTTTTGAGATCTTGCCACAAATTCTCAATTGGGTTTAGGTCTGGACTTTGACTGGGCCATTCTAACACATGAATATTCTTTTTTTTAAACCACTCCATTGTAGCTCTGGCTTTACGTTTAGGGTCGTTGTCCTGCTGGAAGGTGAACCTCCGCCCCAGTCTCAAATCTTTTGCTGACTCCAACAGGTTTTCTTCCAAGATTGCTCTGTATTTGGCTCCATCCATCTTCCCATCAACTTTGACCAACTTCCCGGTCCCTGCTGAAGAGAAGCACCCCCAGAGCATGATGCTGCCACCACCATATTTGACAGTGGGGATGGTGTTTTCAGAGTGATGTGCAGTGTTATTTCTCCGCCACACATAGCGTTTTGCATTGTGGCCAAAAAGTTCAATTTTGGTCTCGTCTGACCAAAGCACCTTCTTCCACATGTTTGCTGTGTCCTCAACATGGCTTCTGGCAAACTGCAAACGGGACTTCTTATGGTTTTCTTTTAACAATGGCTTTCTCCTTGCCACTCTTCCATAAAGACCACATTTGTGTAGTGCACGACTAATTGTTGTCCTGTGGACAGTTTCCCCCACCTGAGCTGTGGCTCTCTGCATTTCATCCAGAGTCACCATGGGCCTCTTGGCTGCCTCTCTGATCAGTGATCTCCTTGTTCGGCCTGTAAGTTTAGGTGGACGGCCTTGTCTTGGCAGGTTTACTGTGGTGCCATACTCTTTCCATTTCCGGATGATGGATTGAACAGTGCTCCGTGAGATGTTCAAAGCTTTGGAAATCTTTTTATAACCTAAGCCTGCTTTAAACTTCTCCAAAACCATATTCCTAACCTGTCTGGTGTGTTCTTTGGACTTCATGATGCTGTTTGCTCCCCACTATTCTCTTAACCAACATCTAAGGCCGTCACGGAGCAGCTGTATTTGTACTGAGATTAGATTACACACAGGAGGACCCTTTTGAGTCATTAGCACTCATGAGGCAACTTCTGAATGCAATTGGTTGCACTCAGGGAAAAGGGGGCTGAATGCTTTTGCACGTCGCACTTTTCAGTTTTTTATTTGTAAAAAAAATGTTGATTCATGTATAATTTTCCTTCCACTTCACAATTGTATACCACTTTGTGTTGGTCTTTCACATTAAATTCCAGTGAAATATATTTATGTTTGTGGTTGTAATGTGACAAAATATGGAAAAGTTCAAGGGGTATGAATACTTTTGCAACCCACTGTATATATATATATATATATATATGATATGATATATGATATATGATGTATGATATATGATATATATAAGATACCCAGGCAAACAATGTGCATTAATACAATCTTCATCTTACACCCTGTGCAAGGTGCCTCATACATTTACATTACATTTGGTCATTAGCAGACACTTATATCCAAAGCAATTTTGGGTCAGACCACCGGATTAAGTCCACCCCTACAGTTAAGGGCCTTGCTCAACGAACCACTTTGGTAAAAATCAGTGGACCTGAGATTTGAACCCACAACCTTCCAATTAATAGCCCAACACTTAAACCACTAAGCCACCACTCTCTCATGATGCGCATGATGTCGTGATGCTCATCACCATCTTACACCCTGCAATCTGTCAAATCTTTCACCTAGGAAAATGATAGACAGCATATTTAAAACCATTAAATATCCTGGTTGGGTTTGTGAAATAATGGTCTAATGGAGATTTAAATGCTTAATGAAATGCTTCCTGAAATACAGATCCTTGTTTTTCCACCAGAACTGCATTGAAATATTACAGGAAGATTTCAGGCCCAGAGGTGCAGTGTGTATGTACGGTTATCCAATGCTGATTTTCTCAATGGACTGTGGTTCTGCTTAGGATCTATTTATTGATCATACTTCTCGATAAGATGATGTCTTTGGGAGTTGCTATAACAGAGGTCTTGCTGTTGGCTCCCTCATTAGAGAGAGAGTATGTGTGCGACCGTGGTATAGCGGCTGCCAGTTCACTCCTGTTCACTAACAGCTTTTTCTCCCAATTATTAAAGAAGGCCAGTATCTCTCTCTTTCCACACCTCCGTACCTTCATCTGGTTCACTGTCAATGTAATTGAGCTAATTTTACATTACCATAATGAACATAGTGACTTTTAATAAAAATCTGTCATGTGGATTGCATATTTTGTACTTTTCATATCAGATGAATGCACATAAGACCTTAACACTATCTTATGTAGATCACTACATTATAGCAGCAGTAGAAATCAGTATTGTTTTTTCTTATGAGACATTCCGATATGAATTTATAGCTTAATTTTCTTAACAATACAAGTCCCCCATGGATTTGTTAGTGCCTGACAACCCTGTATCAAAAATTGAACTGGTGCTTTTTAATTGGAATCCGAGAGAGGAGGCGACTGCAATGTCGGGAGCAAGGTGTAGGTCCCACTTAAGTGGTGTCATAAGAGGAAGTGACACCACTTCCTTATGACATCCTGGTGCTCAGTCTCAACGTCGACTGATTGCATTCATGGCAGTGCATCATCCTACTAAACCACACCTCTTGCAGCTAACTTGTCTGCACTCAGCAAGCCACTAGTTCAAATGCATATGTGTATCCAGTCAATTATGGACCCTCCCCCACCACCACCACCACCATCGGGGTAAGGGAGCGGGTAGTAAGGGAGTGATGCCAGCATTAATCTACACCTTACACTAAATTCACCCCTTTGGGTTCCATGTAGACACTTACTGTTCCATATTCCCTTGTATTTTTAACCTCTTTTACCACCAAAGCCTGGCATGTACCCCCTTTGGCATTTACCGCTGGCAGGGACATCGTGGCTCATTTTGGGATGATTGTTTGTATGGTGGCATCCACACATTTAAGGTCAGCATGTTGATTCTGGAAGATGTTCGGGCATGCTGTCACACTCCCACTTGCCACAGAGACAAAACACATACTCACAAACACATATACAGTAAATAAAAAAATGGGGAGGGGTATGAAAATGGGGGGACTGCAACATCTCTGGTCCATAAAACCTCCATGCACATGGTTTTAAATCTGCCAATGGACCTCAATTACATTCTACAGTGTATAGAAATTCTTTTTAAACACCACATTACCTCTCTTGGATGCTTTTCCCTTCATCCTTTGCCCTCTTAGTCTCCTTTAGATAGACATATTGGAGCAGCAGGTGCTCTAGCATCATGGCAGGCAGCAGTCCTCACAGCTCTTCCATTTTCATTTCCATCTCCTGGTTCTTTATTTTACTTAAACCTGCAAGATAAACTGGAACCTCGTGCCTCTGGTGTATTCATTGAGCCACATGACATACCCCATAGTTTCCAACCACAGTCAAAAGACATGGATTCAAGGTGAATTGGCTGCTCTAAATTGCCCCTTATAGTGTGTGTGTGTGTGTGTGTGTGTGTGTGTGTGTGTGTGTGTCTGAGTGAGCATGTGCCCAGTGATGGATTGGTGCCCTGTCCTGGGTGTATCTGCCCAGTGCCCAAAACATTCTCCATTATTTGGGCATGGGGAAACCTTGGAGACAAATAGAAGCTTTAACTTCTTTATGTTTTTGTTCAAATAATCTTTAATTAAAAAACAAAGTGAATAAATGTAAATGTAAGTAGGGGTAAGGTGAGGTGACATCCTTATAGCTAGCTTAACATCATCTCACAGCTCTTACCATCTGTGAACAGAAGCTTTTGCTATGACCCACTTCCCCTTCCATTCAAAATGTATAATCCATTCTCCTGTTCTGTACATCAAAGATGTACTCTCACTGCTGCATGTGAAACAACCCAACACTGTATAGTTGCTGAGACAGTCACGGTGTTGCCACTAACAATTTGGAAGCCTAATTTAACCACGTTTCCCTTTGCTGCTACACTGAGGCTTAGCACAGTTAAACAACCTGAGATGTACCGCAAATGAAACTAGTTTGACTTTTAAACAAAGTACACAAGAAATACAACCACCAACAATAAGTCAGCAAGTGGGACTGAACTAAATTTGGGTGGAAGTAAGTAATAAAAGCAAACTTGGAGACGAAATGTAAGAATTGTTCAAATAAGGGGAAAAAGGGCATCATAAAAGTATTTTATATTCCAACAAGAAGTCTCAATTCTCTGTGTGTACCAAGAACTCCGGAAAGAGTAAGGATAAAATTAAGTGGAAATAGCAAGCGAAAATATAGAGCAATTCCCAGGAGGTAGTGGGATCATTATTTACCAGAAATGACAGCAAAACTAAAATCAGCTCTGTAAAAACAACACAAGCTTATAAGGTATCTCAGTTCTGAACCAGTAAACCAAAAAAGACATCTTAAGCCCCTGTTCAGTGTACCATATAAGATTTCATTCAATTCATATTTAAAAATGAACATAAAAAAACCTTAATAATAAACTAAAAATGTTATAAAATACCAATACCTTAATAATGGCTGCATAAGAAAGATGAGAAATCATTCCTATTTTTGCAGCTTGCCTGAAAACATTCTGAACATACAAGTGATGTCCGAGAAGAATGGTGTGTGAGAAGACTTTTTTATTTCTTTGTACCACACTGCTGTTTTATGATTTATTTTCAACGCTAGACCCATCAGCTTAGGCATCAGACGAGCTGTATCGGAAGGTCCGGTGAAAAATAAATAACATTGAGATTGCAATTTTGCTAAACTTCTGTAGGTTGAAGTCTTCTCAGGGAAATTGGGGTCCAGCAGTTATCTGTGGCAAGATTGTAGGCATATGATTCTCCCCCTGGCCTTTTTCCATATCCCTAAAGGATAAACAAAAGATGATATGTGGAATTATATATGGCAAGATAAACAGGAACCATCACACATTATACATAATCTTAGGTCAGATCATTTTAGCTATCTGTCTGTTCTAGCTGTCACAGACTAAAATAACTGCATCTGCTTAACCTGATTCCAAATAATATAAAACTGACAGAAAACAGCTGAATATAATACCCTTAAATTCTAATTTTGTAAATGGAAAAGGTCTTTATGAGAGACCGCATTCAAGAGGGCTGTCATGGTGATGATATGGCCTGGTTACCACTTTCCACCACAGTTTGTATTTTTATTCATGTGAAACACCCATTTCTAAGTGTCAGAAAGTTATCACATCATCCAAGCATGGATGTTCATAAGAGGGGCGCAGATGCGCATGCGTGTTCAAAAATTAACCAAGCGCACCTTGAATGACAATGTGAAACGTGTATTATCTTTCACATATCACACACACACACACACACACACACACACACACACACACACACACACACACACACGCGCACACACACACACACACACACACACACACACACACACACACACACACACACACACACACACACACACACACGCACAAACAGAGCAGAGAACATCTGTTGCCACCCAGATTTCTTTCAACTGTTCTTTAATAATGACAAAGCCTTTGTTTCTCATTCAGTACACTGCTAGCAGCAGGGCATCTCGACCACACACATACCGCACCCCGTGCAGCACACTTCACTGCTTTCCTTCTTGATAGTACAAACTTCCTTCACTCCCCCTCTGTCTTCATTTCTCTCCCTCACTCTCTCTATCTTGCTGTGTTTGTCCAATATCAAATGCCATCAATTAAAATTCACTGGCTGTGTAATGAGATTTCACACTGAGAACGATGAAGACATTTGGCAACAAGCTTAAAACACGCACATGCCTGCGCACACACGCCTATACACACATACACATTTGTTTTCATTCATTGTGGGGACTTCACATTACTTTTATTCACTGTATATTAATTAGGATTTGACCAAACTTTGACTATAAATTTTACAACCCTAACCAAAATTTTATTGTCCCTTTAACAACACTCAATACACATTGTAGGGACCAGCATGCAATCCACATACATTTGCATCGTATATATAATAATATAATTGATAATCCTACAGTGTAGCTGTATTTTTTTAGCTACCGACTGCTAAATGAGTGTCTACTAAATGACTAAATGTAAATGTTAATGTTTGTAGGGTTCCCACAATGTAACTGTATACAGGTTTTGGTTTCCACAATGGGCCATATAGCTGGTACAGACACACACACACACACATATACAGTATATATATATATATATATATATATATATATATATATATATATATATATATATATACACATACACACAAACTCGCCACCATTCTCTTCTCCTCCCTGACAAACCTGACTAAATTAAAATTATGTTGACGAGCTTGAAATATGCCCCATTTGGACGGAACTGCAGACATCTGTGAAACGCTCTTTGATGTAAAAGGCATTTGCTTGACTGGTTGAATCAGCATCATTTGCAGGTAATGCCTACTGACAATCGCAGGATCAGATTCTTATAATTAGATTTTTGGTGTTCAAGGATGCCAGTATGTGTGTTACATTGCGGTAAAATTTGGGAGAGTTTTAGTATGTAATTAATGTAGGATTAATCATTGCATCAGGATGCATCATTAATGTGGATAGACAAAATCATTAGGATGGCAAGTTGGCAAGTTCTGTTCTGGGTAAACCCTTAGACCCTGTGCAATAGGTGGAAGATAGAAGGGTGCCAAATAAGCTAGCAACTCAAATGGACAATGAATCCCACCCCATGTATGAGACTCTAAAAGCACTTCAAACAGCTTTAATCCTGTCCTTCTTTTGCAAAGGGGCCTAGCATCCATCATCCAATCTCTTAAATCACACCTTCTCAGACCTCAGCTCTCAGAAAGCCTGAGCAAGTTTAAATTTAGGTTTTATTCATCAGGCGGTGAAGTCTGGTGGAATGTTATTCAGCTGGCTCAGCTGGCTTTAGGAACCAAGGGCTACAACATGAACTCGCTTGGAGTGGATTACACCCCACTACCTTAAAACGAGCCTACACAAACACACACACACACAAAACTTTGAGAATTCAAAAAACTTGATTCTCGGGCTGGTCCAGATTAATCATACATAAACCTCATTCAATAAGCCTGCTTTAATTTATTACGTGGGTTTCCTCTGGGTTCTCCGGGTTCTTCCTACCACAGTCCAAAAACATGGATCAAGGTGAATTGAATTCTCCAAATTGCTCCATATAGAGTGTGTTTGTGTGACTGAATGAGTAAGTGTGCCCAGCGCTAGATTGGCGCCCTGTCCTGGGTGTATCTGCCCAGCGCCTGAGACATCCTCCCATGGATGGGCATGGGCACATCACAATTCATAATATTGGTTTGAAAAACAGATTAATGTATTTAATGTCCACTGGCAGTTCTGGGATATAATACAACACAGTCATAAATCTGTGATTTTGTGGGGCCTTCATGTTTAGCCCACATGTTTAGATACATCAACTCAATAATATCAATAAGTATTATGTTCGCGACGGTGGCGTAGTGGTTAACATGTCAGTCTCTCAAAACTGGATTGACATCTGCCCCACGCCCAAAACGTTCTCCTGTGGCTGGGCATGGGGATGTAAAGAGTGAGTGTCCTAATACCTAGACAGCTAAGAACTGAATATAATAGCCATGCACAGGAAAAATGTACATGCTTGGAGCAGCACTGTATTAAGGGTGGTGCTCTTCCGAACTGAAGCGCATATTGGAATATCCCAGCATCTGCACTTCTCTATAAGGAGACTGTTGATGGGAACTGATTAATGGCTTCAGATGCACCTGAAGGTGGAGCAAATCACAAATGCACACCACAGAACACGAAGAGATGTCAGAGTTACCAAAAAAAACATGCATTAAAAAAAAATTAAATCATGTAATATAACGATTATTAAACATGCACTATTTAAAAATAGTGACCTTTCGTTTCAAGGTTATTATTATCAATAAATTATTTCTCAATGTTGTTTACAATGGCAAATAATATACAATAACAAACAAGCACAAAATAGAACAATGAACAGAGCAAAAACAAAATTTTAATAACACTGAAGGTAGTGTTGCCTAGCAGCACACTTATACTGTAACGAGAGGATTTGATTGAGCAAGAGCACATAAAGATGGAGAAATCCAGGCATTAGCTGAGATGGAACTGCAGGCTGATTCCTCACACGCTGCATCAGACAGTGGGCTAAAGTCCTTTAAGCTCCTAATTACATTATCAGTCAATAGGGGCCGAACAGGAGGGAGTGAGCAAGAGACAGAGACATAGATGGCAGACAGTGATCAGAAAACAGTGAGGAAAAAAAGAATTAACAAAAGGGATAATAGAGTGATAATAAATAGACCACCGGGATGGTTGCTGGTGATTGGTCTTAATTCCGATCATTTTATAAGTGACTGTTTACCAAGATTCCAATGCGGGTTTAATAACATCATTGTTGCCTTCTATGTCCATCATTAATTTAATAAAGGGTATTATCTGCACACAAACCTAATTACAACACATTACATTTTTGTATAGTCTAAATTCAAATCTTATCTTATGGCAATATTGTTACTGTTTCCATTCAGTTATTTAATTCAATTTATTTTAAATTACATCAACAGATCTTTCTTTTCCATGCTTGTAATACATTAGACAGTATATTATGCAAATATATGTCTATTTGATAAGTTCTACTTACTGTAAAGATGGACTTTGTAGTTCTACAATTCCATGGTACCTATTCTGTGATGGTCCTGACCAATAGAGAACATAGAACCAATAGGGGACTAACAACAAAAAAAAAAAACATGTACTACGGTCTGTAATTGGAAAACTACAAAGTCCATCCATATAGTAAGTGGAGGAAATATACAATGGAGCAAGAAGGGGGAGTGTCCAACATCATATTTAGTCATTTTCTGCCACATGCTTTTCTGTAGGGGTCAGTAAGGTTAAACTGAAGTCGCTGTAACCTTCACAGTCTAGTCAGCTCACGACTCGACTGGCAGTTGCTATCGTTGCAGTATATAACTTCTGCTGCACAATAAAAAGCTCTTTGAAGCAAGCCATGTAAAAAAATGACCATCTCTTTTAAATTGATTACAAAAATCTATATCTGCCACCTTTATCTGACATTTGACAGCTGCTCCTGTAGAAAAGGTGTACTTGTGTACTCAACAGTCCTGTATGCAGGAGCTCTTGAAATCATATTCACTTGATTTCGGATAATAAAGCAGGCCCCCTCATGTGCAATAATCCCCTGCTTCATTTCCATACAAATGTTCTAAACCTGTAATCCACAGTCTCTCAGCAAGTGCAGGAATCAAGATGGCACTACTCGTCTCACACTACCAAGATCTGACAGTTTACAAAATTAAGCCGGTCGTAACAGGATGGCTTCCTCGGCGATGAGAAGGAAAACAGTTCAATAACAAAAGGACACTACCTCATGCATAAATGAATGACCACTCTGAAAAATAAGGAGGTAAGGGGATAGACAATATAATCACTAAACCCTGTCTAACAATTAGATTGCTCTAACCCTAGCCATTAATCAGCTACACTAACAAAGGGAAATATATATATATATATATATATATATATATACAGTTGTTAATTGAAACCCATGTGTTTGTGTGAACAACTTGATCCACCTCACCATCACTGAACAGATATTAACTAAACTTAAAATTAACTTTGACAAAGAAATAACATGCCATCAGTTAAGAAAAATAGGTACAACACTATATAAGACTCATTATATCTTCATAAATCACACAGACATTGATGCGGCAGTCTTGAAGTCTTGATAATACTGTCTATGAATCTGGTATTCATAATGCATTACAAGTGCATTCTTTATAAAATATTTATAAGGCTTTGTAAAATTTGTCATAAGCCACTTTTAATGCACATGAATGTTCATAATCATAGTGTTCTATCATTGTGACCGAATGCTTTATAACACATATTGACATTACGCATTAAAATTTAAACTTTTATAAACTTTGGGGGCGGCATGGTGGCTTAGTGGTAAGTACATCTGCCTTTCAACACTGGGAATCCATGTTCAGATCCCAATCCAGTTGGAGTTTCCATGTTTTCCCTGTGGGCATTTCCCTCCTGAATTGGCTGTTCTAAATTGCCCCTATACAGTGTCTTTTACACAGAACTTATCCAACTATGCCTATCTGGACTTTGCATTGAATAATGATACATACGGAAAGCATGCAGTTTTCCATAATATATTACCCAGTGCTTAGGCTTTCTATTCATGTGAAAATTGACTAAATGAAACACTTATATTCAATGATTGAGAGGTGGGTCAAAACACTGTCCATATAATGTGAAAAGAATCATTTTTATTACTTGTCATGAAAACATGAAGCCAAAAATATTTCTGGGTATTTTTTCTCTCTAAAACCACAATTCCATTCTGTAGTGCTTTGTTTGCAGTGTCTTGCATTTCTAATTTCATTATTGTGGTTTTAAAGGTCCAGCCTCTCAAAAGTGGTTGCTTCTAAATGTGCTGATGTCTAAAGGAGCCGGTTAAATGTCCTAATTGTCCATTGAATCCCAGGGTCGAGCCATTTCAGGTCAAACCA
Source organism: Corydoras sp. C115 (assembly GCA_019802505.1). Classification (NCBI taxonomy): domain Eukaryota; kingdom Metazoa; phylum Chordata; class Actinopteri; order Siluriformes; family Callichthyidae; genus Corydoras; species Corydoras sp. C115. The sequence goes on along the minus strand of JAFMOC010000033.1, from coordinate 533,837 downwards.
TTTCAAATAACCTTCATGACTGGGGAGATAGTGAAGTATGGGAGAAGAGGGGAGAAGTGAAGTCTTTTCAGATATGTGATTAGCCACAGGCAGTTGGCTGTACTGCTTACAGGAGATCGATTTAAAGAAGTACTTAGAGCTTATTAACTCTGTTTTAGGATTTGAAAGATGGCAAAAAAAAGCACGGCATGTTTATTATACAGTTCACCGAATATTTACTGAGTGTTTTAGCGGCTCAGGATTCACACTTAAAGGTGAACTTAAATGATTTTTAAATTAGACTGCATTCCAGAGCTTGCCAGTCAACATAACCTTTGCTCTGAAAAACTCCTCCTGTCTCTGTTGCTGCTTCAGGCTCCATAAACATGAAAAAGAACTAATGATGTTGACCATCAATATAAAGTATAATTCATTCATTCATTATCTTCCGCTTTATCCTATACTAGGGTCGCAGGGGGGTTCCTCATGCCCATCCAGGAGAGAACGCCTCCGGCGCTGGGCAGATACACCCAGGACAGGGCGCCAATCCATCGCTGGGCATATAATTATTAAGCAAAGTATAATTATTAAGCAAAATGCACTTTTACTACATGACATTAACATTTAGTACCACTCGAAAGTTTGGACACACGTCCTTTTTGCTCCACTTAATGTCCATGTTATCAGTTCCATTTACCAAAAAGATGGATTTTGCAGTTCTACATCTGTTTGTGCTCTACACTACATACTGTGTTAGTCTCCTTTACTGTGTTCTCTAATAGTCAGGACCCCAACAGTAACACCACAGAGCAGGGATTATTTGGTTGGTGCATTATTCCTATCCCAGCAGTGTCACTGAGGTGAACAAATGAAACTACAGCAGCACTGCTGCACTAAAACCCACTCACCACATCAGTATCACTGCAGAACTGACAATACACAATCCACCACCCAAATGATACCTGTTCCAATGTGGACCTGACCCATAGAGAACATAGAACCAACAGGGGACTAACAAATAAATAAAGAATACAGATGTAATACCAACTGTAATTGTAAAACTGTAATTGTAATTGTTGATTCATTTCGGTTCAGGCCTAAGTGGAAAGGTACATTTACACTGCAATCATGTCTTTGAAATTCTTCTATTTGTTAAACTATAAAACCAAATCATATAATTTAAAAGGCAGAAAGAAGTAAAATGTGAATGTATCCCATTAGAATTTTTATAACGCATGACTGCAGGTTTCCAATATGATCATTGTTCATTTCCAAGCTAATTTGATTTGAATGCTTATACATGAATATTTTCCGATCTACAAAACAGGCCTCATGGGTCTCGGTTTCAAAGCGGCAAGCACCCACTTACAAAGTTATGGTCCACATCAGCTGCATAATGGGCCAGATCTGACTCTGTAAAAAGTGCACTACTTCAACATAATAGGAAGGTAGATAAGTGGGACTTCTGGCGGATAGGCAGCTGTCTGGAGACTGGAGCATATTATCTAGAGCTCCATATAAGTACAGTCATCTTATATGAGCTACATGTTGTTAGTAATGTCTGGTGTTCATCCCACATTTTATTCATTACAAAAACATACTGCACCTGTTACTGAACTACAGTAACTTTCTATGCTTAAATAAAGAAAGGACAAGAAAGCCAAAATACGGTCTACTGGAATGTGTCCCATCCATCCATTATTTTCCACTTAATCCTCTACTAGGGTCACGGGGGGACCCATCCAGGGGAGAAGGTTTTGGGAACTGATAGGGCGCCAATCTATCACTTGGCACATACTCACTCACAAACACACTATATGGAGCAATTTGGAGAATTCAACTGACCTTGATCCATGTTTTTGGACTGTGGGAGGAAACCCACACACACACACACACACATACATATATATATATATATATATATATATATATATATATATATATATGTGTGTGTGTGTGTGTGTGTGTGTGTGTGTGTGTGTGTGTGTGTGTGTCTGCTACATCATGCCACTGCCTAAAGGTCCAGTGTCTTATATATACTTAGAGGCATACACACTTCATTAAACTAATTCCCATCCCATGAATATTACACACCAAGGCCATATATTATATGACAGCTTTAAAAAGTGGTTTAAAATCTAAAACCTGCCACAAATGATTAGCCTGGCATAATTGGTGCTTCAAGCTTGGACTGATTTTCTGTTGCTGAATTAAAATCCAGCCATTTGCCAGCTTACACATCCTAATTAGACACACAAAAGGCTTCACAAGCAAGATATTTCCTGCCTCCAAGCTTCAACGGAATCTAACCCCTTCGCTTTTCAGACATCCTCATAAGGAGCTAAAGCCTCAGGACCTTGAGTGTTCAAATTCTGTTGCTGAGAGAAGAAAAAAGCCAATTGGCTTTTAATTTCGCTTAATTTGGGCGTGATGTGGCTTGCTGGAGGTTTTAAATTACACATGTTCATTTTTTTTTTTTAGATTGAAATGTATTTAAGTACGGGACATGATTTAAACAAAAAAGAAATAGCATTAAGGAATCCATGGTTTAGAATCCTTATATGCAAATTTCCCACGCAGCGTAATGTGCAGCATTCACTATTGTGTGTGTATCAATCCTCTGAAGTTGAATTGTATCTCTTATACTAAGCACTGTGTAAACTTCGTTCCCTTTAACATCATAATCTGTTTAATGTCTTAATTTCTCATTCACCCCCTAGCCTTTCTTTATAATCAGGCCATGTGCTAAGAAGCTGCTGCTGGGGGATTTGTGTAATGCCATGCCATTACTCACAGCTGCAGGAAAGCGATCGATAGGGCACTCATCAGCTGAGCTTAGATGCCACTCACATGCTCAACACATTTCCAATGGCAAAAGTGCCCAAAAAAGAATCCAGGTTCACCCAACAACTTTAATGCAGAGATTTAATAAATTGTGCTTGCAGTGATTTAGCTCAATACAAACTAAGTGAAGCAAATTAGTAGATTGACTACAAAAATATGTAAATAGGTAGAAAGTGGTAGCAGTGTTTAAGGTATTGGGCTATTAATCTGAATTAATCTTTGTGTCTTTCAAATTCCAGGTCCACTGAAGTTACCAATGTGAGTTCTTGAGCAAGGACCTTAATGCTCATTGCTCCAGGGGTATCATGGACCATGTGTTCTGACCCCAATCATCAAGTTGAGATACATGTAAATCACTCTATATAAAAGCATCTGTTAAATAAGTGTGACAGGTGTCTAGGGAACTTGTTCTTCTGTTGTTCTGTTTTGTTCTGTTTTTTGAGTTAATTAATTTTCATTGATGGTCGTTTGTTTAGTTAATTAACTCGTTCCTTTGATTGGTTTATTTGTGTGCACGTGATCGGGCGTTTTTGTATTTAGTTTCCGTGTTCCCCTTCCTCCATGCACATCGTAGTTTTATGTTCGCTCGTTATTTGTACCTCATGTTTTTTGGTGTCCCAACACCTTTAATAAATATCTGTGTTTCTGCTACCTGTGTGCCTGGCTCCCATCTGCACGTTAAGGCGCTGCAGCTCTGCGCTTCATTTGCGCAGCCGCTTTTAGATCAAGGTAGCAAGCGTAACAATAAGCTAACATGCCATAATTAATTAAGATTTTACATCTGTTTAATTGTATAGGTAATAAAAGTATTTATTAAAAAAAGGGACGTTCCGGTCCTTAAATCTGATTGGCTATTTACAATATGCAATACATACATTATTGACAATAATACACACGTCTTGTTATTATCTGTCATTTGTAAAGATTGTGTGTGTGTGTGTGTGTGTGTGTGTGTGTGTGTGTGTGTGTGTGTGTGTGTGTGTGTTAAAAAAAGTGCTTTTTCTTCTTTAAAACTTGACAGCATGTTAAACTGCTCAGACCATCAGCTGCTAAACCCTTTAGCTTTGTTAAAGTTTATCTGTCAAAACAAACATTTAAAATAAATGTCAGCTGATGATTGAAGCAAGCAGAAAATATATTCTTGAAAAATAAAACAAAAAAAGTATACTATCTCTCTGCTATTTTTATTTACATTTGCAGTCAGTGGATGGGCTGTCAGTTGGGACATGTGTGGATGAATGATATAAAGGTTTGTTTTAAATGAACTAACTAAATGAACTTGTTGTGAAATGAATTAATGATTAATAATCTTTTTTAAATATGCTACAAAATAACACAAACTGTAATAATAATCAATAACTGAGCGTTTATTTAAACCTATGTAATGAAGCATTCTGATTATGCAGTCTGCATTTGCATGTGTACTCTCCACAAATTATGATTTGTATGCACCCACTCTAAGGGGTTGCACTGGTTGATTGCCATATCCAAAATCATTCCATTAGAACAACTCTGGGACCTCCCACCAAGCAACAGGAAGTAGCACAATCACACCAATACACCAGATGGTAGGGACTGTCCAATCATAGCCAAGCAATCTGTAGCCACCAGCACACTGTGCCAGCTATTCATTTAGAAGGGGAGAGTAATAATCAGAGAGCAATGAATACAGCCAGAGAAAGCAATCAGGTCAATTAACAAAACTCTGGAGACGCAACACATACTGAAGGACTGAGATCTCACCAACAGAAAAAAAGAATTATTAAATGCAAAACATGCTTGATGTTCTAATGTATTTTTTTTAAACACAAATAAGGAACAAATGTATAGGGAGGGCTAAATAGTCAGGACAATTTATTACATACATTTGTAAGATATGTAAATCAGTAAAAAATACAGTACCAGTATGGCAACATTTAATAACTCTATTAAATGGTCTATGGGAAAAGCTGACTAGTTGTAAACTAGTAGAGTTACAGATAGCTGTAATTCACATTTTCACTAGCGTAAATGAAATTGTTGATATCAAGAATGAACATGAACATGTGACTAGAGAGAAATTGTAGATATCTTTAATTAGAATTAAAGAATTAATATCATCAAAATTATATTATATTATAGATATGTTGACTTGCAATTGCAAATAATCAAAATATAATTTTTGATAGCCACCACTTATTAAATGTTAAGACGGCTTGCCATAGTACCAGTCAATGTTTGGACACACTTCCTTTTAGCTTCACTTATTGTCCATTGTTGTTAGTTTGAATTACCAAAAAGATGGACTTTGTAGTTTTACAATTCCTGACAGTAGTCCATCTGTTTGTGGACTACAGTACATACTGTGTACTTTCTCTTTACTCTGTACTCTGATACAAAGTCTGGGGTCTGGTCAGGACCCCAATAGTACCACCACAGAGCAGGTATTATTTGGTTGGTGCATTTTTCCATTCCCAGCAGCATCATTGAGATGTTTAAATTAAACCACAGCAGCACTGCTGCACAAAAATCCCCTCACATTATACCTGTTCTGTGATGTATAGCAGTAGCCCAGACGTCCTAGCAACACCTGATGGTTAATAACTTATCGTTTTATTCACTTAAGAAATAAAGCTATTGCAGTCATCCTCTTATGCATGCTTTTATGTTTACATTAGATTTAGTCATTTAGCAGACGCTTTTATCCAAAGCGACTCTTAAATGAGAGAACATATTGCAACTTAACCTTCACACGGAACCACTCAAACCAAACCTGATCAGTCATAATTGCTTTAGGTCAAAATACATACCATTGTGTGGGTAGAACATACAGCTAACTTGTAATTGATTCGCTGTTGTAAGAGAGATCAGATGACTGTTATAAATATGAATTTATATAAAACCTTAGCCCCACTACAACTAGAGAAAGCAAAGAAATTCTTGAATAAACCATCTATTTAGCTGTCAGACACTCCCCTCATTAGTACTGACTGGCAAAATTAAAGATCAGTATGTAAGGCTCACATATGTGTATCCTGGGCATAAATACACACACAGATGGTCCAGATGGAGCAATAAAATCAGGACTGTTCTTTCCATTGTCATTTTTAACTTCCTCACCTGTTTTTTTGCTGTTGGGTTTTTAACTCCAAGTACTTCTTCTTATAATCATGCATTTCATTGGTCAGACTCTCAATTTTAGATTTGTACTCCTTTGTCTGAGACACGTACATGTTGACTTCACTATTCAGTACCTGTAAGAAAAAAAAAACAAAGTTTATATGTATCAGTTACCTTTAATGTTCCACAATTCCAGACTGTAGTCCATCTGTTTGTGGACTCCAGTACATACTGTGTACATACTCCATTCTCTGATAGTCAGGACTAGGTCCACAGAGCAGGTATTATTTGGACTTTGCATTTCTACACCTGTTTGTTCTACAGTACATACTGTGTTCGTCCCTTTTACTGTGTTCTCTAATGGTCAGGACCCCAATAGTAGCACCACAGAGCAGGGATTATTTGGTTGGTGCGTTATTCCTATCCCAGCAGTGTCACTGGGGTGGAGAAATAAAACTTCAGCAGCACTGCTGCACTAAAACCCCCTCACATTATGCCTGTTCTGTGATGGCTCTGACAAAAACAAACGGGGAACTAACATAAATAAGAAAACAGATGGACAATGGTCTGTAATTGTAAAACTACAAAGTTCATCTATATGGTAAATGTATAGAAAGAAAATAAACAATGGAGTAAGAAGGAGATGTGTATTTAGTATTTTCCGCTTTAATTCCAAAGCAGTGCTGAAATAAATATATTATTAAGGACAATATATTGGTTTGCCACCAAATATAAAACAATCATCAATCATGGGGAACCCACCCCCTCGCGTGTCTAGTAGAGGATTAAGCAGAAGATAATGAATGAATGAATAAATGAATGATTGAATATACAGGGCACCTTTATTCATATAAAATCTATGTTCCTAAAAAATATGCAAACTAGATAGATTAGCCTTAAATTATCTTATATAGGTTACTAGATTAGGTTGTCAGTATATCACCACTACAATCCTTGACAAAAAGCATACGTTGTACGTCTCAAAGAAGGCAAACAAAGGACGACATTCCCCAAACATAACTGACATTTGCAACAATATTACATCCACTATGTCTTCAGGTTGCCCTGCTGTGTAGACCTGCTCTCTGATACTTGTTTTTGATGCTGTTGCATTTTTTTGAATCACTGAGAAATAATAGTGTAAAATGTCAATCCCTGTCAGGTGGCACTCACTGTACTTGAACTATTGCTGAATACACAGTTCCCCAGTTGGTACTGTGTGCCCATGTGTCCCCAATCTGCGATGAGCACTAAGACTGTATCCTGTTACTTACCAACCAATACTGACTTTAAAACACTGGACTAGAAAATATGTGGCAGAACACCAGTTTATTATTTATTTGGCTTTAATAAATGCATTAATTTTTATTATAATGTGTTTGTAACCATTAAAGAGAAATAATGCACTCTGGTTTGTGCATTGTTGTAAATAAAGCACAGCAAAGGGTTATAACTGCACTCTGCTTCACATTGTGCCTAATAACACCTTGTTCCTGTGATTTATTAACAAAATTCAATCCTCTCGTGCTTTATTGCTTTATTACAGGACTTGTATTAGCCTTGAATGTAAAAACAAAACATGGTGGATCCCTAGATTTGTTGGTGACTAATTCCAACCCTACTATTCTCTGTGCTTCATTACAAATTTAGATTCATTAGACGAGCTTTCCAGTGATTGATGGTTGTTCTGTACTTGCTACAGCCTCAGTTTTATCTGCCTAGCTTACAGATGACTTCTGCTGTTGTAGACCATTCATCTTAATATCTGATGTTTTGCGCATTTCACCAGGAATGAGGGTTTATTTAAGTTATAAACGAGCAAGAGTTATAAAAGCAAGAGTTACATCAGCTCGAACCAGACTGCCAGTCCTCCACTGAAGTTTCTCAGTATGGTTTTTTTGTGTTCAGAGTTGTTACTTACTGAATATTTGATGCATTGAAAACTAAACCCTCTAAAAACTTTAAATAAAAAAAAGAAGATTGATATATATGAAAATATTTAAACTGTTACCAACAATCACAGCATGGTCAAAATCACTGCAATCTTATTGTGCACATTACCAGGAACAGGTATTCATAATGCATTTATAACCGCATTCATGAAGCTTAATAAAGTAAGCATAATACTTTATGACTTTATGTCATATGCCTCTGTTAACATTTATAATCATGGTCATAAAATGTTATATTAATATAATAAAAGTATTCACAGAAAGTGTTACCTAACCCAGGTTTATTAGCTTAGGGGTAATAAGCCTATGTTTCCATAATACACACAAACACAAATTGGCTAATTAGAAAATGGCATACATATACATGTTCCTTATATGATTGATGGTGTGTCATATGTCATATGTCAATGATTCCACTTGAGTTACCTACTCTACCATGCTTCTGAATATTGTACAGCATGGTATAATGGTGCAGTGTGTCTATTGATTTTTCTTTTTTTGTTTTTATTTGATAGAATGTCGAGAAGCTTTAATTTTCAATCAGTTCGACATCTTTGAGTCACATGCAAGTAACAGATTTTACAAATGACAGAATTTCATCTAAAAAATAAAATAAAAAAATAAATACTAACCAAAACTTCATTAAGCAAAGACCGAATAGTAATGAATGGAAAAGTACCTTTAAAAGCTGTGATAAAAAGGATTTGAGAAACTGATAAATAGGATTTTTAAAAATGAAAGCTTTCTGCGAAGCTTCTAATGCCAAAAAAACAAGTATAACAAATGCAGTAAGAGGTTTATTTAGAGGTCTTCGCATCGGGGGTGGAGGGGGCTAAATAAACAGGCTTCTACACAGACAAATGGACCTTTTCTCATAATGGATCTCAAAGCAGGAGTGTTGATTCAAGATAAGATTTAGCCATGTCCATAAAAAATCAGCCACTAAGTGTAAAGGCCAGCAGCAGTGCTTTTTAAAAGAACTGAATGGGAAACACATTTGCTGACCTACATATTTGACCCGTTATATCATACAACAATAACACAGATCATATAGAATCCCAGAATTTAGACATTTGTGTCTGCACTTTCAATTTATTGTTGAGGATTAATTAAAAAAATGGAATCCCTGAGTATTATCGATATAGATTGGGATTGGTGATAGGGTGGATTTAAACCTGGGTAGGTCACCATGTCAACCATAAAAACATAAGTCTGCCAGACATTTGAAATGGATGTGACCATAATTTAACATAATTTAATTTATATAAGGCCTGATTACACCTCATGGCTTTTATGTGATTGGCTTTAATGATTTCAATTAGCATGTAATTACTTTGCACAACACTAATTTCGTCTGAACTGCCAGACAACATATCCAATGAAATTTACTGTATGTAGTCAACAATGTTTAAATACGTCTTAATACTAATTTAAAAATGTCTAATGCAACTATTTTACAAAAATGTGTATTTAGCAAACAATCTGCACAGACACAGAAATGGCTCCTTAATTAGATTGATGATTTACATGCTGGCTTAGTGGTTGGCATACTCGCCTCTGGGTGGAGTTTTCACCCCATGTCTGCGTCAGTTTTTACAGGTTCTCTGGTGTCCTCTTACAGTCCAAAATCTCTATGCACTAAATGGCCCCAATATAGTGTCTGTGTGAGTGTGTGTGTGAGTGTGTGCCCAGCGATGGATTCGCGCCCTTTACTGTATCTGCCCAGTGCCTGTAACATTCTCTCCTGTATGGGCATGGGGAAGCACAGGATGCCAACTGGGCACACACTCACTTCTACACACACATACATACATATACTGTATAGTCTTTATGGTGAAGACTGCATCAATATTATTACATACTGACTTATAAAACAAAAGCAAAAACTCAGAAAATCCAAAGAATTCAAATTTTATATCATAATGCATTATAACAATTTGTTGTTTGAAGACTTACGTAATTGTTATAACACTTCATGACCATGATTATGAACATTTACCAAAGGCTTAGGACAAAAGAGGATTAAGTGGAAGATAATGGATGGGTAGAACAATTTTTAACAGTGGGATCACAATGGTGGAAAATCATCAGAAGATGCAGATCAAGACCAGCTCTTCTGAAAGGATTGTGAGACAGTTTTTTTTTTTCTGGAACTGAGTGTAAATGCTGCATTTAGACCATCACAAATGAACTGAACCAACAGGGAATGCAGATAATTTCTCTACATACCCACAACTAAAGAAATCTAATGGTTGTGCTGCAGTCCATCTATCTACTGTTGCTGTTTTCTGAGCTGGGAGGTAACTCCACAGATAGTAAGCAGAACATTGATTAAAGTTTGCACCCTGAAGCTGTGAGGCAATGACTATGTATTGCACTGTGCCGCTGGGCTGTTACTTTCTAAGTAATCGCTTGGTGAAACATTTTTTAAAGGCAGTATGTGACAGGTAATATGTTTTATCAAATACTAGCAGTAATGAACATTGACAACTAAAGGTCCATGTAAAGCTTTAAATTTGCATTAAATGTTTAAATAGGCTAGGATATAGCAGTAAGCGATCGTCTCAGAACGCAGACTGATCGGGTCCTTTCTAACAAATAGGAAACAAGCAGAATGACATCTCATTACTGTTTCATTCAGCCCTTTGCCTTTTAATGGCAAATAAATTAGGCCATCTAAAGTGCACAAAAAGCTACGGGTAAGAACGGAAGTCTCGGATGATTTTAGTGCTAGCTGTCTTCATCTAGGCCTGAGAGCTCTTAATCAAAAAAACACAAACTTATAATAGAGAGAGAGAAAGAAAGCAAAAGTGACAGAAGAAAAATTAATAAGACCTGGATCTGTTTGTTGTTTTTCCGAAGCTTTAGCTGGTAATCCCGGATCTGCTGAGCTGCCTCTGGACCAGGCAGATGTTCTAATTTTTGTTTTAACTCCTCGTATAACTTGTCCTTCTCCTGCAAAACACACACACACACTTGGCTTAAAGTACATCTTCACCGTACACACTCTCCAGCTTAATTAGCTGGATATTTATTTCTCATATCGACTGTGATTACTCATTAAGCAAGTGATCTCCAGAGTGTTGTCTGTGTGAGCACACTTTATTAAAATGAAGTATTTTTAAAGAGGCTCTCAGGAAGGTTCTCGACTTATGTTCAACAGCATGAACCAGTACGTTTAGCTTGAAATATATATTCCAAAGAGCTAACAGAAAGATTTTTCCCCTGGATAGGTATGGGGACCACCCCTGCAACCCTAGTAGAGGAATATAAGGAAGATAATGGATATATGGAATGCATGACATAAATTCAGTTGCACGTTAAATCAATAAGAAGTTAATCTCATCTCGTTATCTTCCTTTACTAGGGTCACGAAGGGCTTCTCCATGCCCATCCAGAAGACAATGATTTGGCGATAGACAAAGAAACCCATGACAGGATGCAAATCCATTGCTGAGCATACACTCACTCACACAGACACATAGATAGGAGCAATTTAGTGCAGCCAATTTACCTTGAATCCATGTTTTTTGACTGTAGCAGGAAACAAGAATTTTACTTTACCCAGATTGGGATCTCCAGTGCCTAGGGGCAAACATCATAACCACTATGCCAACATGCCGCCCCAATAAAAAGTTATGATAAAAAAGTAAAGGATGCCAATTTTAAGGATGTGACACTGATCTAAAAATTCTCATATTAGCTAAAGTTTTTATTGCAACAGTTTTTTTTTTGTTGTTTATTTTTTATTTTTTATCTAAAGCAGCTTGGACATGGTAATCTGTTATAAATTATAACATTGTATTTCAGTATATGGTTTATCCACATCCCACATCAGATATATTTATATAATAAAAAAAAACTGTCAGTTATTCTACTAATATGGCATATTTCATGCTTAGTCATGCCTGTCATCAGTAATACCTGCAGAGAGATGTCTATTCTCAGACAACCTCCATGCCTGTTGGTGAATCATACACATATGCCCACAGCAAATTAGGTCTGACTGCATGGATAACAAGCCTTCAAAATAGACTCTGGATTTGTTGAGTTGGAACAAACCTTGTGTCATAACTGTGGTGACAGGGAGAATAGAATTGCACAGCTTTCTTGCGTCATGAACCATGATGAAGCATTTCAGGCTTTCATTGTATAACCATGTTTGCCATGCCTTTTGAATTGCTCAAATTTCTCCTCCTACATCTTTTCATTCTTACTCTAATTCTCTTTACTGCATCCAATGTTTAGTTTTAAATAAGCCTTGGAATGAATAGAGTCTGCCTACGTAAGGCATAACCATGATCCCAAGACCTAGCTCCCCTCAAGAACATGACTCATTAAAATATACAAGGCGATGCAGATATTCAAAAAATTCTAATTACTATTAAATATATATATATGAAAGCACGCAGGTGGAGCTTCAGTACTGTGCACGGAGCTGATATCATTAATGGTGCAGATGCATTTGGAGCCAATTATGCTGGGACATATGTACTGCACTTCTCTCTCACGTATGTTACCATGCATGGCTTCTATGGTCAAACTGTTCGTAGACTAAAAGAAGAAGGTATAAAAGCTGAAAGTAAACCTTTAAATCTGATGATGTGCATAGGATTCTTATAGATGAAGTCACATCAGTATTAATTGACATTTATAGGTAAACAAATGTTCAGAATAGTATTCAAAAGTTCTATTTTATAAAGCTTATTTTAATGCTGATTGCTTTAAAAGCTATTATTAAAATTAAGGATGGAGTAGTACAAATGAGCCCCTTTGTTCTTCATGTGTTCCGTTTTTGTTGTGTTTCACAATAAAGTCTTAACAAATGCCATTCTTTCAGACTTTTGCTTTTATGGTCCAATTATTTTCAGATTTTTGATACTGTGTTAAGACAAGTCTGGGAAACACTGGCACTTGATAAGTCCCCGTCCCAATTAAGACTTTAACAATGACTTTGTGCATAATTTACTTTCACAAAAATTTCACACAAAAACTAGGTCTGTTCTATGTCAGGACAGTATTAACACCAACATAAGCATGTTGCTCAAATAGAAAAGGCTAATATATATATACACAGTATAACAGAGGTGCATGTTGTACCAGGGGCATCTTATGTTGTGAGTGTTAATTGTGCAATGTGTGTTTCTCCACTAACAGTGAATTTAGATGAATATTTTTATTACTATTCAGTTTATTAAAGTGCAAGTAGTCAGATAGAGAGCTCAAATGTCTTTACCCAATTTCTTTTTCTTTTTTTTATAGGATATTAGTGCAGCATTGGGCAGGCACTAATGCTCAAATAATTCTATTAAATAGAAAAAAAAAACACTAAATTTGTACTAAATTTGGCACTTGATTAACTCTTAATATATCACTATCTTAACTTAATAACTGAATATTATTATTAACAGCTTATAGTTTCGAGAATGTTATATAATGTAATGCAAAGCAAACAATTAATTTCATTCCTTACATTCTTAAATCTTAAATAAATGCAAAAAAATGTAATTGCTAAATGCTGTTAAGATCCTGAAGGTTAAATAAAGCTGTACAAGCCTTTCTCTCAAAAGCTGATTGACAGAGAGATTTGCTTCTTAATTCTTTAAAATTGATCCCCCCAATGACCTGACTCCAGGGTGGCTTGATGAGCCATCAGCAACCAATACGATGTGACAGATTGGTGTGAGCTGAGAGTGAATCATGAGTGTTTACCCGGAGAAGGAGTTCTTTATCCTCCACTTCCTTGTGTTTTTTTAACAGACGCTGTTGAAGAGAGTAAGTCTTCCGAATTAATTCCAGAGTGCTGGGGTCTTTTGCCTGCACAGAAACCACCAAATATAAAAATTTTATGTATATATTAATGTTAAACCTAGTTAACATCTCAACCATCTGTAGACCAAAATCCGGTCCCTTTTTGTAAGAAAGGGCACGTATTTAGTGGCTTTGTTATGAAGGGCCAACATTTATAAGCTGCACTTCTTCTAAGTAAAATACAATGGACCATAGTCCACTTGTAAAAAATATAGAGGGCTGGAAATATGACGTATTAATTCCTTTCCTCGTTCCTCCAATAATTCCTTTCTTGTTTAGTTCCAATTTCTACCCTTAAGCTGTGTTCCACCAAAAATTGCTGCACTATGCTGAAATATGTGATTTCATGCAGCTTCAAAAGCTGTTAAATGATAAATATAATACCTTTGTTGAGTTAAAACTGTCCCCTGGGGTTTTACTAAAATGGTTGCAGCATGGTATGAACTAAATCCCTCAAGAGTTAAGAACTACAGCATTTTTGTAATCTTTTTTTAGCTTCTGGTCAGTCACATATCCTGTACAAAGTGGAGTGCTGACATTACCATGGCAACTCTGTCAATAATGATGCTGGAGCGAGCAGAAAGCCATGCTGTTTCTAACAAAATTTGCAAGTAGTAAATCAGGAACCACGAGTACTTTCCTTTATTGTACCTGGATGATCCTCTGTACGATTTTCCAAAACCTTATGGATTTTTACCAAATCAAGTCAACAGTGATGTTCATGCCAACATAAAACCAAAACAGGTAACAGTGTTGGACTCGCAACCTTTCCCTGTCCTTTAAAATTAGCTGGTATTCTTCAGTCATCAAGAGTTGCTGGTTCTTTACTTCACTATAATTAAATAAATCCGATTACTTCTTTGAAAGTTGACTTATCCAAAGCAGAAATTCAAAGGTGTACTTAATAAAAAAGCCGGTGAGTGATTTTTTTTTTTTTTACATGTTGTGGTCAAGTCACCTCAAGTTTCCTCCAGCGATGGACATTGGTGGGTTTCTGAAGTTCTTCCAAGGCCAGGCATCTTTTTTGAGCTCTCAGCAGCATATCTTGCAATTTGGACACTTCCTCTCTGTAGAAAATACACATCATTTGGTGAACTTATCAATCACATGTGATCTGTAATGCTGGCATTATCATGCATGATTTGACATTTGGCTTTAAAGTTCACATTAAAAAGTACTGACAACCTAGACAACTAATTCTTAAGCTTATTTGACAATATGTATCACTTCATTCTTGATTGTTTATTCTTAATTTTGAAAAAAATTATAGCAGTTGCTGCACAGAACAACATTAACACCACACTTCAAACTCTAGCTTCTGCAGTAGTAGTTTATATTTTGCTAGGCTCCAGACCAAAGCCACCAGGGCCTTTGGCTCATGTCTGCAATTAAATCACAGCCATGATGTTATTTGTGGTAACACCCTTCTTTTATGTTTTATTATCTCATTATAAATTGCATTGGAATATGGATCAGAGGCTGTATATTGTCAAATCCCAGAAAAGTTAGTCAGGATTTTAAGAGTGGCAAGTTTTGCAAGTTATATCTCCACTCACAAAGCTTACTACTTTTAAAGTCACAAAGGCAATAACAGCAAGCACCCAGGTAATGCTGATATCCCACATATTTATTGCTACCACAGTAATGAATAAAAGTGGGCGGTTGCTGGGGAGCCATCTGGCTGCCTGCCGAAAGTAAGGCAGTCCAAGAGTAACTAACCTGGAACCTAATAAGCAAAGAACTGGGAGTAACATATGGTGTGTTTTGTATGGTTCGCCCAGCCCAACTAAAAATGGAGGAGAGATGGTTAAAAACAAGGTGGGTACAGCTTAAACTAGGGAGGAAGAAAGAAATCAATTTAGAAAGAAAAATTGTGTGAAAGAGGAGGCTGGGTAAATGGTATTTGTTATGTATACGAATAACTATAAAGAAAAAAATTTACATTGTTAAAAGCACGAGACATTTGCATGTCCACCTCTCAGCACTAGATTACAACCGACCGCCCCCCCCCCCAACACCACCACCACCACAACAATGATAAATCAAAATTCCATTTCTTTGTATTATTCCAAAAGAGAATCAAAAACATATACTGCTTGGATTTCTTTTGTTTGTATGGTATCTTATAAAGATTACTTAAGCAGTAACCCAGCAACTGGATAAAATCTACAGTTAATGAGTTGGGCAAATTACCATAAGCATTGTTATTGTGACTGTGATTGACATGGATGATTACAACTGTTATATTGACTTTATGTCTTTTAAATATCTACATTTACACTCTGTGTGTACTAAAAGTTTTTCATTGTTTTTATTTTCACACATTATTTTCTTATATTGTTTAAAACGTTCCCTTTGGTTCCATATCAATTTGGAGCAGGTCTGCGCTATGTTAGGTTGAGTGTTAAATTCAAGTGAAATCTTTCTTGTTGCTTCCAGTGCAACAACAGTGCGTAAAAGTGATTCACTCTCAGGACCATAGAACAACATGACTGGTTGAACTAGTCGCATTGCTTTCTATTTTAGGTTTCCCAGAGGAGGGTATAGGATGCTGTGTCTGCAGATGAAACAGAATACCTTTGTGACATGCAGGTATACATGAGGCAGTCAAACACAAGTGACTACAGATGCCATATTACTTTGTACAAAACAACAACTTTGTCAAAAAAGTTAAAATTGAGTTATTGGGAAATGTTTAGAAGACACTTCGTTAATAAAAAGAGTACAAAACCACTCTGACCATTAGCACAGTGCAAACAGTGCTATTTTACACCCTCCATAAGACCCACACCTATGAATTATTAAAAATTTGCATATCCCTTTTGCATGTTTTGCGCTACACATGGTGTACTATTCTTGTTATTACAAAACAGCAAAGACACACAGATACACCTTTAATCAAGCTGCACAATGCACAGTTCACAAAAAATCACTAAAAATCACTAAATAGGGTCCCATGTGTACAACCTTGAAGATTGTGTGAGAATATTTTAGTAGTTCTTTTAATTTAATTGGCATTGTTATTTAAATACATACCATATAAATTACAAAAAAATCTCAATCTGAATCCAATCTAAAGCATGTTAAAGCATGTTAGACAACTCTTCTTTAACCAGACCTGCAACTATTTAGTAGCAAAGATATAGATTTTTTGCATTTTGTCTTTTCAATTTGTCATGTCATCAAAAACCCACTAAGTTTCATGAAAATCACTGCGCAGAAATCTAACCAGTCCATCAATACTTTTAGGAGTTATGCTGCACTAGGTGAGACACACCATGCAGAGAGCAGAGGTGCAGAAAAGCTTGTTTTAGTGATTTGTCATCAAGCTCTCTCAGCATTAAAAGATCCAAAAGCAAAAAAGTGCATCAGTCTTTCAATCGATCTATTATAGTATACAATCTGTAGAAGTAGGGGCGGCACGGTGGCTTAGTGGTTAGCATGTTCGCCTCTCAGCGCTAGGGATTCCCGGTTCGAATCCCCATCTGGGTGGAGTTTCCATGTTCTCCCCGTGTCTGCGTGGGTTTCCTCCGGGTTCTCTGGTTTCCTCCCACAGTCCAAAAACATGGATCAAGTCAATTGAATTCTCAAAATTGCCCCATATATAGTGTGTCTGTGTGAGTGAGTGTGTGCCCAGCGATGGATTGGCGCCCTGTCCTGTGTGTATCTGCCCAGCGACCAATACGTTCTCCCCTGGATGGGCATGGGGAACCCCACCGCGACCCTAATAGAGGATAAAGCGGGAGATAATGAATTAATGAATCTGTAGAAGTAACAGTAATACCTAACAGAGTTTTCCACCAAATGAACCTGAATCCTCCTTGCAGAATCCATTGATGGTTTCTGAAACCATGTTTGGAAATTCAGAAGAAAGAAACATTTCCTGCCATAAAACTCCACATGAAGGTTTAATCGTGAATAAATTTGGAATGGCATTAGGAAAGCAATGAAAGATATTTCTGAATATGTGAGAGGGCACCACCACCACCATCATCATCATCATCTTCTTCAGTAATATGCAAAGCAAATATTGGACCTAATGACTTGGAGATGGCTGTTGATATTATTGATGATGTCCCACAGTATTTAACTGATTGAAAAAAAAATAACATTATGGAAAATATCTAGTAACATCTATTTAAATGCTTGCAACTGAAAAGTGTGTTTGGTATCTTTGTGTGTTAATGAAATAGAATGCAAACCAACAACATACAAAATCATAGTTCAAAATCATGGTTCAGTGGTAATAATGTAACAGTACCTGAGTTCTTCAACTGATGCCACCGCCGTGTTGAGGATTCTTTTATCACGGTGTAGCTTTCTGATCTCCGTCTTGTGAAACTTTATCTCTTCCACCTTCTGTTGATATTGTTCTTCACCTCTGTTGAAAATTGACTGCTGGACTTTGAGCTTCTCAGAAAGTTGGGCAAACTCTTCATTTTGGTTTATCAGCTGAGCTCCCAGTCGGTCACGATTTTTAACTAGCTGGTGAATGAACGACAAACAGACTTTTAGTTTGGGGACAGAGGCTCGATTTAATGATCACGTTTAATTTAAGTGTTTTATGTAAAAGGATCGATTAAACGGTAATACAAAAGTCACTCTTGAACAGTCTATATCTGCTATTTGTTTTGATAGTTTTTACATGGTACCTTATATGAATGAAACGGATGACTCATATTGCCACATTGCATCTCATGGCTTTTTATTTGGGCTTAGAATTTTCTGCAATGGCAATTTCTTTATGTGGGTAGATGTATGACCCACACCTACTGAAAGGCACAAATGCTTTTCTAATATTATTCCGGGATCATGTTCAGTCCACAAAACAAGAAAAACGTTTTTATTCTGAAGTTCAAACGTATTTATGACTTTCAAGTTCCTGCTAAACACCTACCTAAGAAGACTGGTTGGTAAAAGTGCATATGAACTGGAAAAATCAGTGTAGGTGAAAAGTATTACAGGAAATATGCTGTTACATAATGGAATAAATATGTATACTAACTGCAGACTATCTATCTATCCATCTATCTATCTCTGTGTGTGTGTGTGTGTGTGTGTGTGTGTGTGTGTGTGTGTGTGTGTGTATGTATATACATACAAACACATGTGTTGTCACAATTTGGCTGGTCTAAATTGCCCCTATAAAGGTGTGTGTCTATGTGAGTATTGCACTACAAGGTTTCTTGGACATGTTCTGTACTTTAAAGGTGTTATATATAAACACCTTTATATGGGTTATTAAAAAGGTATTTGTTACCTATAACAAAGTTTGATTTCAATGTGATGTTCCTGCTCATCAAAGCTGAAACATGTTCAGTCTCAGTTGTATATCAGTGACACAGCTAAAAGCAAACACCAGAATTCTCCCAGTTAGTAACCCAATGCAAGTACTGAGCTCTCTCTGGACATGATCTGATCACTCAGATACTGTTAGTTAAACCATGATGTCACACCATTTGCCAGCACTACATTTCCAGCACCTTTGTTAATTTTCAAACTGGCAAGTTCAATCTTTCCACTCCCTGCACTGCCTGTGCCTCTTTTACCTTCTTTCCCATTAATGAGAACCTGACCCGAGGTCTGACATGATTCTTTCTCTCTGAAATGGGAAGCTGTGGCCACCGGACCTCATATTGACTCAATGTCTAATGACTTTGGAAGCAACCCAATTTTTTACATTCTTAGAAGCAGAGCAAGCTGGTGGAGAATACTGAAGCAACCACATGTACATATTTGTGCACACTCTCATTTCTTTCATACCTGTTTAAATACTTTCTCCTGCTGGTTTTTCTCATTCTTAGCATCTGTTATGTTCTTCTTTAACTTGCGTCGTTTTTCTTTTTGACATTCAATAAAATTCATGGTCTCTTCGGCCTGGTGCTTCATTTTCTGAATCTCAGCCTAGAGTTAGCATAAGAAATAAGGTCTATTTAATAAAATTTGCATGGAAAGAAAAGGAATGGTTTACTCAAATACTTGCTTTAGGATGCTTAAGGATATTATAAACCTTTAACGCTTTTAAACCTTTCACCAGTATCGTTTAAATAGCAACAGTGCTTGTGAATATATGTACATTGTAGTCTCAAAATGTTTGTTCAGGTACATTTCTCACATATTGCTGCACACATCTGCATCTTGATGATGAAAGACACAGGTGCACCACTGACTGAAAATCAACATAGACAGACGGCAACAGTCATGTTCATTGCTAACTTGGCAGTGAACTGTCAACAAATGCACACAGTGTAAAAAACCCTAGCGTGTGCCATTTGGCAAATCTTTTACACCTATAACAACAATAACAGAATACTAATTAAAATAACATTATTCTATATCAAAAAGAAAGTGCACCTATCAACTAGCAATCCGCCACGGTCAAACCACATCTGGCATTTTAAGTGACACGCAGATAGGTTTATTTACCCAAAACAGACCCATGAATTATTGAGAGTAATAATACATATATTTTGCATCTTGTGGTTACTTTCCCGTCCTAGTAATAGCAAACACACACTGACTAAATCAATCTGCATTGTGTGTGATTGACAGCTTGCTAAATATTGCTAAAATAGAGCTTATAGACTTAAAAATTGACAGATTTTGACTTGTACAATAAACCTAAAATAGTGCATGCAAAAATACACGCTGTTAAATCAGTTAAAAATAAATCCAAGCTCTTAAAATTTAGCTCTGTCTGCACTCCTGGAGGGCATATCTTACCCTCCGCTGCCAGACTCATTTTGACACTACAGACAAATCAAGTGTTAATACAAATGACATGTTGACCAGCAATGAATTTCTACAAATTCATAAAAATAAAAGACTTATAAGTTGACATTGCATTCCAAACTTCATGACAATTATTTAGAGACAGTTTTTTTCCAGCAAGAGCATGTGTCCACTTAATTAAATTAAAAGTTATTCGTCTTAGGTAAGTTTGTCCAGCAAAGATGATGGTCGTACTGTTTATAGGAGCATGCTGGATGGACTACAATACCCATAGACATGGAATCTAATCCTGGACCGAAGAAAAACCAAGCCCAAATAATAAGAGCCTTCAATGCGCCAACCAAGTTAGTTCTTGAGTTGAATATATTGAATCCATGCCCAAATAAACCAGTGTCAGGTTTAAAAACCAAACTGGCTTAGCTACTTTGTAGTTGCTGATTATTTTATTCTAAAAGTTTACAATTAAATTAACAGTTTAAAAAGTTTGTAAACTAGTCGGGAAAAGGAGAACAAGGATAAAATTTTTACTATATTTGAGAGCAATGTAAATTTAACTTCTACCGACCTTAGCTACACTCTGTTAGCTACAACAGTTGATGAGGCATGTAACATGATTTTAATAGGACAGATGTTCATGTTTTTTTTTTTTTTTTTTTACATAACAGTTAGCTGGACTTGACCTTGGCTAGGGGCAGTCTTTTTCTCCTCTTAGACATTTTTCCGTGCCCTGTGGTGATTGGATTGTGCAGTCTGTTTATTAGAATGTTAATGCATTCTCATAAAGCGCACTAATTGGAAGCTAACCAGACAGTGTTGTAAGGGGAGTCTGGCTCCGGGCAGGCCCAACACAAAATGCTTTTGGTAGGCTATGAAAAAAGCAATATAGCAGAAAAAGAGAAACTAAAAACAGAAGTTTAAAGGTTAGATTAACAAAGAAAACTTAGCACATTTATTGACTTGCTGTTCAACAAACTACATCTTTATTAGAACAGTTGCATTTAAAACTTTGGTCTATGTTTGCCAGATGTGCACCCATACACATTTAATTATCAACTGTTAACTGTACTGACTGCATTACTGTAGGCTGTATTCAATGAAAAGCAGAGATTGAAAATGTCTTGTCTAATTTGGTTTCACCAATTTCTAACCACCAGTGTATAAAAGACACATTATACTACAGCTGCATGCTCAGGCATATAAATCAACTTACAAACTATATTCATTAATAATTCATCTTAACAGTGTGTTTAATTCTTCTGAGCAGCCATTCACACTCATTATTCACTGATTACATAATCATTTCTAAAGCAGGAACTTTCTCCTGAGACCTGCTTTTATGCTAATATATAAAGGGGAAAAAAGAACCAAGTTAATAAATTATTGGTTTAACAAAACAATAGATTTAGGTTTTATTTTCAAAGACAGTTAACGCATAGCCTACCACTGGTATTTCTGTATTCCTTACAGATAATATCTGATAGTTCAAGATTTTGTGCTAAAATTCATATTGATATTAAAAATGCCAAAGTAAAAATGACTACATAAAATAAATTAACAAGTGAGGTCTAGAAATTATTATTATTATTATTATTTTTTAGTTTTGAGGTCATCTTAATAAAAAAAAATGTTTCAAGTTGAAACATCCTCCTTTTCCATCCTTTCTGGCTTACTTGCTCAATTCATGTAAAGCCAAATTCAACTCTAATGTCAGTATTCTATGGTTTTAATATGAAAAAAGACTCCTTAAAGAGTGACTGGTAAGACAAGCCAATGTGTCTTTATGGGATAATTTGTGCAGTCCTAATGATGCGCAGTGGTAATTCAGCCAGTTTTATTACATACCACATGTCAAGCAATCAGTGTTGTGGTTAATAACCTTTTGAAACTCTTGCCTGGATCTGTTGCCCTGTTACAAGTTATTTTTGTTGAGTAGCTGGGGGAAGAGTGTGATGCTAATGACCACCAGCACCCATTTTTAATGGCGAGGCCACCGCTAATAATGTTTTTTTATATTGCAGCGGAACTTATGATTCAGTTATCAAAGCAATATCCGAACTGTGCCATATCCCATAACAATTACAATCCTAATTGGATGAGGAGCATGTGGCATGAACGAAGACCAAAAGAAAACGTGGTGGGAAGGAAAAAGAATGAATATCATTTCTCAGTCCAGTACACAAGGCCTTTGGTGTGAACTGGCACTAAATAAAAGAGAAGCCAGTTTGAAAACACAGATGCGTGATCATGAAAAGGAATTAGACCTTTACATCTCCTTGATTTTTTTTCTTTTTTGGTGAGAAAGAAAAAGTCCAGATCAGGTAATTGGATGGGATCAGGTCCTAATCATTATTGCCTCCCTGTTACTTTCTGTAGATGCAATTCATTAGAGTGGAAATTACAACACAAACAATGGCTTACTGAATAAAGAACACAGCCGTGGTTTTACTGTTCATCTTATCTAGTTATCTTGACCGCTGAATTCTCCACTGGGGTCACAGAAGTGTTCCCCATGCCCATACTGAAGAGAACATTTCGAGACAGAGTGCCAATCCATCGGCTGGAGCACATACACACATTACATATGGGCAATTGTGAGCAGCCAATTCACCTTGAATCCATGGTTTTAAAAAGTGTCTGCAAAATAACAATGTAGCTATTTACAACAGTTAATGAGTGAAAACATGGCAAATTCATTGTGTATTTTTAGCTAAGTAAATTTTAAAGAAAAAAATTAGTGAATTAAATAAATAAGTAAGCAAATATAATAACTCAGTTTTGGATTTCATACTACCGAATTCACCATTCAATAAAGCATGATACAGATCTTTATAAGACTTTTGTCCTGAGAAAAGTCTGGTTTATATGAAGATATGTCCACATCTACAAGTAAATGCAGCCATCATTACATCTGGTAGATTTATTAGGTTGAAGAGAATTAATAATAGCACATAATAAAGCTTGATTCCTTTGTATAGTAATATAAACTATATTAAGTTATAACACCAGTGTGCACCTGAGGTATAAAGTTCTCTCAAGACGGCTATCAAATCAGAGATCCTTTTTAACTTCCAATTTCTCTTTCATCGACATAACTGAATTATTAAAACAATTCTCAATGATCTTGAAAAGAAGGACCAATGCATATTAATTTATCCTTTCATGTTAACTGTTGATCCAAAAGCAAGATTCTCAGGATCTCCATGCTTTATTACATATACCTAAAACTGTACTGAGGATTCTATTGTATGTTCTGCCTTATTCTTCTTTACTGCAGTTCATTATTATGATATTAATATTTTCAAACTCCTATTAACAGGTAATTAGTGAAAGTCTGTCTTGTAAGGGAAAATGAACAAGGAAGGGGAATAAATTATGATTTTGTTTTCATCTGTTTGGTCATTTCAACAGAAAAATAAAAACTGGGCTAAGTCAGGCTTCTCCAAAGTGCTCATCTAAGATGTCACTTAGATATCAATGTTTGAAATGTAGAAAAATACACTTTAAAATCCTGGTTCTTTTCTGCGTCCTTATATATAGTCCTTATATATAAAAGCAAAAGAAAAATATCTCGTAAGCAATCAGCGTTCTGGGCAGTGCAATGCAGCATGTGGAGATAAAAAAAGCTTTTGAGTACATGACTGAGTCAAGAAAGTGTTCCAAATGACAGAAGGCTATAAAGTGATATAGAGTTATTGGTAATTTAAAAGCACTGAAAAAGTGCTAACTTAAAAATAAAAAACGGAACTTTTTTGAAAATCCCAATGACTGCTGTGCACCCATATTCTTAGGCTAATTTTATACACCCCTACTATACATCAATGTTATTTCATTTGAATTATTTAAATTGAACTCATTCTGTCACATAGCAGCTCTTCTGTCTCTGTGTGTTCGATTTATCTGTGTTTTTGGTAACACTTTCTGCGAATCCGGTATTCATAATGCATTATAACATTTGTCATAATATAGTTGTTTAAAGGGGCACACGGTGGTTATAAAAGGTTATAAAAACACTTTAATAAAAAAAATATGTATAATTTTTTATTTAAAAATGTGTTTATTTAAAAATAAATCATTAATAAACAGGTCTTTCGCAATTTTAATCTTGGTCAATATAGACTATGTAGTAGTATAACATCTACAGTGAACAAAATAAGCTAGAAGAAGCAAATGGTGCTTTTTATTTTGGGTAGAGGAAGAGTAGTTGTTACAGTACTGTACCTTAAAAGCCTCGTTCTCTTTTTCTATCTGTTGGAACTCCTGGTCCTCTTTAATAAGTGCTGCTGTTTTAATTTTGATCTGCTCCTTGAGCTGGTAGATAGTTTCATTTAGTTTGTCCTGCTGGTGCTTCATGTCTATGAGATCATGCTGAAAATACATACACACATTAAAAAAGACAAAAGAACAGTGGATAAAAAAGTATTGTGTTCAGATAAAAAAAAGTATTGTGTTCAGACAAAAAAAAACTACAGATCAATTAAAGCACAAGGAAAGACCCTATTGGCAATACACTAGCTGGACAACTTCCCTTTGACTAATACACACACTCTGGCAGTGTTAAATATTTTTATTAATATAAGTTTATTGCTTCTATTAACTTTATATATCACCTTCCAAAATGTACCAAATAATCCTTCGTAATTGCTACTTATAGCATTCTTACCAGAAAAAACAGCATTATGGGGTAGAATTACATAGACCAACCAAATTTAGTACAAAAACTACAGAAGAAACTACTGCTATTTGCAAATTTGCACATTCTTTTTCTGGTCACTGATCTCACCTCACATGTCACTTTACTTCTACTTGGGTTACTAGTAATGACTTTTTAAGCTTAGGGTGTATAGAATGTTTAATTAATGTTAAAGGTTTACTTCTGCACCGTGGGTCTGAGGAAAGCTTATGACAGCTTGCTAAAGATCATTAAAATAGGGCCCAAAACTTTGAAACTGAGAAAAGTTCCTACTAAAAATGTGTCCATTGGTTTTGACTAAAATCAAAATTCTGGACAAATAATTCATTTGCTCATTATATAAAACATAAAAGTAACAAAGGCTAAAAGATAATAGGAGGTTCTATAATTTTGTATGTGACATTTTCATGTTTACATCCAGGGGCAAATTAAGATACTATTTATAGTATACATTTATATTAAATAATTGCAAACTAATCACAATCCTGATACAAACATTTACAAATACATGTTTAACTTTAACAACTTCTTCAGACTTCAGACAGAAACATCTATTTTTTTTCCTCAGGAGGAAGAGTGTGAAGAGTAAAAGGAATACAAAATGTGGGGATTGTGCTTTGAAAACTTCTCCCATGTCACACTATAGCTCCACTTTTTATTCTCTTTCAAGAGAATTAGCTCAGACACTTAATAGAAGTATAGGTAAAGACTTTAGAAGTTGAAGAGGTAAATGATTGCCTTCAATTGTTTTACCCTTTAGAGTCACAATTACAGAGAGTGCACAAGATAATGCAGGGAAAAGCAGGAAAAAGAATTCAATTGAAGAGAAATGTAATCATAAGCTACTGTAATATTAATGGCGACCATTATCAGTGAATACTTGTGACTTAATTGTAATAAAATTTGGCATTCGGTTGTCAGTTCAATCACTTTTTTTTTTACCCCATGCATTCAGTAATATTTTTACTAAAACAATGAATGTAATGCCAATAATATCTTACATCACCCTTTTATTAGAGTATTGTTCAAATTGATCTAAAATACTAAAAGTATTAGAAAACAGATATACAGTACATGCTATTATGTGAACTATTATGTCTGAATGCATTGGGTGTATAAGGGGTGTAGATAATCTTATACCTGAGTCTTTAAAAGATTTTTGCTGCGCTGTCTGCTTTCAGACTTAGTGGCCTCATAGAGCTCCTGCTGATGTTGGAGCTTCATCTCCATATCAGCCACTTGCTGCTTGAGTTCCAAAATCTGCAATTCCCGCATTTTAATTTCGTCCATATGCAACAAATCCTATAAAAAGAAAAAAATAGGTTAAGGTAAGATAAAGAGAGGCCAGAAAAAGCGACATTGCTCACTTCCAATTTCTATTCAGTCCATTTGGCTAAATCATTCCCAACCGGAATATTTTTAGATTGCTGATAGGTCTGTGAACACCCATTACTTTCCTTTTTTTAATGGAATGGAACATTTAAATTGAATCTCATTTAAATACTACTGAAAATTTTATTGCTTTTCACAGCACATTGCCGAAAATTTGACTGTGTGGGACGTTACAGGTTGAAGTAAAAATGGAATAGGAATGTAATTGCATGGATTTACAATATTAGACTGCTACGCTACCCCTGGGTAATCCAATTGTGGAAAGCATGAGTATATTTATACGTAAAACCAAGAGGACAAAAATGACAGAGCAAGACTTGCAAAAATATATTTAAAGCATGCCAAGAATGACACTTCATTTGTTTATGCATGAGCATTATGAAGTTAAGCTTCTTCTATATCTCACTTACACTGAGTAACAAAACCTTTCTGGTCTGTAGACTAGTTTTGGATTTAAAAAAAAATTAAATGTAATGTCTATTTTTCTAAAATAACCATGAGATGTAAGTTATCCTAAAGTCGATGACCTCATCCATACACCCCAGACTTGTATAAAATGCATGGCTTCTACTCCTAAATTCTTCGATACTTAGGATGAATTAATGAATAATAAATCCAAAGCAGTTGTAATGCTTCTTCATGACATGAAAACAATGTATTCTGTGAAACCTTTAAGAGACAGATGATACAACAGCTGAATAACAATGTATGGGAGTCTTAATTATTAGTCCTTTAAACTGAAGAAAGAAAAGGAAGTGTGAGTGTGTGTTTGTGCGTGAGAAAAGGAGCATGAGGGGGAGAGAAAAAGAGATGAAAAAAAAATCAATGTTTAATATTTTTCTATTATTAATATTTCGGCTATGGTGAGGGTATGGTCGAATGTCTAAATCCTAACTGAATAATGGCCATCAATACATACTACTACCATTTAACTTCAATTGATCTTCCTCCCTTCAAAGAATTCCAATCATTTAGATGTCATATCCATAGCAACCACCACTAATCTTCATTCTGCTTCAATTCAGCTGAAACACAACTACGTTGTTTGGAACCAAGTCATCTGACCTGCTCCGGCCTTAAGTTCATTTCTCATTACACAGTACCTGAACTAGTAAAGAGCAGAAATGTGTAAAGTAAACCAAATAAATCTCTCCTCATGAGCTTGAATTTCCAAAAACTTAATAAATACATTATACACATCTCACTCTCACTCTTACCCTCACTCTTGCTCTCTTGCCTTTCTTCTGACTAAGTTTTATAACAGAATCTGGTAATACTTTCCATAAATCCGTTATTCATAATTCATTATTTGAGAGCTTCTTTAAGATTTATTAACTATTCATAATGCTTTATAACATTTGTCATAAGCCTCTGTTAATAAACGTAAAGACTCATCATAATAAGTGTTATAATGCTATGATAAGAGATGACATAAGATAAGATAAGAGAACAAAAGATGACATAACACATTATATAATAATTTCATGTAAACCTTGAATTCTTGCACTTGCACTTGGAGAGCATCAGTGAGTGAATTACAAATTGTATTCATTTATTTAATTTTATTATAACACTAGACTAAGTTTCCTGCTAATGTTAATTTATAATTGACATGAGGCTATATGTAATTGGTCGCATCTTGGTGTTGTTTTTTGTTTTGGCAGAAACAACATTTTATTTAACTAAGAGAACAACAATAAAGCACACCATACAAAACAACTTCCTCATCCACTAAATATAAGTCTTGGCCACCGATCACTAGTGTTGCTGCTTGAATTAGTAAGCGGTGATGAGACATAAATTGCTTCTTGGTGTGGACAAAATTAGGAATTTATAAGAGGGACAGCAAAAGCAGGACATTTAGGATGAGGTTTACATTGGCAGAAGGATGCTGAGGATAAAATTCACCAGGCAAGGAGGAGAGGAAGAATATAGAGAAGGTATATGGATGTGGTGAGGGTTGAAATGCAGGTATTTGGGGTGAAAGTGTAAGACACTCGGGTCAGGTGAGATGGAGACTACTGATCTGCTGTAGCAAACCCTAAAATTTAGTCTTTTATCCAAAATAAAGATTACACATTGAAAATAAAGCCTTGTAACATTAGGAGTGCAATGCTTTTCACAGAGTTGGTACCCTTAAGATATATTTATCACTGTTTGGAAACATGCATGTGGCTTTTTGGCTTCTACAACATAGTTATCAGGAAGATAGTTATTATGAGATTCACTAATTAGCCCTGAGGTTATATGCATATAGATGGTACACTGAAAACAGAAACTGACTTTTATTATCCCCATTATTAACAGTAAAAAAAAAGTCCCTCTTTCCACAACACTTCACTGCAGCAATGAGCAGTAAGGAGTAAATGCTGGCACAGGTCCCAAGAGTACATTTTCTTAGTTCCTGCTAATTGTCTGACCAATGATTTGATGTTAGGACCATTAAAAATTTAATATACTGCAATTTTCAGTTTGGCTCATTGTTTTTGCCCAAGAGTTTGTAGTGTTCCTAATAAGATACTTATTAACTGTATCAACTGTACACACCCTTGGAACCAAACACTTAGAACTTAGAAAGCAGTTAATTCATTTAATACCTGCTGTATTATATGGGGACTGTTGTGACTGTTTATTAAACAGGTCAAAGAATAACAAAGAACACACACCATTTGCAGCAGACGCTAGCTAATGTTCTGCCAAATTTCAGACAGCCAACTGTATTTAGGGTGGTACCCATAGCTATAATCTGAAACATGACTGTGAAGCGGTCAGTGGTCAGATTTTCTGCTGTGGCAGATTATTTATTCACATGTTCAGCATGTTAAAATGTTAAGGAATCATAAGTGCAGCAATTAGAGCTTGATACCAGAAATCAGGGACAATAAATTCAGGGCTGAATAAACATATTATAATATCTGAAAATCTGAACTGCATATACAAAAGACACCTTATTGGCATCATTTAGAGTAGTGGTTCTCAAACTTTTCAGACCAAGTACCACCCATTATCCAATCAAAACTTCCATGTTTTTTTTGTCACAGTACGACAAATGGCAAATATCAGGTGTAAGTGTATATTAAAGGAATAATCATGGAAAAGAAGTGTTATTAGGCATGACGCACAGCACAGTAAAGTTACACTTATTTCTGTGATTTACTACAATAATACACAACCTAAAGTGGGGGGAAACCGGAGAACCCGGAAGAAACACACACAGACACGGGGAGAGCATGGAAACTCCACCCAGATTGGGATTCAAACCGGGAATCCCTAGTGCTGAGAGGCGAACATGCTAACCACTAAGCCACCATACCGCCCTGGTTACAAACATATTATAAAAAAAACAAGTTTTGATGCATAAATGTGTTTATTGAAAGAAAACTAAAGCTAATAACCTGGACTTCCACAACATAATCTAGTCTGTTTTTTAAATTGAACACTGATTGCCAAGTAACATGTTTCTGGTTTCTCTAACAATCAAATTTAAATGACAGAGCGCAGTTGGGTAAATAATATATTGCGTATCCATACCATGATCTGGCGTACTACCTCATGCTACTTTGGGTACTACCAGTGATACGTGTTCCACAGTTTGAGAACCACTGATTTAGAGCTGCCAACAAATATAATGATTCAATAATTCAACTATTACTATAAATCAAGACAAACACTAGTGCATATGAGTCCTTTTGGGTAATGTTTACATCAACTATAAAATGCGTTTAATATTTTATAAAAGCTTGGCTGCCTGGGAAATTCTATGCACATTGTGTGATGGAGTGTAAATAGAATGTCTTAAAGGGCCAATGTATTTTATGTACGGCCATGACACTGATGAAGTAAGTAAATATGAGTATTACCTTCTGTTTGCGCTCGCTGGCTTCATTACAGTACCGTTCATGCTCCTTTTCCAACTGGCAAATGACGTGGCGCTGTTTCTGAGCTGCATTTCGGTAGTTCGAAATCTCTAGATTCATCATCTTCATCCTTTGTTCCTGCTCTTTGACCAGTTTTAACTGCTTTTTTGTGGCATTTTCGGCCTTAAACATTTCCTAAACAAGCACAAATAACCTCACTGATGTTACGTTGTTTAAATGAGAGTGAACGACACTGATTTTATTACTGCAATGAAATAGCAAGGACATTTTGAATACAATTGAGCACCAGAACGAGAAAAGGAATATAGGAATAATCTATTATCAGTGGCCTAATTTTAAAACTTTAACTTTAATTGGTTTCTAGGCTGAAACGAAAGGGTTTTCATGCATCTGTGATGCATTAGTTTAAAGTCGGTAAAGGGAGATTGTCTCAAAGGTAGTGCTTATTTCAGGATCCACGTTTGCATGAGTGTCTGTGTTCAGATGCATATGTGTGTGTGTGTGTGAGAGAGAGAGAGAGAGAGAGAGAGAGAGAGAGAGAGAGAGAGAGAGAGAGAGAGAGAACAAGAAAAGAAAGAGATTGCGGCATATTCCCAATCCAATTAAATATGAATGGCCACTCATCTCCATATCCAGAATAATACTGCAATATTCAAAAGATCAGTGGTGCAGGAAGCTACCTGATTGTGAAATGCATTTCTGTTTTATGACTATGATAAGTGAGCAAATCTAAGATGAAGAAGAAATTGAGAAGAAAAAGTCAGGGACTGACAATATCATCAAGTGATAACCATCTAGTTTGTTTTTAGATTTTAAGAGAACAGCATCAATTGTCAACAACCACATACATTTTTAACGTGCGTCATTCCCATGTAAGAAAATATAATGGCTTTTTTCCAGCAGGTGTCAGTCGTCATAAAGCCTGTTTTTATCAATCCTGTTTCTAAGATGACAGATCACTGAGTCAGGAGGCAGGTTATGTAGTGTGGAAATGGTGTTCCTTACCATATTTTTATTAATATGTTTTTATCACAGTAGGTTTTTTTTCAATTTATGGAACTTGGAAATTAACATACAATGTAAATAGAAAAGGGGTATGGTCCCATGCCCATACAGGGGAGAACGTTTCGGGCACTGGGCAGATACACCCAGGACAGGGTGCTGCTGGGTACACTTGCTCACACAGAGACACAAAGACACACTCTATATGGGGCAATTTAGAGCATTGAATTTACCTTGATCCATGTTTTTGGACTGTGGGAGGAAACCGGAGAACACGGAGGAAACCCACGTGGACATGGGAGGAACATGGAAACTTCTCCCCTGGATGGGCATGGGGAACCCCCCGCGACCCTAAGTTAACTGCTTTGTTTCATTGGTTTTCCTTTGACGTGGCCCGTTTTTGTTATTTACTCTTCCTGTTTTGGACCATTCCGGAGACCGGCATTGACGTTTTATGATTCGTGGTGTGATTCTGTGTTTTAGTCTGTTACAATAATGATGTTGTTAAATTATTGGAAACATTACCAATAAAGAAAAAGACCTACCTTACAGAAGAGTTCTTTTTCACGGATCATTGCATTTATCTCCTTCTTATAAGTCTCTCCTTGTTTATGTGCTGTCTCCAGATCTAAAGAAGCGAAGCAAAGTTAATGGTTAATTGACATCCATTCTGAAAATTGACAATCACTGATAGGAATGGACAGCGGTCAGAGGTGTGCATTATTGGTAATAATGTTACTGCTGGACAAATGACTCAGCCAATCAGATTTAAGGACCAGAACTACCCATTTTATTATCAGCCATTAACAAACCATCTTTAGATTAAATGATCTAAAGCATAATGGAATCACAGCAAGCCAATTACTTTTAACCGCAGTGAACAAAGTAAATGATTAAGAGAGTGATAAACCCCAAATATACGATGCATTTAGTCTTTGCAACAACAGCCTTGCCAACATAAAGCAAGGCAGACCATAAGAGAGGAGGTGCAGTCAGCTGGGTCTCGGCCTAAAAGTTTTACTTTCCCCTTCAGAACGAAAACTTTTGAACCCTGAAGGCATCTATTTGGACAAAATGTCAGAACTGAATCCCAAATTTTATGCCGGTTACTGGAGGATGAACGGTTATAATTCATTTTTTAGAATGAGACCTATGGCATCTACTGCTAGGAGAGGCATGTCAGTGTGACACAGCCTCGGGGACAGGAAAGGACTTTTAACGCTGCCAGCCAGCAAAATACCTGCGCGCAGTGACAGCGCATGATAAGCTCCTCTCCGTAAATCATCGTTCAGAGCGCTGAGGTGCACGCGTGGAGGTGCGTTTTATTAAAGCTGGATGATTTGTGATTTAAAATGATGATATACAAAAATAAATACATGAATTAACAAATA
Organism: Corydoras sp. C115; assembly: GCA_019802505.1. NCBI lineage: Eukaryota > Metazoa > Chordata > Actinopteri > Siluriformes > Callichthyidae > Corydoras > Corydoras sp. C115. The sequence continues at coordinate 501,067 of JAFMOC010000033.1, read as the reverse complement.
ACAATAAATAAATAAGGGCGGCACGGTGGCTTAGTGGTTAGCACGTTCGCCTCTCAGCACTGGGATTCCTGGTTCGAATCCCCATCTGGGTGGAGTTTCCATGTTCTCCCCGTGTGCGCGTGGGTTTCCTCCGGATTCTCCGGTTTCCTCCCACAGTCCAAAAACATGGATCAAGTCAAATGAGTTCTCCAAATTGCCCCATATAACGTGTGTGTGTGTATGTCTGTGAGAGTGTGCCCAGCGATAGATTGGCGCCCTGTCCTAGGTGTTTCTGCCCAGCGCCCGAAACGTTCTCCCGTGGATGGGCATGGGGAACCCCCCCGCGACCCTAATATATAGGACAAAGCGGAAGATAATGAATGAATTAATGAATAAATAAATAAAAGAAACATGGCAGCATGGTGACTTAGTGCTTAGCATGTTCTCTCAGCGTTGGGGATCCAGGTTCAAAAACATGGGTTCAAGGTAAATTGGCTGCTCTAAAATGCCCCATATAAAGTGTGTTTGTGTGAATGAGTGTGCCTAGTGATACATTGGTACTCTGTCATGGGTGTATCTGCCCAGCGGTCGAAACTTTCTTCCCTGGATGGATATGGGGAAAATATCCACCCCCCCCCCATTATCAAGCAGAAGATAATGGTTGAATGAATGCATGAATTAATTAATTAGTAAATATAAATGAAACAGGACGGCATGGTGACTTAGCTGTTAGCATGTTCGCCTCTCAATGCAGGAGATCCAGGCTCAAATCTCAATCTGGTTGGAGTTTCTATCATCTCCCCGTGTCCGTGAAGGTTTCCTCCCACAGTCATTGATACAAGGTAAATTGAATGCTCTAAATTGCCCTATATATATATATATATAGTGTGTGTGTGTGTGTGTGTGTGTGTGTGTGTGTGTGTGTGTGTGTGTGTGTGTGTGTGTGGCATATGTGGCAATATGTGTGTCCAGCAATCGTTCGGCTCCCTGACCTGGCTGTATCTGCCCAGCACCCAAAATGTTCTCCACTGGATGGACATGGGGAAGGATTTAGTGGAAGATAATGAATGAATGAATGAATGAATGAATAAAATAAACATGTTGACTGTATTATGACAATTTCATTGTTTCCATGATCCTAACTAAAAATGTATCTTTTTGCTACTGCTTTCAGGATAATAAAGAAAGCGATGAACTAGAAAAAGAGCAGATGAGTGGAAATTAATGAGATTAAGTCAGACTTGGAGAGTAAACTCCAGCCAGGCAAAGCTTCCATGTGTGAATAATTAGCAGAATCATTAAAAAGACATCTTACTATTTATTTGGTGGCAGTTATTTCATGTATACAAATTAATAACAATACAAATAGAAGCATTGGTATACACTTTTTTTTGAAAATGGAACCCTTAAAATAAATGCAATTGGAAGGTTCCTCGTGTTCCTGAGCTGTTACCTACCAACAACTGACATTTTGGGAAAAAGGGCCTCACAAAAAACTGAAAAGTTCAATTCACAATAAGACCAAGTAAGTATGACTAAGAAAGTAAGAATAAATGAGTGGGTGGGTTTCAAAAAGTATTACCTTGAGGATAAAGTAGAAGAATGGAGCTATAATTTCATGACTGCTTTGCAGGCCTGCCGGCTCTTTACTCACTTGCCCTGTCTTCGACCTTTATGATCATTAAAGCAAGTGCTACTACATGTTCCATTAATTATGATAGCAATTCTGATTAAAATGACAGAACGGATCTGTGTCATAAGCCCTCATTATGCGAAACTGCAAGCAGCAAAAGAAGAATAATAGGATTTCAAAACTGATCAGTTGATTTAGGGGACAAATAAATAAAACTATTTTATATTAACGTTTTGAATGCATTAATATATTTTCCATGTAGTTCATTCTATTATTCTGTTTATAACACTTTTTATTCTTTATTCTATAGTTTTTATATTTCTAATTCTATGTTTGCTGCAACTATATTGTTTAGCTTGCCTTGTGAGAAAATGTGGCTTGAGATATGGAAAAGCAATAATCAATCATTTATTCATAACATCCGGAGTATCCTACACATCTGTGGTTAAAACATGAATACCCCACTGAGCATTTGGTCCTTATAAGGTTTCTTCCATAAAAACCAAGATCACCAGGGTGTTATTCCTGCAATTAAAATAACTACATGGCTAAAGTTCTGAAGTAGTAGCCTGAGGTCTACACTGACCCTAGAGCATCTGGTCTGTCAGAACAAGATACAGAACAACCTACCAGTCAAGAACACAATACACACCAGAATACCCAAGAAAACAAATAGCAGTATCCTTGAATTTAATGAAAAGCAAGACAAAATCATGTTTATTAATAAATAAATATAAATCTCTGGATGCCGCAGGCTGGCTGGTGGATTTGATTACATATTCCTCCTACGCCGTCATTAGGACCATTATTTTTATCATTACCAAATCTTAAAAAATGTTTCTTGTTGAGAGAAGTCAATATAACGAGACTGACCTCAAAAAACACACAATTTATAAGAAATGAGAAGCAGGAGCTGTGATTCAAATAAGATTCTGTTTCACTGAACTTTAAACATGATAGCTGGTTAATAAAAGCTGGCCAAGGAATATAATTAAAAAACGAAACATTTCCATGTTGTTTTTTTAAATAGACTTCCCAGGCAGCAATGCACTAGACCAAAGTAAAGCTAATTTGCGCTCCACAGTTTCCAAATTACTCCTATTTCCTAGTACATCAGAAAAAACATATAGAAGCTGAAAGAGCAGACGAAAATAAAGAATAAAAAAAGAACACTTCAGTAATCAAACGCAATAAACACCTGCAAGGAGTATGAGAGAGGTGAAGGCCCCGGCAAGAATAAGTCGATGGAAATAAAGCAATGGTAGTAAATTAAAAAGGAACGGAAATAAATAAGAGTGGTGAAGAGAGATCAACTGACAGAATTTCATAAATAGAGAAAAGTAATAAGAGAAGATCAGCAGATAAAGATGGCTATGGTAAAATAAAATGACAGTGAGCACAGTAAGTGAAGAAAACTAGAAAAGAAAGTTAGATGAAGCAAAATGAGAAAAGGAAAAAGATGCTTTCATAACATAAAGTAGGTTGAACTAAAGTAAGCAAGTAATTTATAAAAGCCAGATAGCTTTTAATAGCTAACATCATATAACTTTGTATAGTATACAGTACCAGTCCAAAGTTAGGACACGCCTTCTTTCTCCATTGTTGGTTTCCTCCACTTATCATATAGACGGACTTTGTAGTTTTACAATTACAGACTGTAGTCCATCTGTTTTCATTGTTTTTTGTTAGTCCCCTGTTGGTTCGCTGTTCTCTATTGATAAGGACCATCACAGAACAGGTATACATTGAATGGTGGATTGTTTATCATCAGATCTACATTGACATTGATGTGTTGAGGGGAAATTAAGAATATGAATCTTTGTTTTTGGACTATGTGAGAAAACTCAAGAATTAATAGAAAACCAAACCCCTTATCCTATGCTCTCTATTGGTAGCACCATCACAGAACAGGTAGAATTTGGGTGGTGGATTGTTTGTTAGTTCCACAGTGATACTGGTGTAGTTAGTATTTGAAGCCATGTTTTTGGACTGTGTGACAAAACTCAAGAATTAGGAGAAAACCAATGCAGGGAGAACATGTAAAATCCACCCAGATTGGGATTCAGAGCACTGAGAGGCAGATGGTCTAACCACTTTGCAACAGTGCAGCCCAGATCAAATATTATTGTGTTTTTCACTATGCAAGCCATCCGATACAGGAGGTATTATGAGCAAAAATAAGGTTTTACTTGAAAAAAAAATGTAAAGGACAGTATTCCTTGTAATCACTGACCAATGTATTTAGTATTTTGTAAATATAAACCAAATATCTAAATATTAGAACTGTATTAGAGGAAATATTAGAAATATGAGTAAAGATTTTTTTATAAAAAGCTTTTAAAAAAAGAATTCCACTATATTAATATGTATTGAGAGTAGAAAATGCTGTTCTTGGGCCCATGACGGAATAAAAATTATATTAAACTGGCACAAGAAATGTCATTTTACTCTCTTTTATGCATATTATGGTAAAAAGATTCACAGACCCTTAAGAAGAATCTCAGTTCAGGCGAAGAAAGACTGAAAACTACTGATGAACGAACATGAACAGATGAAAGAGAAAGTGTTAATATTTTAAAAATGTATTTGGCGTATGCTAAATATAGCCACCTGGGCTCGAAGAGACTTCAGAAAATCTGTCATTAAGTGGCATTAACCTTGGATCTCAGGGTGAGCAAATAAATGAATAAGCGCTCTGAGCTATTAGAAAGATTGGTAGATTTAACTGCAGAGGCAGTTTTAATAAGGTTTATTACAGAAATAATGATCCAAAAAACAGGTAGGTAGAAATCCAACATGGCAGATGAAACAGTATTTTAGATCAGAAATGGGACGGTTACCTAAAAGAGCTTTAATTTACATAGGGGATCCAACGACAGGGTGGTATAAACAACAGCAACAACATTTAAAAGGATCCAAAAAACTACGCTGGAGACAAAACGCATGTATATAAGCAAGACACAGGCCAGAAAGCAGAGTTTAAACACACACAGGCTGTCATCCAATCACAGGACAAAGCAAATTAGAAACAGGTGAGAGAAAAAAAAACACGAGAGGTAATGCAGTAATGCATAATGACCACCAGATGACACCAGAAAAATCTGAAACCATGACAAAATTGTTCATGTGTTCAGATTAGATAGATCCAAAGTTTTAGTTCCAAGACTAAGAACACTATACAGACTGGTAACCACAAAAGCCAGCATCTATCATGGCATAAGGTTCATGGCATAAAGAGATAAACACTATATGAAGGGCATTACGACACACCTTTTAATTACTGAATACAGGTTGTTTATTCTGCCTTTTTGCATAACTTAAAATTAAACACCAATCCATGCACTTTGGTCAATAGCTAGCAAAAAGGGGGCAGTTTGGACAAAGTGGAAGGCACGGTGGCTTAGATCTCAGATTGAATCCTGATCTGGGGCTTCCATGTTCTCCACGTCCATGTGGGATTTCTTTTTGTTCTCTGGGTTCCTTCCACAGTCCAAAAACATGGATTTAAGTTAAACTGTCTGAATATACATCTAAATATGCCCCCATATAGTGTGTGTGTCTGTGTGAGCAATAGACGGGCACCCTGTTCTGGATGCATCTGTCATGCGCCCAAAAGGTTCTCCCCTGGATGGGCATAGAGAACCTCTCTCTAACCCTAATCCCTAGTATAGGGCTTCTGATGATTTATTTACCCAGGACATAGCTATTAAATATAAATAGATATAGATAGATATAATGATAGAAAAATGTCAGGCCTCCTTTCGTCCATGCTACAAGATTTTGTGAGATGGATTGGCCAAAGTGGAAGTGTGTAGTTTGTTTCCTGGTAAAGATTTATGGAGCATGCTCATGCATATGTGTGTGTGTGTGTGTGTGTGTGTGTGTGTGTTTGTATCCTGCCTTTTTCTAGTCCTGACATCTGGATCTTCAGTATTTCTCTCTCCTTTTCCACTTCTGCTTTCTGCTCATCCAGGAGATACATTTTCTTCTGTGTTGTATCTCTAATCTTTTTTAGCTTAGCAATTTCCTGATTCATCCGAGTCATTTCCTCCTCTTTCAACTGCATGGAAACACAAGCAGGAGAAATTTTGAATGTATTAATTATATTTTTTATTTTTATTATATATATACATTATTATATATATATGGGCGGCACGGTGGCTTAGTGGTTAGCACGTTCGCCTCTCAGCACTAGGGATTCCTGGTTCGAATCCCCATCTGGGTGGAGTTTCACACCCAGTCCCACAGTCCAAAAACATGGATCGAGTCAATTGAGTTCTCTAAATTGCCCCATATAGAGTGTGTTTGTGTGCGTGTCTGTGTGAGTGAGTGTGTGCCCAGCGATAGATTGGCGCCCTGTCCTGGGTGTATCTGCCCAGCGCCCGAAACGTTCTCCCCTGGATGGGCATGGGGGTATACATTCATTGATTGTATAATGAAAACAATGATTGCAATGATAGCAACATTATTAACAATGTTGCTATCATTGCAATCATTGTTTTCATTATACAATCAATGAATGTATAATAATTATTTAAATATATAAATACACTATTTCAATTATTTAGTTATTCAGCTTGCAATGTTGATATATTGATAGACATTTTCTATATTTATATGTATTAAAATTAATATTGCAGCCAAAAGTGCAACATCAATCTTATCTGAAAGCATCATAGTTTTTTACTGGCAAATGTCAAAAATAAATGAGCTAAGTGCTGCTTAAAACCCAAATGGATTATTAATTTTATCAAGTTTATATAATAATTCCTACGGCACCAAGTAAAGCATTTTCTGACAGAGATTTGTCACAAGATGTACAAGAGATAAACTATGGAATCCCCATATCAGAAAATAGGGGACTAGGGATTAAGATAATGCAAACTGGATTTTTCTTTCCTCTACATGCATCCTATTCTAAAATGTAGATATTACGCTGGGCTTATCTTTCTTAACCATTATCTCATTATAAGACTGAAAAAACGAAGCCATCGAAGCTTTATTTAGTCCACCGGCACATGATTGCATGATATGAAGACTAAATCGTATATAAGGTTGATGAGGTAGGATCTGTCGACAGGAATTAATCTTACAGAAATTGAGGTTTTGTCAATTGTTTCATGGCATTATGTGCAGCAACATTGCAACAATTTCCCTTGCAATGTTTTATTTTCTTTTATTCTTACCTTTATTTTGCATCCAACTCAGACTTTGGCACAATGTGGTGAGCCTTGACTCGTCTGTGCTTACAAAGCAAATCCTTTGATGCATTATCCTTTAATCATGATGTGCTTCACCAGACTTGAATATTTAAATATATTTTTTATCTTTTTTTGCCACATCCTAACCTTCTTTCAGTCCACCGAATACAACACATTTAGAAAGTTATATCAAAGTCAAAAGTCAAAGTAGGCTTTATTGTCAATTCCTTCACATGTTCTATACATACAAAATAATCGAAATTACGTTCCTCACTTTCCCACAGTTACAGACATTTATGACATTTAAACATAAAACAAGAAAGTGAAATGCAGTGTGATGTAGTGGAATTTACAGTAAAAAAGTTTAAATACTATGATTTTGTAGTGACAATGAAGGCAATGTAAATGCGAATTAAGTAGTAACAGTAATGATAATAATAATAAGAATAATAAGAATAATAACTATAGTAATAATAGCAATAACAATAACAATAATAAATAGTAGTAGTAATATTAATATTATTATTAATAATAATTATGGCGGCACGGTGGCTTAGTGGTTAGCACGTTTGCCTCTCAGCACTAGGGATTCCCAGTTCGAATCCCCATCTGGGTGGAGTTTCCATGTTCTCCCCGTGTCTGCGTGGGTTTCCTCCGGGTTCTCCGGTTTCCTCCCACAGTCCAAAAACATGGATCAAGTCAATTGATTTCTCAAAATTGCCCCATTTAGAGTGTGTATGTGTGAGTGAGTGTGCGCCCAGCGATAGATTGGCGCCCTGTCCTGGGTCTATCTGCCCAGCGCCCGAGATGTTCTCCCCTGGATGGGCATGGGGAACCCCACCGCGACCCTAATAGAGGATAAAGCGAGAGATAATGAATGAATGAATGAATGAATGAATGAATAATAATTATATATAATAATAATAATAATAATTAATAATAATAATGGTAAGTATTAGCAATTAGGTGAAAAGAATGGTGGAAAGAATCAACAGAAATCCTGTTTTTTCATTTTGTCAGCTAAATAAAATGCACACTATAAAGTGCTACAGCTTTCCATTATATTCAAGCTGACTGGAGAAAATGACCTCATGAAAACATCTATCTATCACATTCCTGCACTGACATTATTGTCTGTATTTGAGTATTTACTGTATATAGCTATAGTCCTGAACCTGAGAGCGAAGGAGAGAGAGAAATAGAGAAGACATAAAAGGGAGTTTTTTCTTGCCACTGTCGCTTCGACTTGCTCTTCGGGGGTTTAAAGGCTTTTCATTCTGTAAAGCTGCTTTGTAACAATGTACTGTTGTAAAAAGCACTATATAAAAAAATAACTTGAACTTGATCTAGAAGCAGTATTAATAGTTATTGATTTAATATTAAATGTAGTGATGTAATAGAGGCTTTTCAAATATGTACTGTAGTAATTCATAAACATGAAACATAAAAATGTTATTGTGTGTGCATGTGCGTGTGTGTGTGTGTGTGTGTGTGTGTGTGTGTGTGTGTGTGTGTAAGAGGGAAAAAGTATGGGTTAGGGTTAGGTAATTTAATAAAGCATTTGTCTATGGGGCGGCACAGTGGTTAGTGGTTGGCATGTTCTCCTTTCAGCGCTGGGTATCCAGGTTTGCATCCCAATCTGGGAGGAGTTTCCATGTTCTCCCTGTATCCCCGGAGGTTTCCTCCGGGTTCTCCAGTTTCCTCCCACAGTCCAAAAACATGGTTTCAAGTTAAAATGGAATGCTCTAAGTTGCCCTATATAGAGTTTGTGTGTGTGTGTGTGTGTGTGTGTGTGTGTGTGTGTGTGTGTGTGTGTGTATCTGTGTCTGTGTCTGTGTCTGTGTGTCTGTGTGTAAGTGAGTTTGTGCCCAGTGATATATTGGCACCCTGTCCTGGGTGTATCTGCCCAGTACCCAAAAGGTTCTCCCCTGGATGGGCATGAGGACCCCCCCTCCCCCGTGAACCTAGTAGAGTATAATGTGTTTTTTCATGTTCACTTAACTGTGTACGATCAATGTGGGCGTGGGTTGTGAGTCAAAAATACCACCCCCAACCCTGCCGACTTGCCATCCTGTCATGCTGTATATTCTAGTGTCATGCCAGTGACCAAAAGGTACATAATCGAGGTAATTTGTCCGGTGTATGCTTAAGACTGTTTTATTCAATAAAGATTTACATTTTAAATAAAATATAGAAGATGCAGCTACAGATCATTCAAATCCACTTCTTTATCATCACCATGAGTGGGTTCAATAAGCACGTTCTTGTTTGCCTGCGTTTCTTCTTGATTGTTTTCTTACACACCTTTTTTTCTAAATGGCTGCTAATTTCCTGTCAGTAGACAGCACTAAAGACAGCCTAAATGGGAAAAGTCAATAATGACAGAGGTTTTCCACACTGAGCGTTCATTCAGTCTCAACAGAGCTTAAACGGACATGTTATTCTTAAATGTGTCCGTGTAGTGCCCCCTAGTGGTAAGTAACAGATTCTTATAGAAAATATTGCATCCAACCACAGAGAAGCATTTAAAGGTCTTATTTCAGGACATTAATCAAATTGGTCAATGAATCCATATATAAGAATAAATAAAGTAGTTTATAGATCAACACTTTAATAATATATTTCTCTGTCGCTGTCTCTCTTTCTCTCGCTGTCTCTCTCTCTCTCTCTCTCTCTCTCTCTCTCTCTCTCTCTCTCTCTCTCTCTCTCTCTCTCTCTCTCTCTCTCTCTTTCTGTCTCTCTTTCTGTAAAGATTTTTTCTAAATCAGAACACTAGATGGAAAATGCTACAGCTTTCCTTTTTATTTAAGCTGACTGGAGAACATGACCTCCTGAAAGCCTCTATCTATCACAGTCCTGCACTGCCCGTGTGTGTGTGTGTGTGTGTGTGTGTGTGTGTGTGTGTGCATTTTGTCTTTTAGAGAAATAATTTGAGATTTTCAATCCTCAACTAAAAAGCCAGCACAAACACTTCAACAAATATGGTATATTTTGCCCTGAGACATTTCATTATCTTCCGCTTAATCCTCTAACGGGATGGGGTTCTCCATGCCCATACAGAGAACATTTGGGGCACTGGGCAGATATGAAATCCATGTCTAAGCACTTTCACAATGCATACAGCAGTTTAATGAGTGCTTGGTCAGTGATATTGGTTTTGTAATTTCCATCCATCATTATCTTTCACTTTATCCTATATTAGGGTCGCGTGGGGGTTCCCCATGCCCTTCCAGGGTTGAATGATTCGGGCAGATACACCCAGGACAGGGCGCCAATCTATCTGTACAGACACGCACTCTATATGGGGCAATTTGGAGAACTCAATTGACTTGATCCATGTTTTTGGACTGTGGGAGGAAACCGGAGAACCCGGAGGAAACCTACATGGACACGGGGAGAACAGCTTCAATTCAAAGGGTTAAACAAAAATGCTTTACCTTACACACACAAACTGCTTTACCTTACACTATACAGTATCTCTTTTTTGCGCCACTTATTGTCCATGATCTTATTTCCACTTCCCGTAAAGAAGGACTTTGTAGTTCTCCAACTCCAGACTGTAGTCCATCTGTTTGTGTTCTACAGTACATAATGTGTACATTCTCTTTACTCTGTTCTAATGCTCAGGACCCAAATCGTAGCACTACAGAGCATGAATTATTTGGTGGGTGCATTAGTCCTATCCCAGCAGTGTCACTGAGATGTTTAAATGAAACTCCAGCAGAACAGAGAATAAAGAACCAACAGGGGACTAGCAAAAACAAAGAACACAGATGTTCTACAGTCTGTAATTGTAAAACTACGAAGTCCATGGTAAGTGGTGAACATAGCCAAACTTTGAAATTTTACTTTAAATTTACCTAAATTTACCTCAATACCTTAAATTTACCTTAACAGACAGGTTGAGGTCTTTTGTTCTATAGGTTTATTTTCAGTGTTTTCAACTGAATTTCAGCTTTTTTTAAGAAAAAGTATTTGAAATCCATCATACCGTCACATCCTCAGTAAGCACTAAATCTATGCATTACACTTTCTTTAAACTATTTTCCATGTGATGCAAAGAACAGATTAGCACATTCCACGGAAGAATGGATTCGACCGACAGCTGCCAGAAAATAATCAATACATTTATCAAAACAAACCAACTGCATTTACTAAATTTAATTCTAAAAATCATGTACATAGTGAGCAGTGTTGGCACAGTGTGGAAGTGTCTGTCAGCATTTATTTGACAAATCAGAATGAAAGGTTCAGCAGGTTAATTGTATAATTACTTTGGTTTGACCTATAATTGATTCTTTCAACGTTATTGATCTAGTGTGTGTATGTGTGTTAACTGTGTTGTCAAATATAATAATGTAGTTAGTATTCATCCTCAGCAGGAGGCAGTGCAAGTGCAATTTTATCAATGATATACAAAAAAACACTGCAGTGGTTAACACAGATGATGGTGTGACTGGCTGCACTACACCATCTGTCAGAACACTGTTTGTTTCTATACATTAAAAAATCCTATACATTACTGTAAATACACCGTAATGTCTGACCTTTTATATAATTTAAATATCTAATGCAGATTACATAAACAATAGATGTCTGTGTATACCTGTAAATCACAGAATGGTCTTTTATGAGTCTGTGTGCATGTGTATACCTTGAGTTCACAGGCTTGATTGTTACTCTGTAAGCTGAGCTTGTCCAAGTTCTGTACGCAGACTTCATAGTCCTGCTGCAGTTTGGAGTAATGCACATGCAGGATCTCAGTCTCCTTAGCAGTTCTTTCACTCAGGATCTGTTATACATGCAAAACCAGAAATAAAATATGAGTGTGTATGTCTGGGCTCAGCATTCAGTTCTGGTTCTGCAGTCAGCATTGTGTTAGAAATGGCTCTCTTTATTTCAGTGTGATTATGTTTCTGGAAGCATTCTAAATAATAATAAGAAGCACAGGACCTGGTTATGCAGTGTGAGGATCTTACAGCACCATTCATTGTATTTGCGTAGGAGGCAATAATATGAAGTCTAGGATGTGCATGCAGCAGCATAGAGAAGCTTGAAAATGGTTTGAAATCTGTGCTTCCAATGCACATTATCACATTAATGATATCATGACCCTAGTGCTTTAAAATACAGTTAAGGGTCCCTGTGTTCTGTGTTGTTGTTTTTTTTTAATCAAAGGAAGCAGCAGCAAAACTCAATTACATAAGTGTTTTAGTTTCAGACACAGTATGGGAGTATCTGTATTGTTAACTGAACCTTACCTTCTGCTCATGGAGCTGTTGATCAAGTTTTTGCCACTCATCCTTGTCTCGCTGAGATTGTACACCTAATGATTTGATCTCCATCTTACAGGTTTCATGGTCAGCTTGCAGTTTCTTTATTTCCTTCTCAAGCTTTTCCTTGCCCCACTTCTCCCTTGCACACTCATTCTGACACATCTGGATTTCTTGCTCCAGCTGGAAGTACAGGGTGTTCAAATCACAATTACTCTTATTGTCATTCCCATCAACTATGAATATAACATCATTCGTAAAATGCTATACACATTAATTATTTCATTCCTAATCTTCAACTTAACCCTCTACTAGGGTCGCGGGAGGGGGTGTTCCCCATGCCCATACAGGGGAGAATGTTTGAAGTGCTGGGCTGATACACCCAGGAAAGGGCACTAGTATACCACGGGGCACACAGAGACACATACACTATATAGGGCAATTTAGAGCATTGAATTGACCTTGAATTCATATTTTTGGACTGTGGGAGAAAACTAGAGAACCAGAAGGAAACCAACAAGGGGGGAACGTGGAAACTCCACCCATTGAAACCTGGATCTCCAGCACTGAGATGTAAATGTGCTAACTACTAAATCACCGTGCCGCCCACAGAGTAACACAATGCGTTATTATATAAACTTAATTTGGATTTTTTTTTTTGACATTTGTTCTTAATACATGATAATTACACAGTATTATGAATGTGTTTATAATGCATTTTGAATACTGTATTCATAGAAAGTGTTACCTAACGTTCTATTTATTATTTATTTTATTTATTAGTTAGAGTTCCCATAAGCAGCTTTTCTCTTTAAAATATATTGCAGCATAAGTTGGATTAATAATAAACAACCTGTAAATCGGAAGCATTTTTAAGGCCGAGGCAACTTACAAGAATTGTTGTTTGGGTTTCCATTAACTCTTTAAAAACTAAAATAAAAAGCTAAATAATTAATGGGAAAAATTATGATTCATTACCTTTATTTCTTATAAACGATTACTTTATTTCTATTTTTAATTATCATGAATGTGCTGCATCTGATCCATTTTAGCAACACAATAAATATTTGACATACTACATATCAGTGACATTGCAATATATAAACAGGATTATGGTGACAAAAAATACCTGTACGATGGTTTCATCAGCCTGGACCCTAGCTGCCTCTATCTCTTGCTCAATTATCTTTTTGGCATTGTCTCTGTAAGTCACCAATTCAGAAAGTAGTTCATCTCTCTCAGCTGTCAAGCTCTCAACGGTATTTAAAAGATCAGCCACGCTGCAATAAAAAAAAAAACTGTTAACAGGACTTACAACGCTTACGTCACACCTACTGGTTCACTAGCAGAAAGCAGAAAGTCACAAGAATTTGCAAGTTATTTAATCTTGGCATGTCTCACTGTGACAAAATTATTAAACTGTCATGCAATTATTTTGATTCTTAGTTAGAGACACACTTCAGGTAGCTAGAGTTATTGTTCAGTTGTATTAAATATTATGTCATGTTGTAATCATAGCAGTATGGTGGCTCAGATTAACAGTCACTTCACTGCAAAAAGTTCCAGGGCCAATTAAGGAGAAAAAGTCCAAACTCTTTTTTATAGATACACAAAAAGGGGCTATTTAAAACAGATAAGTCTCCTTAAATCTATGTTTTTGGACTGTGGAAGAGAGAACATGGAAGTGGAAACTCCACCCAGATCAAGACTGAATATGGATTTCCAGTATTAAAAGGAAAACATACAACACACTACACCACCGTGCCTCCCCTAAGATTGATTTAGTTTAACTTTAAAATTAATTACAAGCATCAGGCAGTAAAACCTTATACAACAACAATGGTAGCAATATTTATGAGCGAAGCTTAGTTACAAATTAAAAGAAAATTTATTAATCTTGACCTTAAACAGTGTCATGTGAGTTTGTTTTTATTAAAATTTAGATTATCTACAAAAGGCATGAAATTAAAAGATTTATATTCCAGATAGTATATTTGCCAGAGGGGCAGCTACTGATCATACACGGTGCACAAACATTTGCTTCGGGCCATTTTCCTTTTTTATCTCTTTGAAACTCAAAAAGATGAAAACAAAAAAGTAATTTTGCATTAAAGATTAAAGATGTGTGTCACCTTGAAATGTATGACTTTTGGAAATCAGGTCATTATACCCATTTAGTATAGTTCCAGAAAACAAATATGGAAAGGTTAAGATCAACTGATGAAGATTAATTTAACGATTAAATATAAAATATGTATACTATCAAAATCATATCTTGCATTCTTGAGAGTAATGATGGAGAAAGACTTTTATTTTATTGTTGGTGCTTCAGAATTTCCTGTATTATTTAAATCTGGGAATTAAAGAGCCAAAAAAAAGGCTGTGACACCACAATGTAACAAACATTGTGAAAAGATTTGTCAACATTAATATATTATATTTTACAAAGGTTTTATAAAATCAGAAAAAAGCTTAGTCATGATCAAAACCGCTGTTGAATATTTTTAACCTCTCATGCAGTGGAAAAAGAAAGATCCTGATGCTATGAGAGCGTAGCAATCAGCAATGATCAGGACCCCATTATTCTTATCCCAGCAGTGTCACTGAGGTGTTTAAATGAAACTACAGAGCAGGAGTGCGGTGCTAGTCCATTGCTGGGCACACATGCAGTGTGTAAATATATATAGGGGTAATTTCCAGATTGGAATGTCGAACCTGAATCCCCAGCGCTGACAGGCTAACCACCACCACATTGTGCCACCCTGTAGTTTTAATGCATTCTGTTAATAAAGCCCAGTGCTTTGTTTGAGTCCTGTCTCTGGTCTTCATCCTGTCTCATCATGTCACACTGTATTTAATAAATTTACACTTTTAAACTGCGATGAAAATAAACACTACAAAGTTACCTGTGCTGTTGGGAAGTGACAGGAAACGCTGGTTTCTCTACATGGGCTGTAGGACTGATCATTTTGCAAGATTTGCCCAGTTCCTAATCAAGAAGTGCAATTGTAAAATCAGAACAGTTTTAATTAAAATGATACATTTTTGCTTCATTACAATGAACACTCTTGTGATTTAAGGATGCACTCTAGATGCACCCATTACAAATACAATAAATCCCTTTGTTTAGGTCTATGAAGTATGTCTTGTAATTGCATTACAAAAGCCTCTTTGCTGGTTCCAATGCCATACACATGCGCATGTTTTAAC
Source organism: Corydoras sp. C115 (assembly GCA_019802505.1). Taxonomy (NCBI): domain Eukaryota; kingdom Metazoa; phylum Chordata; class Actinopteri; order Siluriformes; family Callichthyidae; genus Corydoras; species Corydoras sp. C115. The sequence continues at coordinate 485,771 of JAFMOC010000033.1, read as the reverse complement.
ACACACACACACACACACACACACACACACACACACACACACACCACAAGGATGGAGAAGAGCAAAAAGAGCAGTACACTAATGTCACACTGTGGCCTTAGCTGCAAAAAGATATGACACTTGTGTTTATGAGTTTAAATTTGAAAACCCAAAACCAAAGTGTAATGCCAACCTAAAATACCACATTCAGGTGAATCTTTAATTTTTTTTACTGCAGCAGGCTATAATGAAATGGGTGTGCAATGGGTGTGCAATATAATACCATACAGTTTCACTTATATTTTTAGAAATCAGTAAAAATAATGTGCTACAATTGTTAACTTGTGATGCCAGTGCCAACAAAAGTGGCGGTACTAGCCTGTCTAAAAGTTTATCTACTGTCTTCTGTGTTTTAATTAATAAGTTTTATTCAGTGGGTTTGATTATTGGTTCTTCAAAAAAAAAAAAATCTGATGTCGTTTTACATTGATGTGAAATCAGGTTGCTACAATGCGAAGTAGCTTGTGAGGAGTTAGGGTACTTTTGTCATATTTGTGTAACTTAGGTTGCTATATTTCTGTGGGTGGTAGCTTTATTGTAGTGACCGTTTATTATTTGTCATTTAACTAATGGCTTAACTCACTACATTTTACATGTAGCTTGCCCAACACTGCCGACATATTTAAACATTTCAGTGCTGAGAAACATTTCTCTTACCTGAACTTATTTGTAAAATCTTAAATGTACTAAATGTGCAGAAGCTTTCTGTAACTCAACCTGAGCTTCGTCTAAACACAATAGAGCTGACGTTCTAAGTGACATTTTACGTTCTTAATTTTGATCGCTATGACAACCACAGCTCTCAAATGTGTTGGGAACATTCCATTATACTCCATTATGTGTGGACAGTAAAGTATTTATAAAAACTAGAAAATAAGTTTTGATATATATCTGGGTTTTTTTCTCTCCCACGATGATCTCCTTTATTCTACAGCTTCAAATATTAAATGGAATATTATGCAAATAAGGTGAAGATGTCATTTAGTGACATCTTGTGACTTTTTCTTAAAGACAGGACAAGCAGAGTAGAAGCTCACCCTTGAACATGCTTTATTTCTGTCTGACTGTTGCATTTCTAAATCATACTACAGAGCAAAACTCTGCTTTTCTCAGACATGTCCTGGAAATTGTAGCATTTGTGGATGCTACATCACTAATTAATAAAAAAAAAAACTTCATAAAAAAATCAGCAGTGCTACTGCCAAGATACAGAAAAATGTAGTTAAACTCTTAGCTTCACATCATGTAACATGTAACGGCACCACCGCTCATCACTGCTTTAGGGCTGGTGCATTAGGTTACAAACCTTTGAGGGGTGCGTCTACATTAGGCTTGTTAGTCAGCCCTCCCGCTTATACATTGCACAATCCTGTTGCTGTGTTGTGTGGTTGCTGACTTTTAGAGGTTAAAAAAGCCTCATATATATATATGCTGTAATTACCACAAAATCTAAATAGTTATTCTTAGGGTATCCTGAGAATTTTTTTTAACAACTAAAACGTTGGTCTAGTTGCTTTATTCATGCTATTCTGTCAATTGTGCAGCGCGTAGCTTGATTTAGCATGTGTGATTGTGTCTTTGCTATCATGACAATATGATTGGCGGTGTGTTTTGGGCATCGCGTGTAATTAGCCAATAAATGTGTGTCACTAGCCATTCCCTTTAAGATCCTGTGCAGTCTGACTTTGGCAGATTGCTATTTTAACGGTGAAGTCAATTACATACATTGTTTTTTCCCAAATAAAAACACCAAAAGGTGACCAATTGACCAAGTGGCTGGTTTAATTTATGGTTTTGAATAAGTATTTAAATAATCTGTTGATGCATATTGGTGATATAAAGAAAGAAGTTAATCGTGATTGTTACCATTCACATAGAAGTCTGTAGGACAAAGGCATGAACATATGGAGGAAGAATTAAATGCATAGTAGCTGGTGCAGAAATAATAAGCAAGCAGTGTGCCTTCACATTTTAATGTGGGCGGGAGAGAGAGAGCAAGAGAGAGAGAGATAGAGAGAGAGAGATACAGGTGGAAAGAAAGAGGATATGTGTTTCTGAGCTGGATCTGCACTATATTTGTGTATGTATATTTGCTTGTCCGCTTACAGATTCATGATTCCATGTGCATGTATAACTCTGTTAGTCAGATGGTCAGCCAGCTGACGTTACAGAGAATGCATTGCTTCTGGATGAATGAATGCATAAACAGTCAGAAAGAAAGAAAAAAAAGCAGATTATAGATATGTGTGAGCAGTGTTCTTTATTGTCATGCATTTAAAAACAAGGCTGCTTCATAAACCAAGTGATTTTTCACTGTACACACTATAAAAAAAGTATTTATCTCTTTATAGTATAAATCTCTTTATCTCTTTATGTTTATGTTAGGTACGCTAGAGCTTTTACTGTACTAAGATTATTATTTTACATATAATTGTATTCAGTCTATACATATCAATGCTAGTAGTATGGATTTTGCACTGCAAACCTATAACTTGTTTGTATAAAACATTGTATAAATGCTGTTTGATCTTATATCCTTTTGCCTTTTTTTCAAACTCTATATATTTTTACCCTTTATTTTTATTTGATCTTTATTTAAATCTTTTTTGTATATTGAGTTCTCATATATTTATTTGAAAGATTTTTGTAATTTGTTTATCATACAGCTGCTAATTTCCCTTTGGGATCAATAAAGTATCCATCCATCCATCCATTATCATCCGCTTTATCCTCTACTAAGGTTGCGGGGGGTTCCCCATGCCCATCCAGGGGAGAACGTTTCAGTCACTGGGCACATACACTCAGGACAGGGCACCAATCATTTGCTGGGCACACACTCACTAGCACACACACACACAAACACACTCTATATGGGGCAATTTGAGGAATTCAATTGACTTCGATCCATGTTTTTGGACTGTGGGAGGAAACCGGAGAACCTGTAGGAAATCCACACAGACACGGGGAGAACCTGGAAACTCCACCCAGATTGTGATTCGAACCGGGAATCCCCAGCGCTGAGAGGAGAACATGCTAATCACTAAGCCACCCAACTGCCCTCAATAAAGTATCTAGCTCTCTAAATCCATGTCTTTGGACTGTGGGAGGAAACTGGAGAACCCGGAGAAAATTCAGACACGGGGAGAACCTGGAAACTCCACCCAGATTAGGATTCGAACCTGGATCCATGTATAATATGCATATAGAATCATATATAATGTCCATAAATTTATTTTGATCTTTAAAACTTATTATGTGGTGATAAACGTTCATTTCTATTACTGACCTTGAACAATCTGGGGTGCACGGCAGAAGGTGTTTCCATTTGACATTTGACTTATGTTTAGATTTACTCATAGCTTACTCTACAGCTTTAGAAACCAAGGTCTGATCATGCACCCACCACACATTAAGCAAGTCAGTCACATAATAAATGCAGAGACGTACAAAAATCCCCTTTGGGAAGTAACAGCTTAGTTATGGCCCATTTGCACTTATTAAAGAAAAGTAGAGAAGAGTGAAAAGCCGTAATTATTCACCACAGCCTCAGTGTGTGAAAGCTGATATTCTTTTACAGTTACAAGGCACAGCCAGTTCCACTAAATATGAAATGCTGTGGGTTCTCCAACATGTTCAGGGAAACAAAAACTCTCTGTTATGTTTTTTTAAGGAAAGACCCCCCTGGTGAGTAGGGAGGCACAGTGGCTTTTTGGTTAGCACGTTTGCCTCCCAGCACTGGGGATCCAGGTTCGAATCCCAATCTGGGATTTCATGTTCTTCCCGTGTCTGTGTGGGTTTCCTTCGGGTTCTCCAGTTCCCTCCCACAGTACAAAGACATGGATTTAAGGTAAATTGAATGGTCCAAATTTCCCGATATAGAGTGTGTTTTTGTGTTTTTTTAAGCACGCTAGGAACCAACGCAGGTTCATATCCCAATCGGCGTGACGTTTTCATGTTCTTCCCGTGTCCATGTAGGTTTTCTCTGGTTTCCATGGTTCACACACTTTGCTGTGCTAACCTGCCCCTGTATAGTGTGTGTGTGTGTGTGGGGGGGGGGGGGGGGGAGTGAGTGTGCCCAGCGATAGATTGGCGCCCAGCCTTGGGAAAACCTTGGGAGGACCAAGGCTCAGTGGGGAACGCATCCTCCTTGAGAGGCTGGGCAGCATCAGCAATGCAGGGCACACAGATTGTGCAGATAAGGTGTCCATTTTCAAAAATAGGAAAAGCTATAAAAGTATTTGCAAGAGAGGATTAGTATTGGTTTAATAATTTGCACCAAACATCATATTAAATTATTATTATTGGGGTCCTGACCGTTAGAGAACAGTGTAAAGGGTATATAAACAGTATGTACTGTAGTCCACAAACAGATAGGACTACAGTCTGGAATTGTAGAACTACAAAGTCCATCTTAACAGGAAGTCGAACTGAGAACATGGACCAAAATGAGGTGTGTGCAAACTTTTGACCAGTACTGTATACGGGATTGTGATAGAGATCAGATGTTTCACCTGAGTGTAATAAGACTAGTATTGAGGGACGTGGGTGAAAGCATGCTCATACATCATCACCTCATCATTAAGTCGCTCAAACAGAGCCCATGCACGGACACAATTACATCTTTTATTCTGGCTTGTTAGGGGGAAGATGGATATTAATGACCTTGAAATCTTTGTTAGGTCAGATGTTTTCCATAAATTAAGTCCAAAAAAATTCAGCAACGACTAGGACTTTGGCCAGAGGGGAAACAGGGAAAATATCAGCCTGATATTATATCTTTTTTTCTAGTCCAGAAGCATTGCATAACTCACATGGTTAACCTGACCTTGAGGTTCCACACTGAACTCCATCCAGATACCTCAATTAGAACCAAAGTTCTGCTAATCAAAGAATGACCTTATCAGGTTTGAAAATGCACTCATTATTACACAGAAAACAATGGAATGTTTATTTTGTGATTGAATGACCTAAGTACAACAATTATAGAGCAAAAAAATGTCAGGTTAAAAGTTTTGGAATGGACCACAATATTGGATGATTGTTACTTTCCCTCATAGGAACTGTGAAGAAAGTGGGTTATATAAATGGGTTACATAAAAAAAAAAAACACTGAAGAAACCAATTATCATGTTTTTACAAAGCAATTATTCATCCAGAGGTTGGTTAGTGTCACAAACACAGGCCTCTGCTCTTTTTTTTAAACCACATGTGCAGTTTAAGAAAAAAAAAAGTTAAGAGGAGAAGTTTGACTCATCCAATACTAGGGTCACGGTAAGGTTTCATATAGGGGAGAATATTTCGGGCACGGGGTAGATACACCCAGGACAGGGTGCCAATCCATCAATGGGCATACACTCACTCACACACACACACACACACACACACACACACAGACATGCGTTTTAATTAAATTAAATCAAATTTAATTAAATTTTCCAGGTGTGGTAGCTCAGTGGTTAGGGTGTTGGGCTATTAATCTGAAGGTTGGGGGATCAAATCCCAGTTCCAATGAAGTTACCAATGTGGGTCCTTGAGCAAGGGTCCTTGAGCTTTGGATAAAAGCGTCTGCTAAATGACCAAAATGTAAAATGAATCCAGGGAGAACATGGAAACCACCCAGATTGGGATTTGAACCTGTATCCTCAGCTCTGAGAGGCGGACATGCTAATCAATAAGCTAGCATGTCCCATAAAAAATTATTTGTTCACTTATTATCAGCCGCTTTATTCTATATTAGAGTGGCGGAGGGGTTCCCCAATCAGAGGAGAATTTTTCAGGCGCTGGGCAGATAAACCCAGGATGGATCTAACACACGGATCCAATCTATAACAGGGCATACACTCACACATACAGACACAGACAATGCAGAAGCAATTTAGATGGGGCAACTAAAAGCAGCCCATTTAATCCATGTTTTAATTAAATTAACCAACCACGATCAATACACACAGAGAAGAAAAAAGCACCCAGATCGGGATTCGAACCTGCATCCCAAGTGCTGAGTGACGGACCACTATGCCACCGTGCCGCCTGAGAAGTTTGTTTACGGAAATTAATGCTAATATTTGCAATGTTCACCACATCTTCTTTCAACCATTCCTATAAAAACATTTAAAACATTTTTATAAGATGTCAATGTTGCAGTTGTGGTTTACTAAACCTTTCCATTGTATCTTTTCTAGTGGCCTGTATGCTGTGAGAAATAAAGTCATAAAAACTATTGTAAATGTTTTGACGTACAAAATGTTGACAAAAAAAAAATGAATAGACTAAAAGTCTCATTTGCTCTAGTGCAGCTTTTTAAAAGGCCTGTTGTGCCCTAAGGCAATGCAGTATGACTCTAATCCTTTGTTGGAGCACTCGCTCATTGCCCATTATGCAATAATGAGGTCCATCCAACCAGTCACTGTATGTACGTGCAGTTACAACACAGCTTTGGCTGCAGTCTGAACCACATGGAACAAGGAAATTCTGACTTTTGGACAAATTTTCTGAATAAATCACTGAGCAAGAATTTGCATATGTGTACTTATGCACTTACATGTTAAAATCTAAATAAACAGGTCACTTATGGAAGAAAATGTAAAGTGGGAGGTGGAAGTTGGGTCATTAGTCATATCTCCTGATGTACAGACCCTGATTGTCTTTATGGATGTGCAAGCAATTATACAAGTAATAAAAATAACACGGCCAGCTAACAACACACTATTAGCTTCTGCCTAAACCTCTACTACGGTTGTTGGGGGTTCTCCATGCCCATCAAGGGAGAACATGTCCTCACTCACACAGACACACACTACATGGGGGCAATTTAGAGCAGCCAATACACCTTTAATCATTGTTTTTGGGGAATGAGAAGAAAGTGGACAACCCAGAAAAAACCCAAGAGGAGAACTTGAGAAGAGAATCATGGACACAAGCACAGGGAGAACATGCAAACTTTACACAGATCAGGATTCAAACCTGGGTCCCCAGCACTGAGAGGTAATGCAAACTACCATCCCACTGTATATAAATATGTAAATAAATATATTTATGGCGGCACAGTGGCTTAGTGGTTAGCACGTTCGCCTCTCAGCGCTAGGGATTCCCGGTTCGAATCCCCATCTGGGTGGAGTTTCCATGTTCTCCCCGTGTCTGCGTGGGTTTCCTCTGGGTTCTCCGGTTTCCTCCCACAGTCCAAAAACATGGATCAAGTCAATTGAATTCTCAAAATTGCCCCATATAGAGTGTGTCTGTGTGAGTGAGTGTGTGCCCAGCGATGGATTGGCGCCCTGTCCTGGGTCTATCTGCCCAGTTTTCTGTTCTCTATTGATCAGGATCATCACAGAACAGGTATCATTTGGGTGGTGGATTGTTTATTGTCAGTTCTGCGGTGACACTGATGTGGTGAGGGGGTTTTAGTTCAGCAGCGCAGTAACACCTCAGTGATACTGCTGGGATAGGAATAATGCACCAACCAAATAATCCCTGCTCTGTGATGCTACTATTGGGGTCCTGACCATTACAACAGAGTAAAAGGGACGTACACAGTATGTACTGTAGAACACAAACAGATGAACTACAGTCTGGAAATGTAGAAATACAAAGTCCATCTTTACTGTAAGTGGAACTTAGAACATGGACAGTAAGTAGAGCAAGCTTTGGAGTGGTACTGTATATAAAACATTTATAGACTGGGTAGTGGCCTGCCTTACTTTATGCCGTTGCAAATCCTGATAATCCTGTGTGTAAAGCGTGGCAGTAAATAAAGATACAAGGCTTCTGTTAGTAATGTAAGCAATGACTAATGTCACCTATTTGGAGAACACACTCCCATTTTAGCAATTCACCCTCAGTTCTGTCATGCAGTCCAGTAGGAAGTGGCTGTACACAAGCGGCATGACCTTGACCAAATGTCTACAGGTAAACTGATCTGTCGGTTCCTCCTATGTACAGGATCTATTGGTCCCTTTCAAATGGCAGGCATGTTTTCCATTCTATTTCATTCTATTCCATCATTAGGTGAAGGATTATGTTGTTCTAATTTTGTCAGTCCTGCCCCATATAAATGTTTGAAGTCATAACCATGACTTAATTTCTCTGGTATAAATAGTTTCGTTGTTTCCATTTAATGGCCACCGGTGTGTCCCTGGTTCTTTTCATTCTAACACTGAGTGTATACAGAAGAAATAACAGATATGTGCAAGATGTTTGTGTCGAATTTGAAATGGGTGTTGTGACGTTTGTTTAATCCTAAGGATTTCTGCAACCGGCTTATTGAAAACACCAAATAATCTAATTATAAATCAGGCACTCTGTAAATGTATGTTTATATGACATATATATATATATATATATATATATATATATATATATATATATATATATATATATATATATATATATATATATATATATATATATATATACACACAACATACATACAGTATATATTCTCATACTCATACTCAAGTATCATCTCAACTCTGTAATCATCATAGTATAAAGATCCAACACAGATACATGCCTGTGTCTGCTGTGAGACATTGCAAGTCCAAATAAAATCCCCAAAATGGACAAAAATGCTGTTTGTACATCTTTTTGGTCTTTATAGTGTCTCTCACACTCTCACATACAAACATGCAAAATGTATATATGCCACTTAAGTGCTGAAATACAGACAACTAACACATGAATTTTAATATAAGAGGAATAGAAATCAAAATATTGACCAATTTTTTAATAGCTCATAGCCACTTTTTTGGCAGATGGCACTTTTTTTTACTGCATTAGTTAAAATTCTGTTTTAAAGCTCAAGGCCACTGTCCTTTTTTTGCCTATAGTAATTTAAAAACCTGTAATAAGGCATGACACGAGAAAAGCACAAGCTCTGATTGACTATTAAGACCATGCAGCTTGCTGATGTTGGCCAGCGCCTCTTAAATTAATTGCTCAGCTTTGGCCTTCTGGAGTGTACATTTCTGTGACTTAAACATAGTGCACGAGGCACAAGCCTGATTGCTGATTTAAAAACTGAAAAAAAAGAGAAAAGCACTCCCTGCCAACGAAACACAAGTCGAAATTCAGGCCAGATGCAGCTATTTCCATAACCTCCCACACATGTACAACTGAGGCAAACAAATCCGAGACACTTGCAAGGACCTTTCCAAACTGAAGCGTGTTCAAAGGATGAATTCCGTCAGCTCAGGTTTGCAGGAGAAAATAGGAGCTCCAACAAAACAAACACATTACTCATACGCCAGTGTGTTTTTCATTCGTTCCACCACAGATTACACATTTCATTGTTGTACAAATGACCTACTCATGGTTATCATGTTCACTTAAATGACGGGAGAGAACATATTCTCAGTCCCATGGTGTCTCTTTAAGAGGAGTTGAGATGTGCATCCGTCTATTCTTGTGATGGTTATCACTTGGAACTTGAATTAAAACCTAAATTCCAGAACAATGTATTTGAAGCAAGTGTATGGATATGAATAAAAGTACTTGGATGCATACATAATGCAAATACCCACTTTAATGACATCCCATTCTTTAGTTAGTTTGTCCCTCCTTTGCAGCTGTCACAGCTTTCACTTGTGCATTTATTCATTACATTCCGCTTAATCCTCCTCTACCAGGGTCAGGGGGGGGTTCAATCTACAGGGCGCCACTTTATCGCTGGGCACACTCAATCACACGGACATACACAAACACACACTATATGGGGCAATATAGAGCATTCAATTTACCTTGAATCTGTTTTCGAACTATGAGAGAAAACCAAGAACCCGGAGAAAACCCACGCAGACACAGGAAAAACATCGAAACTCCACCCAGATCAGGATTCGAACCTGGATCCTCAGCTGAGAGATGAATATGTTAATCACTAAGCCACTGTGCCATCACTGTGTTAATATATTATAAACATTGACGCATGAACGTGTGTTTACAGTATTTGGAATACAAGCATAAGTTGATTAACATTTTTTTTTTTTGTATATTAATGAGGTAAAAATGTTAGCTTTCTGGATCTGAGTGAAGTTTGTAGGTTCTTCCCACATCTGCATTGGTTTTCACCCATAGGTTTAAATGTTTGGTTAATGAAGTTTCTTTTGCAATATAAACCTATTACAAAACAACATTGCGGAAAGAAAAAAATACAATAAAACTACAAAATATTCTGAATCAACAATGAACAAATGCTGATTCCTGTCCAGCACTGAAAGCACATACAGTGGGCCTGTGAACAGTATAACTGGACCATGAAGCAATAAAAGAAGGTGGTATGGGCTGATAAATTATTTGTTTTAACATTACGTAGAGTGTGTGCGTCACTTATCTGCAGAACCCATGGCACTTGGATGTGACGAGGGCAAGCCAGTGGAGGGAGGGAGTGTGATTTTTAGGGCAGCGTTCTGCTGGAAGACTTCATACCAAACTATACACACCTTCTCATAAAAAACTGTATTCCTTGATTATAAATTATATTATAATTAGTGACATTAAATTACTGATGTATGCTAATTTATGCACTGAAACCAAATTTATAATTGACACAGAGTTATAATAATAAATCTTATGAGGCATATGAAAGGGTGTTGAAAGTTGCCGTAAGTCCATAAACCTAAAACACCACAAAATGAGTGAGATTAATTAAAATATGCAGCTCTTTAGGGTTATATGGTTATATGGTTCACTGTGATCATACTTTATACTATATTTGTAAATGTTCTCAGAATAGCAGGAAAACCAGCCCTCAGCGTTTGCCCTGTTTTTACATTTCTCAAGTCATTCCCGATTTAATTGCCGTCATCTACAAAACAATAAGATAGAAATCAAAGCTTTGCTTCTAGTTTATATGCTAAAAGGTAAAAAATATTGCTATAAGTCCATAAACCTAAAACACCACAAAAAGAGTGACATTAATTAAAAAATGCAGCTGTGTTATATGGTTCACTGTAATCATACTTGTACACATACTGTATACTGGGAACAGTCATCTTGTTAAATCAGGTTGAAAAAGTGGACTATCTTGTTGAAACATGATATTTATTAATGTTCTCAGAATAGCAGGAAAACCTGCCTGACTGTAATGCTGGCCTCAGCTTAAATGTTTGCCCTGTTTTTACATTTCTCAAGTAAAAAATGCAGCTCTTTAGGGTTATATGGTTATATGGTTCACTGTGATCATACTTTATACTATATTTGTAAATGTTCTCAGAATAGCAGGAAAACCAGCCCTCAGCGTTTGCCCTGTTTTTACATTTCTCAAGTCATTCCCGATTTAATTGCCGTCATCTACAAAACAATAAGATAGAAATCAAAGCTTTGCTTCTAGTTTATATGCTAAAAGGTAAAAAATATTGCTATAAGTCCATAAACCTAAAACACCACAAAAAGAGTGACATTAATTAAAAAATGCAGCTGTGTTATATGGTTCACTGTAATCATACTTGTACACATACTGTATACTGGAAACAGTCATCTTGTTAAATCAGGTTGAAAAAGTGGACTATCTTGTTGAAACATGATATTTATTAATGTTCTCAGAATAGCAGGAAAACCTGCCTGACTGTAATGCTGGCCTCAGCTTAAATGTTTGCCCTGTTTTTACATTTCTCAAGTAAAAAATGCAGCTCTTTAGGGTTATATGGTTATATGGTTCACTGTGATCATACTTTATACTATATTTGTAAATGTTCTCAGAATAGCAGGAAAACCTGCCCTCAGCGTTTGCCCTGTTTTTACATTTCTCAAGTCATTCCCGATTTAATTGCCATCATCTTCAAAACCAAAAGAAAGAATTTGAAGACCAAAAGATAGAAGCTTTGCCTCTAGTTTACATGCTACAAGGCATAAAAAATAGCTGTAAGTCCATCAACCCAAAACACCACAAAAAGAGTGACATTAATTTGAAAATGCAGCTCTTTGGGGTTATATGGTTCACTGTAATTATACTTGATGTATTTGTAAACTTTCTCAGAATAGCAGGAAAACCTGCCTGACTGTAATGCTGGCGTCAGCTTAAATGTTTGCCCTGGTTTTACATTTCTCAAGTCATTCCCGATTTAATTGCTGTCATCTACAAAACAAAAAGATAGAATTTCAAGCTTTGCTTCTGGTTTACTTGCTAAAAGGCAAACAAAATTCATGTGCTGACTGGGGTACGAGTGCCGTCAGAAGCGTGGGAAATATGGCAGTGAACACTGAAGAAGCTTTGCTGGTTCTTGTGCCAAAACACCCTCTGAAAATCTGGAGAGAGGAATATAGCAGTAAGACAATCGTATCATCATGTCTCAACTCATCGAGACTACTGGTTACATTTGCCCGTGCAAATGATATGTTCAGATCTGTCACTGTATGAGAAAGAAGGTGTTTTCCTCACCATGAGTGTAACATTACACCCTGAGCAAAGTCAGCAAGTTTATGGGTGTATACCCATTAAGATACGTTAAGATCAGATACGTCTTTATTGGTTCCACAAAAGGGAAATTCACAACCATGGGGGAATTATAGATGCTTTGTAATATTAAAAACATGAAATTACCAAGATGGCATATTTATTGTAGTGTGGTAGATGACGGGGCAGCACGGTGGTTTAGTGGTTAGCACGTTCACCTCTCAGAGCTAGGGATTCCCGAATTCCAATCTGGGTGGAGTTTTCAATCTGGGTGGAGTTTTTGGGTGGTGGATTGTTTATTGTCAGTTCTGCAGTGACACTGATGTGGTGAGGGGGTTTTAGTGCAGCAGTGCTGCTGTAGTTCCATTTAAACACCTCAGTGACACTGCTGGGATAGGACTAATGCACCAACCAAATAATACCTGCTCTGTAGTGCTACTATTGGGGTTCTGACCATTAGAACAGGTATTATTTGGGTGGAGGATTGTTTATTGTCAGTTCTGCAGTGACACTAATGCTGTGAGGGGGTTTTAGTGCAGCAGTGCTGCTGTAGTTTCATTTAAACACCTCAGTGACACTGCTGGGATAGGAATAATGCACCCACCAAATAATACCTGCTCTGTGGTGCAACTATTGGGGTCCTGACCATTAGAGAACAGAGTAAAGGGGACATACACATTATGTACTGTGGTCCACAAATGGTCTGGAACTGTAGAACTACAAAGTCCATCTTTACTGTAAGTGGAACTGAGAACATGGACAATAAGTGGAGAAGAAATGAGGCGTGTCCAAACTTACAATATGTACAGCAGTGGAATATAGCCACAGATTAATATTAACGACATGGTAAAGATTTATCGACTTGAGTAAGTCAAGTACTTTTCCGTCAATCCCTAGTCTATTGTGGGTTTTATCATTTTGAATGTGTATCACAGCTAAGCAGAAACAGACTTTTGGCCTGCCGTGCGTATTTTCTCGTAGAACGGAGCAGGCGCTCAGGGAGGTTCCTGGAGAGTTTGAACAGAATCCGTTCTGCTTTTCTCCGTAGCACTGAGAGGGAATCTGCCAGCGGTTTAATGTGATTCAGTACCAGGAAGCTTATGCATGAGCTGCTCCCCTGGTGGGGTTTCCCTTCTCCTACAGCTTAAAACAGATGCTCCCATCAGCCCCACTTCTGCTTTTGACTTGTTCGCCATTGCTCTCCATGTTTCACACTCTTTCCTACCCTGTGCCTCAATGGCTCTCCACCTCCACATCCAGACCCTGAGGCCTAAATGAAGCTGTATGCAATAAGTGAAAAGACCTTTGTGTGTGTGTGTGTGTGTGTGTGTGTGTGTGTGTGTGTGTGTGTGTGTATGTGTCTATAAATATCACTTTAGATTTTTGGTGCATTATCAGCAGCTGCGGGGATGTTAGTGTTACACAACTATTCCAGTGGGACAATATATGCATTTTTATAATACAGCACTAAGGGATTTTACCGTCTATACCTGGGACACGGGATATTGTTGACTTTTAGTTCGGCTTTAGTCAGAATGCAAATCTTCACCCGGGCGGCACGGTGGCTTAGTGGTTAGCATGTTCTCCTCTCAGCACTAGGGTTTTCAGGTTTGAATCCCAATCTGTGTGGAGTATCCATGTTCTCCCCATGTGGGTTTTCTCCGAGTTCTCCGGTTTCCTCCCACAGTCCAAAAACATGTATCAAGGTAAATTGAAATCTCCAAATTGCCCCATATAGAGTGTGTTTGTGTGTGTTTGTGTGAGTGAGTGTGCACCCTGTCCTGGGTGTATCTGCCTAGCAACCCAAAATGTTCTCCTCTGGATGGGCATGGGGAACCCTAGTAGAGGATAAAACGGATGATAATGGATGGATGAAAATCTTCACCAACACTGTCAGCAAAATGTCTATATGTAGGCCGGCACATATGAGGTATTTCATTCCACTGCGAATGAGCTATGAGGTATACATATGAGGTATTCAATTTCACTGTCCATCCATGTGGACATGGGGAGAACATGGATCTGGTGGACATGTGGACATGGGGAGAACATGGATTCAAACCTGGATGTGCTAACCACTAAGCCACCATGCCACCCTCAGTATTTATTATTTAATTTTATTAAATACACCTGCCACTCCCTGTTCACTTAGTTATCCTCTATTCCTTCCAGTTGCTTAGTTACCTTTAGTAGGTTTACCATTATTCTGCAGCTAGTGTGACACTGTTTATCATCTGTTTCACCTTTTAATCATTGATTCCCTTCCAGTCTCTATGATGTCACATAATCTCCCGCTGTCACCCAACCTCCCTTGATGGCAGATGGCTGAGAGGGATAAAAACCTGGAATAAAAACGTAATCTTAGCCTCGTGCGGTCTGACTTAGCAGAAATATAAAGCTGTAACGTTGCAGAGCTGCTGAACTGCTGGTGGTTTGTTAGTGTGTGTTGCACTGGTATGAGTGGATTATAAACAACAGTGCTAATGGATCTGTTTTTTAAAGAACTCAGTTACACTTCGGGGTGTGCACAGTAGGTTCCATAGCTCAGTTTGTCTACAGCGCCCATCTCAGTGTTCAGAAAATAGATAAATGATTTGAGGTATGTACATACACATTTATCAGAAGCTGTGTTTTTATGATTTGATTAAATATGATACGATTGATGTTGCTATGGAAATCAAAAGCTTTTTAATTAGTAAGATTAGATGATTAAGAACACCCCTGACAATGAGCATCCTATGCTTCTCTTCAAGTCTTCTCTAAAGCTTTAAAGCCCTAAATTAAGCCATTTTATTCTTCTCTGCAATATATTCTTCTTCAAAATGATTTAAGCCCGAGGGTGAAGAATTAAAAGCTTTTCTTTTCTAAAAAAGTATTTGCAGTTATCGAAATGTCAGGTTGGCAAAACACTACTATCTTTTTCTCCCACCATGTTTCACTAACACATTATAATATATAATTATAATTATAATATAATCCCCGTGTCCACGTGGGTTTCCTCCGGGTTGCAGCGGTATCCTCTCACAATCCAAAAACATGGATTCAAGGTAAATTGAATGCTCTAAATCCAAAGTGAATGTGTCCAGCAATAGACTGGTTTCCTGCCCAGTGCCGAAATGTTCTTCCCTGGATGGGCATTGAAGAACCCCCATGCAACCCTAGTAGAGGATTAAGAGGAAGAAAATAAATGAATGGATTATTAAATTGTTATTTAATGTAAATTCGCATTGGGAGGCAAAATGCTCCATGTTCTCTATGACCCTTTGCAACCGTGTGATCTGGTCCCTGAATAACAAGCTGTTTTGCAGTTTTTTTAAATGGTTCATTGAAAATAATGATGGATGCAAAACTCAGGAAGATGCAATAAAAAGCTGCAAACAAAGTTCTGCTACACATCTCCCCATAACGCAATAATTTTTCCCATCTTATGTTATCTGTTATTATTTTTTAAAAGGTTCGTCACATGGAGGTTTAACCCAGTTAGTGGATGTAGGGCCATAAAACACGTTACTTTAAATGCCACTTTCAATTTTCACCCCTTTTAGACATTTGCTCCCTATAGGCCTATTATATTTGCTATGTATAGAATACTTTGAATAATAGAGTTTAATCCTGTATTCATCCATCATCTTTACTCTGGGTATAAGCTCGGTTTAAATACAGCATACGTTTCATTTTTATTGTAGTACCACATAAAGGCCTTTAGAATTCGGTGCAGCCATCAGTCCAATTTAAGTGCTTAGCTTAGCTCTTCACATAATGTATTACACATATGTATTTGTGGGACTAAAAATGTTACATTAAAGGATTCTGAACTTTGTGACATTGGTAGGAAAAGCTAGATCTTAGTTGTATGTGGATTTTCATTCATTATCTTCCGCTTAATCCTATATTAGGGTCGCAGGGGTGTTGCCCATGTCCATCCAGGGGAGAAATTTTTGGGCACTGGGCAGATACACCCAGGACAGGGTGTTAATCTATCACTGGACACACACTCACTCACACATACACACACAAACACACTGTATATGGGGAATTTGGAGAATTCAATTGACCTTGATCCATGTTTTTGGATTGTGGGGGGAAACTAGAGAACCCGGAGGAAACCAGCGTGGACACAGGGAGAACATGAAAACTCCACCCATATTGGGATTAGAACCTGGAATCCCTAGTGGAAAGTCTTTAATTATAAAAAAAAAAAAAAAACCTTGACTTTATTACCACAACGGGCTTCATCTTGGGCTCATTCCTAACTTACACCCTCCAAAAGGCACGGCTTAATTAAAATTGTAACCTTAATTTAAATTAAGGTTAATTTGTTTTTAAAAAATGATCAAACCAGAAACCTACAGACAGAATGACTTAAAACATAAGATTTTCAGTGTGATTAAAAGCATTTGTAGAATCCTGACAATTACTCACACATACACACACACTATGTGGGGCAATTTAGAGCATTCAACTTGAATCCATGTTTAAGACTGTAAATCCATGTGGAAACGGGAATAAACCTGGATACCCAGAGCTGGATACCCATCAGAATTACTGTTAAACACACCAGTAACCAGAGCTGGATACCCATCAGAATTACTGTTAACACACTGTTGTACACACCAGTGTTTGTGATCTTACTTCATACCTCTGTCCAAATGAGATGATTTCTTTGTCTAAAACGAATCCTCCATTTACATTCAGAGGTCTTGTGTGTTGTGCTTATGCTCCGTAACGTTGTACAATGAAGATAACAAGAACTATCCTGCTGTCTTGTTTGAAAACATAAACCACATCTGTATGAACATGGCGTAACATTCGGTGCTGCAACCCATCACATTAGCACAGTAAGACAACTGAGTACACACCATGACAACTCCCAGAAACCCTATTTAAACAATCTAACGATGACTTCTCAACTGATTTTTCAACACTGCTGCTAATTAATGCCGAATCAAATCCATTTTAGCAAAACGTATGAAAATATCTAGCAGCTGAGTCAGATTAGTGCTGACATTCGAAGCAACAAACAGAGCGGTGTGATTATAACAACACTGTAAAATCTGCCTCTCTGCGCAGAACAAAGGATGTAACTGTAACCAGATGAATTACAAAAACATCAGTTATGATCTATTCTGGGATTAGCGTTCTCTGTAATGGTGAGATAATCTGAGTTGTAGTTTGAATGCTGACATTATCGGCCTACACCTGCAATCCCGGTACGCCCAGAAATATATGTGACAACCGTGTGTCTGTGATTTTGTGGGAGTCCGCCTTGTTGTGTGCGGGGCAGGGTTTGGCAGGTTGCCCCTCCAATAATAATGGTTTTACCAGCATGCCTTATATAAGGGGAAGCGCGGGCTGCGTTCGGAGAGTAGAGAGTGAAGTGTGTTGGTGTTTACATGATATGATTGTCTGCAGGTGGCATGGTGGCTTAGTGGTTAGCATGTTCTCCTCTCAGTGCTGGGGATTCCCGGTTCGAATCCCAATCTGGGTGGAGTTTCCATGTTCTCCCCGTGTCCGCGTGGGTTTCCTCAATTTAGATATGGGCATTTAAAGCAGCCCATTCCCCTTGAATCCATATGTTTGGACTGTGGGAAGAAAACGGAGAACCCGGATAAAACCCACAGAGACATGGGGACATAAGGAGACAATAGAGTTTGCTGTTGGAGTACTGTGAGAATTTTATGATCAGTCGTTGTACAGAATTATAGAAGCAGTAAAGAGCTTTATTAATTTAAGTAAATCCAATAGTAATTTAAAAAAAAATCTCCACATATCCATGTGGGTTTATCCAGGTTCTTCAGTTTCCTCCAAAAACATGGAGGGGAATTGGCTGCTCTAAATTGCAGAGATAGAGATAGATTGGCCCCCTCTCCTGGGTGTATCTGCCCAGGGCTCAAAACCTTCTCCCCTGGATGGGCATTGGGACCCCCCCCCCATCCACCCCCTCCCCCCACAACCCAAGTGGAGGATTAAGAGAAAGATAATGACATGAGATCAGTAATAAATCAAAAGTAAATAGTAAATAGCATTTGACATCTAATGACATTTTCGCTCACTGTTGAGTCACGTGGTGCTGTTCATGGTATGGTGGTGCTTCGGCATGCTCTGTCAATCCCACAATCAAAAGACATGTGTGAATTAGAGCTAATAAACAGTTCCTAGGTGTAAATATGTCAACTTTCTTTTGCAGCATGTGCTACAAATTACAGTAATTGGCTGATTTCGATTTGGGTTATGGAACAACCCATGTCCTTTTCTGCAACACTGCCTCCATCATCAGCAGACAATGAGGTGTGTGTCATATGGCATCGATATAAAAGCAGTTGCCACATATTTAATTCATGAATTCATTTGAGTTCAGTTATTGCTTTCTTATTTTATTCATCCTCTCGTGGTATGTTATGATCTTTTGTAATATTTTGCAGATGGTCTAGTGTTATAGCACAGAGCTTCTGCTCAAAAGACTTTTTGTTTAGCATTGAGGAAACACAGCCGCAAGGATCTGTGTGCATGTGCATGTGGTATGTTCACTCTCTCACTCTTTCTCTCTCTCTATCTATCTCTGTGTGTGTGTGTGTGTGTGTGTGTGTGTGTGTGTGTGTGTGTGTGTGTGTGTGTGTGTGTGTGTGTGTGTGTGTGATTTCCCTTTGCAGCTGCCTCCATATTCTGTTACAGCAATGACTAAAGAAAACAGACAGTTAGAAACACCTTCACTCAGATCCTGCAGCAGTGCATAAAATCCTTTTGCGTAAAGTGTGTTAAAAAGTGTTCATTTTTACATAATAATCTTGTGGAGAAGGATGATTGTAACATTCACTTATTTCCAGAAATGTATTTTTAGACCGAGCTCCTTGCCTTTGCACACTATATGGACAAAAGTATTTGGACATATACACATTACACCTTTGTGAGTATATGAGGTGAGGTCAGATGCTAATGAGGGGGAATTATATACCAATACCTATATATATATTTACATTTACATTTAGTCATTTAGCAGATGCTTTTATCCAAAGTGACTTACAAATGAGAACATTACAAGTCAGAAGTTATGCAGAAAAACAACTACACTGTAAATTCATCAAACCTGATTGTTATTTGATGCTGCCCCCCCCCCCCCCCTTTTTTTTTTACAACAGGTATTTGTTAAATAGATGCGTCTTCGGTAGTTTTTTAAAACTACTTAGTGATACTGCCTTACGGACAGAATTGGGAAGATCGTTCAACCATTTTGCAGTGGTGAACTATATAACTATACATATATGTGTGTGTGTGTGTGTGTGTGTGTGTGTGTGTGTGTGTACTGTATATATGTACTGTATGTATATAGGTAGAGAGAGAGAGAGAGAGAGAGAGAGAGAGACAGATAAATATATATAGATAGACACTGCATATATATATATGTGTGTGTGTGTGTGTGTGTGTGTGTGTGTGTGTGTGTGTGTATACACACACTGCTACAGTAAAGTACAAAATGAGGGGGGTAAGGGCAAAAGACTTTTTTTACCTAATCTTAATTATCTTACAGTTAATCTTATACTAGATACTAAATACTAAGATCACAGAGGGTTCCAAAAAACTCTTGGACATGGAAAAAAACATGGAAACTCTACCCTGATTGGGATTCAAACCTGGATCGCCAGTGCTGAAAGGCAGACATGCTATCCACTATATATGAAATTTGGGATTAAAGAAATCTTACACAAAGAGGAAAATTTGTGTGCACTAATTACCACTAGCATTTAAGAATTTATAATACAATGAAACTACGTGTCTGTACATCAGCTTATCCCAAGATAAGTCAGTATTAGGGGGGTTGCCTTGAAACAACAAACACGGCACAAGAGTCGTGTGTGCCTGTGTAAATGTTGTGACCATCAGATGGCGGATTCATTCACAAAATGATACAGTACTTATTTTTTTAACACCGCATACACTTACTGGCTTTATTATTAGAAACACCCACCGTGGTCCTTGTTGTAGGTGTACAGGTCTATGGAGTGCAAAAATATAGCTGGGAGATTGAGCTTAACAATAAATAGGGCCATAAATCACTTGTAACATTTTTATAGCTGGTAGCAGATGCACTATGCTCCTGGGCTTCTTGCAGTAGCCTATCAAGCCTTATAAAATAGACAGTGAAAGTCAAACAAAGGCATATGGCAGAGCCATAGTGTCTGAGGTTATTTCCCAAGCTGCAAATCAAGTAAAAGCATTTGGTCACAAACAGATGTGTCACACCATGAGCGAAATATATGGTTTATTAAAAACAACTATACTGCATTTACAAGTTCACAAGTTTAAATATGATGTCATTAAAAGTTGTAAAAGTTTTATAACAGAGTGGGTAATACAGAATTTTCTGAATCTAACTTCTGCTTAATCCTTTATTAGGCTCGCGTGGGGGAGGAGGGTTGTCTCATGCCCATCCAGGGGGGAACAGGGGGAAACCCAGAAAAAGGTGCACTGGGCATAATACTGAATACATATACAGTATATATAGAAATTTGTATATATATACATAATTGTTGTTTACTGCAAGATTTTCATGTGCTACTGGGGGGTGGGGTGGTGTGTGGTGGGATTGGCTGAAGTGAGGTGTTTTGGGGTGGGGCGGAAGTGTTGGCACCTACAGTTTGAAGATCACGGTGGCTTATTGGTTAGCATGTTCTCCTCTCAGAAATGGGATCCAGGTTCTAAGCCCAATCTGGGTGGAGTTTCCATGTTCTCGCCGTGTCCACATTGCAGGGCATTTTCACTGCGATTCCTCCCACTGTCTAAAAACTTGAATTCAAGGCGAATTGGCTACCCTAAATTGCCCCTATCCAAATTTCCCCTTTATTAATGTATGAGTGAAGTTGCCCAGTGAAAGAATGGCGCCCTGTCCTGGGTGTAACTGCACAGCACCTGAAATGTTGTTCCCTGGATGGGTATGAGGAACCCTGCAACCCCAGTCCCTAGTATAGAAGTAAGAGGAACTTAATCAGATGAAAATGAGAATTTCTCACCTCCATCCCTCTCCCCTTGCAACACCTTAATGCTCTACTAGCGGGCTTGCACCCACAGTATTAATACCTTTTGTGAGCCTTATGATCAAAAATCTTAAAATTTAACTTGTCTTCTAGACAAGTAAAAATTGCATTTAAAATAATAAGTATAAAACATATTACGGACCAGCAAATTATCCACAAGTGGAAAATATTTTAAAGCACTGTCAATTTGTCTGAGCTTGTACTGCCTTGTACTGTTACCATGAGGGCTGACTGCCAGATTGTTAATAAACCTTAACGTTTCATTACAGCGTGTAACAAAGTAGCTCATACCACTGTTTATATGAACGTAACTGCTGCCAGGAGGGAGATTAGCGTAAGAAGCCAACTTGTAATCATGGAATTTACTGATGATTTACGTGGGTACTGTACTAAAGTACCACTTTGATTTCATTCATCCATTATCTTGACCGCTTAATCCTCTACTAGGGTCGCAGGAGGTTTCCCATTTCCCATTGCCATTGGGAGAACGTGGCAATGTACCCAGGACGAGGCGCTAGTCCATCACTGGGCATACACTTACTCACACAGAAACACACACACACACACACACACACACACACACACACTATATAAGGGCAATTTACAGCAGCCAACTTTTACACAAGTGAAGAATTTAAGTTGGTTTCGTCCACCACTGATAGCAATGACTGTGAATTTGCTATCATAACAGAGAGTGCTTAAGGCAAATATCAGGCCATCTGCCTCACATTAAGCTGAAGATGAAAAAGTGGAATGTTACTGTAGTAGAACGACCCAAAAATACAAGTATTTCCACCAACAAATTGCTTAAGGGATTGAATGAAGGCTTCGAAAATGTGTGCGTTTTGAAAAATCTGGCTGTACAAGTAATTAGTCTATTAAATATTACAATGAGAACAATTGTGCATAAAGGACTGGGCAAAGGTTTCGACCACTTTCTGCCACTGCCTGAGTCCCTTTTTATTGAGTTCAAGTAAGTTCTTTATAGAGTGCTTTTTACAATAGTACATTGTCACAAAGCAGCTTTACAGTTTTATACGCCTTCAAACCCCCAAAGAGCAAGCCAAAGCAACAGTTGCAAGAAAAAAACTCTCTGTTATGTTGTTATTTTAAGGAAGAAACCTTGTGAGGACCAAGACTCAGTGGAGGACACATCCTCCTTGTGCGGCCGAGCAGCATCAACAGTGTAGGACACTAATGTACAGATTGTGTGATGATCGGGTGACCCGTATTTAACAATTGAAAAACTATATAAGTCCACTGAGGTCATCCTGCAGGAGATATTAAAACATTGCTCTGGAATATTTACAGTACAATTGCTGAAAAAGATGATGTGGTAGGATCACCATGGTGCTTGGAGAGAAGGCAGAGCCGTCGGTAATGGACTTAATTATGATTCATTTATGCACCTGACATGGCTCCAGCCTAATGCCGTGTGCGCCCTTTAAAACCAGAAACAGCGCCTGCTGCAGGGAGAGAGACCGACCATGAGGTGGAGTGATGGGGGACTCAGTAGGGCTATTGAGAGGATGACTGGAAACCTTAAGATTGATAGCCCAACTCTCTAAACACTCAGCTACCGGACCCCATCTTGTTGTGTTCCACTTAATTCAATACTAATACTGACAGGGGAGGGGTTCCCATGTCTATTCAAGAGAGAACGTTTGGGGCACTGGGCAGATACACCCAAGAGAAGGCGCCAATCCATCGCTGGGCACACACTCACTCACACAGACACACACACAAAATATAGGGGCAATTTAGATAGGGGTAACTTAGAGGTAAAGGCCTTCCGGGATTTAAATTGTTTTAAATAATTTTGGTTTGAATCCCGATCTGGGTGAAGTTTACATGTTCTTCCCATGTCTATGTGAATGTTCTTCAGTTTCTGTGTACAGTCCAAAAACATGGACTCAAGTTGAATTGGCTGGTCTAAATGACACCTATCCAATTGCCCCTATGTAATGTGTGTCTGTGTGAGTAAGTGTGTTCCCAGCACATGGATTGGCGCCCTGCCCTGGGTGTATCTGCCTAGCACTCCAAATGTTCTCCCCTGGATGGGCATGGGGAACCCCCTCCCCCATGGTCCTAGAAGATTAAGCGGAAGATAATAAGCTGAAACTTTACTTAAAGTGTTTACAAACTCATGACTCATAACTTTTTGTATTTATGTACGAAACATTTAAATAAGAGATGTGACAGAGCAATTTTGCATGCAGTTCACATAGCATATGCTTTCAAAAGAACTTCCAAAATAGTCCCCACAATGAGGAACACATCTTATTTTAGATTCAAAGGTGCCCCCCACACAAACACACACATGAACTAATGCATTCTGTGCAAATAAGCCATCACAAAAAGGCAGGGCACATTTTCTCAGTTTGGCTTTCATACTAATGAGCACACTCGCAGATGCTACACATTAAAGCCAGTATAAAATGGCAGGGCATACTTTCTCAGTTAAGTATTGATAAAAGAAAAGGCCACACACACATACATCCAAAACCACAATAAAGAATCATACAGAGGTAATAGGGGAAGTTCGACTTTCGACTTCAGACCCACAGTTGACTAAATTCTGAAAGGTGATGGTACCTTTAAGTTCAGCCGTTTGTTGCTATACACGCTCATCCACTCAGCTACCCGATCGAGGCCATCAAAATGGTGGCGTATGCACGACCTGACCGGCATCGTTCACACTAACCCCCACATAAAGAACGCATTTCCTGAAAATGACTATATAAGTGCTCATAACTGTTTATAAAAGCTTATGAGCTCTCTTTACATCAATAAATTAAAGTGTTGCCTTTAATTACTTCAGTTACACGTTTTTTTAACACAAAGTGGCATAATGCATTGGAAATGATCAATTTGAACTGTTTGTCAAATTATTAAAAAGACACACGACATAAAGCCTTATAAAGCCTTACAACATTTGATTTTTAATGAACGCTTTTCCTGAAAATGCTCATAAGAGTTTATGTCTCTTTACAGGCATAAAGTGTTGTCATTAATCACCTCTTTGAAAGAGACTGCATACATATTAGTACATAAAAGTTAATAAATGCTCTTTACAGACTTTAAATATGTTTATATTATAATGCATTATGTCACCTTTGTGTCATAAAGTCAAATTGTCAAATTGTTATAACAATATATGATTATAACATCTAACACATCTTAAATGCACTTATAATGCATTATGAATTCCGGATTCATAGAAAGTGTTACCGAATATTTGTAACTGAATATTTGTTCTACCTGTAGTATATTAGAACCCTCTTTGTCCATCCATCCATCCATCCATCCATCATCTTTCACTTAGCTTAACTAGGGTCATGGAGGGGAAGAGGGGGGTTCCCCATGCCCATCCAGGGGATCCATGAAACCCTCGCAGACACAGAGAAAACATGGAAAATCCACCAAGATTGGGATTCGAACCGGGATTCCCCAGCGCTGAGAGGCGAAGGTGCTAAGCACTAAGCCATCATACGGTCCCCTTTTAATTGTAGTTAGATATCGTTGACATTTAATATAAGATATACTTAACAAGGAGTGTGGGGGGCACCTATCCAGGTCAGAACCTTTCGGGTTCCTCCACTCATTGAGGCCATCGAAATGGTTTTGTGTGGATGACCTGACCGGCATTGTTCGCCCTTACCCCCCACCCAAATCTAGTACTTAATGGCGTGCACGTTCCATGCACTAACTGTACAATCTGCCCGCCATGTGTGAGGTGGAATGTCTGCCCCGACTGCACCGTGGTTCTTAAGAAAGCAGTGATTTCATTTTGATCAAAGTCGCCGTGCTCTGGCTCTGCGCCCTGTGGTTTGTTATGGCTTCTACCAGAGCTCTAATTGTTAAAAGGGACAGGCAGCAGTGGAGTAAATATTATTGCTAACCTGATTTCGGCGCACAATTCTTTCTGCATCATCAAGAAGGGTGAAACGAGAGGGTTCAATCAGCTGAGGATCGTTAGCATGAACCTCTCAGGGTTTGACTTTTGGAAAGTCGGTTTATTCATACCATCACATCAGCTGTTCCCTTTAGGAGACGATATGCATATTTGACTTGGTGCAGTTTGACATTAAGAGGCCCTTCTTAATGCAATCATTTTATTTATCTGAGCTTTGGAATGACACTCTGAGTGCACTAATATGAACACTCCTACAGGCACAGGGAGGACATGCAGACCTCAACAGAAAGGATCTCTATTAACCCTTTTTTATTGAACACAATGTGTTTTAAGGTCATACCAAAAACATCTTTCATTATTCTTAACTGGGCGGCACGGTGGCTTATTGGTTAGCACGTTCGCCTCTCAGCCCTAGGGATTCCTGGTTTGAATCCCCATCTGGGTGGAGTTTCCATGTTCTCCCCGTTTCTGCGTGGGTTTCCTCCAGGTTCTCCGGTTTCCTCCCACAGTCCAAAAACATGGATCAAGTCAATTGAATTCTCCAAATTGCCCCATATAGAGTGTGAGTGTGTGCCCAGCGAGGGATTGGCACCCTGTCCTGAGTGTATCTGCCCAGCGCCCGAAACGTTCTCCCCTGGATGGGCATGGGGAACCCCAACGCGACCCTACTAGAGGATAAAGTGGGAGATAATGAATGAATGAATTATTCTTAACTGAAAGCATAAATCATAGTGTTCTTACATTAATGATGAGAACATCTCCTAACGTTAACCTGCCCAGCGACCACAAAAAATTGCCAATCTGGCACACAGACACACCAACACAAACACACTTTTGTGGACCGCCCACACAAAGAACCATCATTCCGAGAACCAATAACATATCTTTTACAGTGGGATACAGTAAAATCTGAATTATATATTACAATTTACAATATTACAATTATATTGAATGCTCTCAATTGCCCAATAGTGTGTGTGTATGTGTGTGTGTGTGTGTGTGTGTGTGTGTGTGATAGATAGGCGTCCTGTCCTGGGTGCCTGGGTGTAACTGCCCAGCCCTTGAAATGTTCTCCGGTTTCCTTGCACAGTCTAAAAGCATGGATTCAAGGTGAATTGAATGCTCTTAATTGCCCATTATTGAGAGTGAGTGTGTGTGTGTGTGTGTGTGTGTGTGTGTCTGTGTGAGTAAGTGTGTGCCAAGTGATAGATTGGTTCCCCATCCTTGGTGTATTTGCCCAGCGCCTGAAACATTCTCCGGGTTTCCTTGCACAGTCCAAAAACATAGATTCAAGGTGAATGGAATGCTCTCAATTGCCCAATATAGAGTGTGTGTGTGTGTCTGTGTGAGTAAGTGTGCCTAGCGATAGATTGGCTCCCCATCCTGGGTGTATCTGCCCAGCGCCTGTAACGTTCTCCGGTTTGCTTCTGTCTGTGTGAGTGAGTGTGTGCCCAGTGATAGATTGGTTCCCTGTCCTAGGTGGATTGGCCCAGCGCCCAAAACATTGCCCAGGCGAAAACATGGATTCAAGGTAAATGCAATGCTCTCAATTGCCCAATATAAAGTGTGTGTGTGAGTGTGCCCAGCGATAGATTGGCGCCCCATCCTGGGTGTATCTGCCCAGCGCCTGAAACGTTCTCCGGTTTGCTTGCACAGTCCAAAAACATGGATTCAAGGCGAATTGAATGCTCTCAATTGCCCAATATAGAGTGTGTGTGTGTGTCTGTGTGAGTGAGTGTGTGCCCAGTGATAGATTGGTCCCCTGTCCTAGGTGGATCGGCCCAGCGCCCGAAACATTGCCCAGGCGAAAACATGGATTCAAGGTAAATGCAATGCTCTCAATTGCCCAATATAAAGTGTATGTGTGAGTGTGCCCAGCGATAGATTGGCATCCCATCCTGGGTGTATCTGCCCAGCGCCTGAAACGTTCTCCTGTTTGCTTGCACAGTCCAAAAACATGGATTCAAGGCGAATTGAATGCTCTCAATTGCCCAATATAGAGTGTGTGTCTGTGTCTGTGTGAGTGAGTGTGTGCCCAGTGATAGATTGGTTCCCTGTCCTAGGTGTATCGGCCCAGCGCCCGAAACATTGCCCAGGCGAAAACATGGATTCAAGGTAAATGCAATGCTCTCAATTGCCCAACATAAAGTGTGTGAGTAAGTGTGCCCAGCGATAGATTGGCGCCCCATCCTGGGTGTATCTGCCCAGCGCCTGAAACGTTCTCCGGTTTGCTTGCACAGTCCAAAAACATGGATTCAAGGCGAATTGAATGCTCTCAATTGCCCAATATAAAGTGTGTGTGTGTGTGTCTGTGTGAGTGAGTGTGTGCCCAGTGATAGATTGGTTCCCTGTCCTAGGTGTATCGGCCCAGCGCCCGAAAGAAACATTGCCCAGGCGAAAACATGGATTCAAGGTAAATGCAATGCTCTCAATTGCCCAATATAAAGTGTGTGTGTGAGTGTGCCCAGCGATAGATTGGCACCCCATCCTGGGTGTATCTGCCCAGCGCCTGAAACGTTCTCCAGTTTGCTTGCACAGTCCAAAAACATGGATTCAAGGCGAATTGAATGCTCTCAATTGCCCAATATAGAGTGTGTGTGTGTGTGTGTGTCTGTGTGAGTGAGTGTGTGCCCAGTGATAGATTGGTTCCCTGTCCTAGGTGTATCGGCCCAGCGCCCGAAAGAAACATTGCCCAGGCGAAAACATGGATTCAAGGTAAATGCAATGCTCACAATTGCCCAATATAAAGTGTGTGTGTGAGTGTGCCCAGCGATAGATTGGCACCCCATCCTGGGTGTATCTGCCCAGCGCCTGAAACGTTCTCCAGTTTGCTTGCACAGTCCAAAAACATGGATTCAAGGCGAATTGAATGCTCTCAATTGCCCAATATAGAGTGTGTGTGTGTGTGTGTCTGTGTGAGTGAGTGTGTGTCCAGTGATAGATTGGTTCCCTGTCCTAGGTGTATCGGCCCAGCGCCCGAAAGAAACATTGCCCAGGCGAAAACATGGATTCAAGGTAAATGCAATGCTCTCAATTGCCCAATATAAAGTGTGTGTGTGAGTGTGCCCAGCGATAGATTGGCGCCCCATCCTGGGTGTATCTGCCCAGCGCCTGAAATGTTATCCCCTGAATGGGCATGGACCACCCTAGTAGAGGATAAAGCTGAAGATAATAGATGGATGAATGAATGAATGAATGAATGAATATAGTCCGACACTTCTGCACTGGACAGTAGGAGCTTTTGTGTGAGTACGCTGGTGGGCGTGGTCCAGCGAATCCCCGCCTTTATGCAAATGAGAGCGTGGAGCGTGCGCGCCCGGGCGCTGAATGAGCGGCGCGCTCCTGGAGGAGCGTCAGTCTGTGTGTTTACTCCGTGTCCCCGCCGCGCGTACGCAGGGAATATGCGCGTCCCTACCGCTGCCACCTCCACCGCTGCCACCTCCACCGCTGCCACCTCCACCACCGCTGATCGCTTACCAAACTAAAGACGACGACAGACGCGAGACACCGGCGTCAAGCCATGGGAGGCCAAATCACCCGTAACGCCTTGTACGGTGAGCAAGTGACCATCTGTCTCCCTCTGCACTAGCTCTACATCTCCGTCTATCGAGAACGAAATCAAGCCATTCATTTACACTCTGTGTTTAAAAAGGACAGCATGCGTTTGGCATACAAAAGGCATTGTGTTCTTGTGCTTTGAGCAGCTTATATATGACATCGTGGCTGCACTTCCATAACTAACGCGTCTTAACACAGCATCAACTGCAGAGACACACAGAGAGTGAGAGATCTTATTTTAAAATATTTAATTTTTAACGGGAAAACCTATTTTAAAATTGCATTCTATGCCATTCTTCGTTTTCTTATCGTTATTCACTTTATTGTGTTGTTTTTATTGTGTTGTATTTTCTTTTATTGCTTTAATGATTTGTTTGGTAATATTGTTATACATACAGGCATGCCAATAAAGCCACTTTAAATCTTGAGACAGAGAAAGAGAGAGGGAGAGAGAGAGAGAGAATGAGAGAGAATGAGAGACAGACAGAGATTTGAAGAGACAGAGACCAAGACAGTGAAGGAAAGACAAAGGTCTGAGGGAATTCCCGTATGAGAAAAACAATTCACACTTACATATGCAATCAAATAAAGGATAAAAAATAAAGTGTTTTCTAATCCTGGTATAGTTTTCTTCTGTTTGATATAATAATAACAATGATGATGATGATAATAATAATAATAATATTGTTATTATTATTACTAGTAGTAGTAGTAGTAGTAGTAGTAGTATTAGTACACTTCTTTACAAATTTGCAATATAAGAATTGTTGTAAAGGCGGCATGGTGGCTTAGTGGTTAGCACATTCGCCTCTCAGCGCTAGGGATTCACGGTTCGAATCCCCATCTGGGTGGAGTTTCCATGTTCTCCCCGTGTCCGCGTGGGTTTCCTCCGGGTTCTCCGGTTTCCTCCCACAGTCCAAAAACATGGATCAGGTCAATTGAATTCTCTAAATTGCCCCATATAGTGTGTGTGAGTGAGTGTGTGCCCAGCGATGGATTGGCGCCCTGTCCTGGGTGTATCTGCCCAGCGCCCGAGATGTTCTCCCCTGGATGGGCATGGGGAACCCCACCGCGACCCTAATAGAGGATAAAGCGGGAGATAATGAATGAATGAATGAAGAATTGTTGTTCCACCATTTGTTCCTTCCTGCTCTGTGCTGTAGATAAATATTGTAATATAATTTACAGTCATTAAAAGCTCAAACAAACACTTCAAAATCTGTAAAACTACAAAGCATGTCTATATTAAAAAAAATTATTTATATATATATATATATATATATATATATATATATATATATATATATATATATATATATATATATATATATATATATATATATTCTAAAGATAGATCCTTAGACCTTGTTTTTTGGTATTATTAATTGAGGTGTCTGGTTTACAGCAAACAAGATTTTTTTAAGCTCTGTAAAGTATCCTGTTGATTGTTACAAGACTTCCGTTATGATGTCACAGCGATGATGGACTTCACTGTAAATTTTACTGGTTTAATCTACACAAATAAGGCACTGAAATGCAGGAAGGATGTTCCAGAAAAGCACTTCAGACTGACAACCGAGTGTAAAAGTTCAAATATGGGTTAAACAGCTTTCAGTTAAACTAATTATATACAATTGGTATTCGAATCTTAAAAGACAAAATTTGACTGAATATTATAAACACAGTGACTTAGTGGTTAACACTTTCTCCTCTTAGCGCCGGGGATTCCAGGTTCGAATCCCAATCAGAGTGGGGTTTCCATGTTCTCCCCGTGTCCGCGTGGGTTCCCTATGGGTTTTCCGGTTTCATTCCCCAGTTCAAAAACTTGAATTCAAGGTAAATTGAATGATCTAAATTTACTCTTGGCAGCGTAATCCACACTAACCCTCCACCACGTTGTCATCGGCACTGCAGAGCTGGGAATGATCCACCTTCAAATAGTACCTTATCAGTGGAGTTCCAAAGTGAGCGAAGAACCAGATTACAGCGTGTAATTAAAGAACTACATGGAGAGTGTAACTTATAATATTCATTCATTTGTTTATTAGCTTCTGCTTCATCCTGTACTAGGGTCATGGGGGGGTATCCATGTTTTTTGGACTGTGGGAGGAAACGGGAGAACCCGGAGGAAACCCACGTGGACACGGGGAGAACATGGAAAGCAAAGAGACGCGAATGTGTCATAATGTGATATAAAAACAAATTCATAGTATCAATCAAAGTATCTAGTGTCACTAATATGTGAGCTGACCCTGAGTGTCACAGAGGATAGTTTGTAGACCAAAACCATTTTCACACCATTTCACCACATAGAGTTATATTTTGTAGCAGTGTTCAAAAGGACAACATACCATAGTGGGGTGGTATTCATGAATTCCCACAGTGCATAGCAAAATGGACTTTACTGAGAACAGAATCTGGATATAAAGATTCATAGAGAAACTCCTTAAATTTAAGTTACAATATCAAATAAATCAAATGCCAAACCTCATTCTTACTCTATTCTCCGTGTTCTCCACTTATCATATAGATGGACTTGTAGTTTTATAATTACCCACTGTATAACATCTGTGTTATTTGTTTTTGTTAGTCCCCTGTTGGTTCTCTGTTCTCTGTTGGTCAGGAGCATCACAGAACAGGTATCATTTGGGTGGTGGATTGTTTATTGTCAGTTCTGCAGTGATACTGATGCTGTGAGGGGGTTTTAGTGCAGCAGTGCTGCTGTAGTTTCATTTAAACACCTCAGTGACACTGCTGGGAAAGGAATAATGCACCAACCAAATAATACCTGCTCTGTGGTGGTGCTATTGGGGTTCTAAGCATTAGAACAGAGTAAAGGGGACGTACACAGTATGTACTGTAGAACACAAACAGATGGACTACAGTCTGGAATTGTAGAACTACATAGTCCAGCTTTACAGGAAGTGGAACTGAGAACATGGACAATAATTGGTGCAAAAATAGGGATGTCCAAACCTAGGAATGTGGTAGCTCATTGGTTTGGGTGTTGGGCTATCAATCCAAAGGTTGACGGTTTAAATCCCATGTCCACTGAACTTACCAATGCGGACCCTTGAGCACAAGACATTGCTTCAGGGGTGTTGTCCTAGTGTTCTGACCCCGGCCATCAAGTTGGGATACTTGTAAGGGGACATACACAGTATGTACTATAGTCCGCAATCAGATGGACTACAGTCAGTAATTGTAGAACCACAAAGTCCAGCTTTACAACTGGAACTGCCTACTTTTCACTGGAACTGTAAAACCATTTATAATACAGTATTTTGTTCAGCAAGAGTTTCCATCCATCCATCCATCCATTATCTTCCGCTTTATCCTCAACTTTTAACTATTAAAGTTGCGGGGGGGATTCCCCATGCCCATCCAGGGGAGAATGTCTTGGGCGCTGGGCAGATACACCCAGGACAGGGCGCCAATCTTTCACTGGGCACACTCACACAACACACTCTATACGGGGCAATTTGGAGAATTCAATTGACCTTGATCCATGTTTTTTGACTGTGGGAGGGAACCCGGAGGAAACCCACGCGGACACGGGGAGTACATGGAAACTCCGCCCAGATTGGGATTCGAACAGGGAATTCTTAGCTCAGCAAGAGTTTGTTCGTTAAATACAGAGCATATATTTTTTGTATATAAAAACTGTGCAGCCCGAGTAACGTGCTATACAACAAGCACACAATCGCTTCTAATTTAAATGCTGGTGTCTATTTGATTAGGCAAATAAGATCTGTGCGTAGGCTGTGCAACTCTCAGTCTTGATGAATGTTGCTCATTTTCTTTGATGCACAGTTAGTTTTACTGTTGCAGTGACTCACTTCAGTTTTAAATCCGGACCTGAGTATCTGGGCTTAAAGCCAAGGTTGTTTCAATACATAGAACAACAAAGACGCCCTTTTGCCCAAATACAATCATTTTTTTTCTCGACAAGGTACTCGCTTTCAAAGCAGGTGGACACTGGAGATGAATGGCTACACAGTGCATAACAACTAACAGCATGTACAATACCGACCTATTATTCGTCATGTGTGGCTGTCAGACTTGGTCTACGGAACTGTCCAGATATGGTTTTACTACTCGCAGTGAAGGCTATACAAGCCGGAGCAGGGGTAGAACTCTATTCCAATAGTTTGTGTGTGTTAAGATATATAGAGTACTATACTGAGATATTGACCTCATCCTGTCATGTGATCACACTGCTGTAATGAGATATTGATTAGCCAGTGGTCAGAATGCTCCAAGAAAAGCCAACCCATGCTAATAATGTATGAGGATGTGCCTTGTGCTGTCATTTATTGGAGGGTCGAGGCATAAAGCAAAAACATCCATATCATGGCGTTAACTGAAACTTGTTACATCAATGAATACATTCCAGACAAACACAAATCTGTCTGCAGTCTGTACCGCCATTTAACAGTCAATAAAGTGTTAAAAAATGTTTTAAAAATTACGTTAATTAATGACTTTATTTTTTCTAACTTGGTTTGGTGGAAAGTCCATCCATCCATGCATTATCTTCTGCTTTATTCTCTACTATGGTCAAGGGGGGGGGGGGGTCTCCCATGCCCATCCATGGGAAAAAGTTTTGGGCGCTGGGCAGATACACCCAGGACAGGACACCAATCTATAGCTGGGCACACTCACTTACACAGACACACTCTATATGGGGCAATTTGGAGGATTCACTTGCCCTTGATCCATGTTTTTGGACTGTGGGAGGAAACTGGACACAGGGAGAACATGGAAACTCCACCCAGATTGGGAATCGAACTTGAATCCCAAGCTCTTAGACGCGATTGTGCTAACCACTAAGCCATAAACATAAAACAAACATTGACTTTATTACCACAATGGGCTCCATCTTACTCCATGCTCATTCTCCAACTTACACCCTCTGAAATGCGCGGCTTAATTAAAATTGTAACCTTAATTTAAATTTGTTTTTAAAAAACGGTCAAACCAGAAACCTACAACCAGAATGACCTAAAACATAAGATGAAGTTGATTCCGCGCTCATGACCTGAATCTCATAATGAGTATTTTTTATGGAGGATGGGCTGCAACTGGAACACCAACCTGCACTGCCTGCTCAAGACTTTATTATGGGGGGTGGGGTGGGGTTGAGGACACTATAAGCTGGAGTTCTGCTCCTTCCAGTGTGATTAAAAGCATCTGTAGAATCCTGACACTGGTTCGGTGAAATATAGCATTTTGTGCTGCATGTATCATGGAGGAAGCCAATAAAATAAAAAATGATGGGGGAGGGGGTACTGAACCCCAAACACCAACAATTAATAATTTCTGATTATCCTTGTTGTGTCATGTGGTTAAAATTTATGTTGAATTTGCTGTCACAATCATACCTGCTCATGGGATTTACTGGTGTGTGTGTTTGTGTTTTTGTGTGTGTGTGTGTGTGTGTGTGTGTGTGTGTGCATGCGTGCATGCCAGCCCCAGGTCTAAACATCCTTATTAATTAAGCCAAGAAAGTAAAAAGTATTTAATTATAGCCTTTCATAGTTAATGTACGAACAAATTCATCAAATAAGGAAAAAAACTAGAGGAAATTAGAAATCCTGGATCTCTGTACAGCATCAACCCCTTGTGATCCAGCCACTGCAGTGTGTCCCTGCGACACAGGCTGCTTACTGCACCATCTCATAAAACTTAACAACACTTGTTTCTCAGAGAAATTGGACTCTGGTCATTACAGCAGTGCTGTTCACTGTTAAAGTGCATGTTTTTTTGGGCGATCATGAACTTCACATTTTTTAAAAGCCATAAAGAGCCTACAAGTGAACACAGTCTCAAAAAATACCATTTCTAGTTTGTGTGATTAAAAACACAGTATATATGCAGGAGCAGTTTTGGAGCCGACCATCCTTACAAAGAATACACTTACTTTATATAGTATCCCTTCCTCCTCACAGCAAGAGGGTCATGGGTTCGATTCCATGTTGGGTCAAACAATAGAGTCCAATTCCAAAGACATGCTGATGGGTACATTGGAGATACTTCATTGCTGTGAATAAATAAAAACAAACACAAACCAATCAGTTTCACTCACCAAATAAATATATTTTCCATTTCTTCAGTTTATTTTATACACTGCATACATTTTAGGAATATTTACGTTTTTGATGGTCAGAATCCCTCAGAAACACAGATCAGGTATTGTTTTGGTGGTAGATTATTCTCAGGACTGCAGAGATCCTTGTGTTCTGTTTGCGTTTACAGTGTTTGTGTCGCTACACATGGAGCAGACATAAAATTACTAAGGTTCTAAACACTGTGTTCACTCTCAGTGTACTTTATGGCTATATTGTCTTTATTAAGTATACCTTAAAAGGGGGTCCTGGGTTCGATTCCATGTTGGGGCAAACAATAGTCCTTTTTGCATGGAGTCCGCATGTCTTCCATGTGCAGGAGTGGGTTTAATCCGGACTTCTGTCTCCTCACAGATTCCAAAGACATTCTGATGGGTACATTGGAGATCATTGCTGTAAATAAACAAAACAAACACAAACCAATCAGTTTCACTCACCAAATAAATACATTTTCCCTTTCTTCAGTTTATTTTATTCACTGCATACATTTTAGGAATATTTACTCTGTTTTTAATGGTCAGAATCCCTCAGAACCACAGATCAGGTATTATTTGGGTTGTAGATTATTCTCAGGACTGCAGTTATCCTTGGGTTAGTTGCATTACAGTGTGTTGTATTGCTACACATGGATCAGACACAATACTGCTTTTAAACACTCTCTGTGCTCACTCTCTGTGTTCACTCTCTGTGCACTTTATTGATACATTGACTTTATGGCATCACCTTAAAAATGTAAAAACAGTGACAGATACAGTTAATTTACCTTGAGTCCACTTTTTTGGACTGTGGGAGGAAACAGGGCACAGGGAAAACATGGTAACTCCCAGATTGGGATTCAAACCTAGCTCCCCAGCACAGAGAGGCATGGTTTTTAAGTTTTATAACAGTGAATAGTTATAAAAAAAAGTTGGTAAATGCCATTATAAGCGGCAACCTTCATGAATGGTATTAAATAAGTTGTGGTTTAGCGTTTAGCACATTCGCCTCTTAGCACCAGGGATTCCTGGATCGAATTCCAATCTGGGTGGAGTTTCCATGTTCTCCCCGTGTCCGCATGGGTTTCCTCCGGGTTCTCCGGTTTCCTCCCACAGTCCAAAAACATGGATCAAGATCAATTGAAGTCTCCAAATTGCCCCATATAGAGTGTGTTTGTGTGAGTGTGCCCAGTGATACATTGGCACCCTGTCCTGGGTGTATCTGCTCAGCGCCCGAAATGTTCTCCCCTGGATGGGCATGGGGAACCCCCCGCGACCCTAGCAGAGGACAAAGCGGAAGATAATGGATGGATTGAATTTGTCAGACCTGCTAGATGAATTTGAAGCTGATGAGATGCTGGCAGCTCATATTGCAAGGCCTAGTCATTATTTCACGAAGAAGATGTCTTTAAATTATTTACGTGCCCTGTTCTCTTTTGTGCTTTTGATAAATAGCTACTCAAGTCGCATTTTTTGTTGTTAAAATCTGTTGCACTTGTCTGTGTTTAAGTTCCCAATCAACTATTTACAATGTTGTGTAATACTCAGTTCATCATTCACTATGTGCTTTGTTTGGTAATGTTTCACCTACAGTCCTCTAACTAAGAACAGCTTCACGTTCCAGATCCTATCTGAACATTGTGAGAAGAACTCGGTACCAGTAAACAGCAGTTTCAGAAAACAAACATCATTATTTCATGACCACAAATGGCAGTTTGTAATTAACTTGGGTGTTGCCATTTTTCTTTTTGACACTAATTATGGAAACATTCAGTGTACAGTACACATGCTAATATTTAACATGCAGCTCTCACATCGCGGATACCTTGAAGGGCTGCATTACATCCTGTTTACGGGGTAAACAAACATGATTACAGCAATTTCCAGCATACAGACGAAAGGTGGCTTTCAACCCGTTTGAATGCGACGGGATCATTTAAATGAGTTCATTGTTTTAATGTGGAACATCTTTGTGTTGAGTATTATGTTTGTAAGGTGATTCCTATTGTTCAATGGAAATTATACAAAGGCTGACTTGAAGCTTAATGCAAATGAGTTGTACTCCATTGACAGTCTTGTAAATACACTTTAAATTACGATAAATTACACGTTTTTGACTTAAGAATAAAAGAAATTCTTAATGCACATTTACTAAATTAACATGGTATTAGAGGGCGTGCATTATTGGTAATAATTCACGGGAAAAAGGTGTTATTAGGTATGACGCCATACCTAATATGTGGATGTGGTGATTGTGATATTAAGGTTATGGCATGAATAATAAAATGTAATGTACCGGTAATAACAAAAAGCATGTTTGTATGAATTGTAACAAAATTTTAATCCCGATGATTATTTCAGAGTCTCTTTTCTCATATGATGCTAATGCTTCACGCATGGTGACTCACTTGGCATTTGCGGCTGACTGCAAACGCATTCATTCAAATCATGTTTAAAGAAACGAAGTGAATCATGAA
Organism: Corydoras sp. C115; assembly: GCA_019802505.1. Taxonomy (NCBI): domain Eukaryota; kingdom Metazoa; phylum Chordata; class Actinopteri; order Siluriformes; family Callichthyidae; genus Corydoras; species Corydoras sp. C115. The sequence continues at coordinate 448,264 of JAFMOC010000033.1, read as the reverse complement.
CCAAAGATAGCAGCTTCTAGGCCCTGTACTTGACATGACCGAAATAATTTGAGACTGCGGCCAAGCAAACTGCAGTTCCAATAGCTCTGCCCCGCCTCGAATTATCTAACGTTAAAAGTCTATTATTTTCCTCTTTTGTGTTTACATTTGTCTGAATGCAATCGCAGTAATTAATAAACAGAATCAATCCAAACGGGCTCGTCCTAAAATCACTTGCCTGCTTCGGCAGTGTATTCAGATCTGTTCTATTCCTCGCTGATGATAACAATCACATAGAACCTGATTCATAGTGACATTGATTCAATCATGCTGTTAAGTCTGGGTAAATGTGTGTGTGGTTCCCTGAGGATGTGCATAAAGGCAGAGCTCTGGACTTTTAAAGGTCTAGTAAAGATCCCAGGGTTTATAAAGCAGCTGCAAGGACATTAACCACAAGAATCACCGGCCACATTATCGAATCACTGTGTTTTAATCACCACATTTTTTACCTAATTATGTTCTCTGATTGATTTGGATTAACTTCTTCTTTTGCCATTTTACCCTTTATAAATCAGGGGTCGCCAAAGTAATGAATTCGCATTTTAGACTTGGCCAAGTGTTTTACCCCGGATGCCCTTCCTGACAAATACCCTACCATTTCTCACACTCTACCCAGCACTGGTATAATATTGGGTTTATATGGAGTGATACATAATAAAGAGTGGCCACTGACACTAATTAAAATCTCCAGTTAATGTAAGAAAAATGGCAAGAATTTCTAGTTTCTATAATTGTAGAAATGTTAGCTTGGGGCTTCCCTGAGCCTTTTAGAAGTTTAAGAACTGTGACCTTGGAACAATTGGGATTATTTGCATATCCATCTATCCATCCATCCATCCATCCATTATCTACCGTTTTTCTGGTTCCTGGTAGTGGAGACAGCAACCTAAGCAAAGAAGCCCAGACGTCACTATCCCTAGCTACCTCTTCTAGCTCTTTGGGAGGCACACCGAGGCATTCTCAGGCCAACCGAAAGACATAATCTCTCTTTCTCGGGATCTTCTCCTGATTAAACTCCCCCTTCACCACAATGGACCGGAGCAGAGTCTGCATCACTGCAGACGCCACACGGATCCCTCTGTCAACCTCCGACTCCATCTTTCCCTCACTAGTATACAAGATACAAGTTTAAGATACTTAAACTTCTCACTTGAGGCAGGACCTCATCTCCAATTTTTATTTATTCACATATTACAATATTTATATGTAAAACTTTATAAAAGGAAAACATTCCTTGTATCCAGCTGTCCCGCAACACTTTGTAATCTTTTGATTCGACTAACTTTAAAAATCCCGGGCAGATGGACGACCCATGTTTTACATCAGGACACAGTAATTAACCAATTTATTTGGAATGTGTGAATTTCAACTTGTTCCTTTTAACGGCACGTTTTACGCACATGGCTTAATCTAGTTCAAAGCATCTGTAAATTTAACAGATCCTACTCTACTGAGCGTCGTCTTGGTAAAACGGAAGTTTTTTATACGCTCCAGTGTGCGGAACTGTGTTAACACAACGCCCACAGTCTCTTGGCTTGCTTAAAAAGACGAGGAGAGGTTCAACACCACCACCACCCCCCAACCCCCGTTTTACACATTCAGCAATCCAAGTTGCATTGAAAGGCCTGAGGTTTTCGTTAACGTCAAAGCAGCTGGGCTGAAATGAGCTCATGGGGCTGTGCAACCCAGTCAAGATTTTCCACGTTAAACTTGTTTGTTTATAGACCTTGCGCTCTTTTATAACGCTCTAGCTGAAGCTATGATCCTGGAGCAATGAGGGTCAAGGGTCTTGCTCAAGAACCCACATTGGTTACCTTAATGAACATGGGATTTGAACCCTCAACCTTTGGATTGATAGTGCAACACCCAATACCCCAACACCACTGAGCTACCACCTCCCTAGGTTTGGAGACCACTCTTTTTACACCAATTATTGTCCATGTTCTCAGTTCCACTTACTGAGTGGACAAAGATGGACTTTGTAGTTATACAATTCCAGACTTTAGTTCCACTGTTTGAGTTCTACAGTACACACTGTGTACGTTCTCTTTACTCTGTTCTGTAATGGTCAGAACCCCAATTGTACCACCACAGAGAAGGGATTATTACTATTCCATCATTGTCACTGAGATGTTTAAATGAAGCTACAGCAGCACTGCTGCACTAAAACCCCCTCACCACATCAGTGTCACTGCAGAACTGACAATAAACAATCCACCACCCAAATGATACCTGTTCTGTGATGGTCCTGACCAATAGAGAACAGAGAACCAACAGGGGACTGATAAAAACAAAGAACACTGATGGATACCATCAGTAATTGTCTGTAATTGTACAACTACAAAGTCCATCTATATGGTAAGTGGAGAACATAGACAATGAAGCAAGAAGGCAGTGTGTCCGAACGTTTTATTGGTACCTTAAATTAAATTTTAATCAACAATGTAGATCTATGAAGTTTTAGGGCTGAGACTGATTTACCGTCCAAATAATACCTTTCCTGTGGTGATCCTTTAAAGGTCCTGCGGATTAAAGAATAGAAGGTAAAGTAAGCAGAGCCACACATGGGTGGCAGACTGTAATTGTAGAACTACAAAGTGCACCTGTATGGTAAGTAAGGCTGATAAAAGAACACTGAGCTCAGAAACCGTGAAACCCAGACCCTAATGTGTTTGTGTCGTTACACCCTCTTGGCTAATCTGTTGTTGCTCTTTGACTTTTCCATGACCCATTAATAGTACCAGCAAATAATAAATGAGACCCACTTACTTTCTGACCATGTGGTGAGCATTTAAGTTCAGTTTGTTTTTATCTTTAGCTTCAGTTGAACTGCTGGTAAACACACAGCGTGTTTTTGGCCTGTATTTGTTATCTGGGTCAGTCCTATTCCAAAAACGACAGCCTGCCACTTGACACCTGCTGATAGAGGAAAAGTAATTCCAGTGATTATGCACTAATTATTTAATTCAATTATTTGTAGGGCAGCACAGTGGCTTAGTGGTTAGCATGTTCTCCTTTCAGCACTGGGGGTCCAGGTTCGAAACCCAAACTGGTTGGAGTTTCCATGTTCTCCCCGTGTCCATGTGAGTTTCCTCCGGGTTCTCCGGTTTCCTCCCACAGTCCAAAAAACATGAAACCAGGTCAATTGAATTCTCCAAATTGCCCCATATAGTGTGTGTCTGTGTGTGTGAGTGTGTAAGTGTGTGCCCAGCAACTAATTCATGCACTGTCTTGGGTGTATCTTCCCAGCAACCAAAATGTTCTCTCCTGGATGGACATGGGGAACCCCCCCGCGACCCTAGTTGAGGATAAAGCAGAAGAAAATGGATGGATGTATTTGTGGGGCATCACAGTGGCTTAGTGGTTAGCACATCTGCCTCTCAGTGCCGGGATCCAGGTTCAAATCTCAAACTGGGTGGAGTTTCCATGTTCTCTGGTTGTCTGTGTGGGTTTCCTCCGCATATAGAGTGTGTCTGTGTGAGTGAGTGTGTGCCTAGTGATACAGTTGTGATCAAATTTATTCAACCCCCAATGCTGCGAAGGGTTTTATGGAATTCAGTGCACATTTGTAATTGTGTTCATAATGAAATCTTACAAGGACTTGTTAAAGAACTAAATGCAACTAAGATAGCATCAATTGTTTTTGTCATAAAGTATTAAATGGCCTTTTTGTGATTTCTTCATTGACACAATTATTCAACCCCTTTACAACTACCACTCATAAGAACAGAGGTTCATTCCAGTGTTTTCAATCAGGTATTGAAAACACCTGTGGATGTCAACGAGCAGCAATCAAGCATGATAAGCACCAATTAGGCAGATTTAAAAGGACTGTGATACTCAGCTCCTTCTAGACATCTACTGGTGTGTTTACAAGCATGGTGAAGGCAAGAGAATGGTCCCAGAAGACAAGAGAAGAGGTTATTGCTCTTCACAAGAATGGCAATGGATATAAAAAGATTGCGAAGTTGTTAAATATTCCAAGAGACACTATCGGAAGAATCATTCACAAGTTCAAGTTAAAGGGCACAGTGGAAACGTTACCTGGTCGTGGCAGAAAGAAGATCCTGACCGCGACTGCTGTGCGCTACCTGAAGCGTAATGTGGAGAAAAATCCCCGCGTGACTGCTAAGGAACTGAAAAAAGACCTGTCAGATGTGGGCACTGAAGTTTCAGCTCAGACAATAAGGCGCGCACTGCATAACGAAGACCTCCATGCCAGAACTCCCAGGCGCACCCCCTTGCTGACTCCAAAGAACAAGAAAAGTCGACTGCAGTATGCCAAAAGTCATGTGGACAAGCCACAAAGGTTTTGGGACAGTGTACTGTGGTCAGATGAAACTAAATTAGAACTGTTTGGGACAATGGACCAGCGCTATGTTTGGAGGAGGAAGAACCAGGCTTATGAACAAAAGAACACCTTGCCTACTGTGAAGCATGGCGGGGGGTCAATTATGCTTTGGGGCTGTTTTGCTTCTAATGGTACAGGAAAGCTTCAACGTGTGCAGGGTACCATGAATTCCCTTTAGTACCAGGAGATCTTGGAGGAAAATGTGATGGAGTCAGTCACAAACCTGCGGCTTGGGAGACGTTGGACCTTCCAACAGGACAATGATCCGAAGCACACATCCAAGTCCACTAGAGCATGGTTGAACATGAAAGGCTGGAACATTCTAGAGTGGCCATCGCAATCACCAGACTTAAATCCAATTGAGAACCTCTGGTGGGACCTAAAGAAGGCAGTTGCAGTGCGCAAGCCTAAGAATGTGACTGAACTGGAGGCTTTTGCCCATGAAGAATGGGCTAAGATACCCATAGGTCGCTGCAAGACACTTGTGTCAAGCTATGCTTCACGCTTGAAAGCTGTCATAACTGGAAAAGGATGTTGTACTAAGTACTGAAAAATAATGTCACTAGGGGGTTGAATAAAACTGATAATGATGTGAGCACAGTAAAGACATTTGTGGTTATTCCATCATAAATATTATGTTATATTTGTCTAATTTATAAGTGCCTCTTTGATATAATTGTAAATAAGATGACTGAAATGATCCAAATCAATGTCACTTTATTTCAGTGGGGGTTGAATAAATTTGATCACAACTGTAGCTTGGGTGTATCTACCCAGCACCACCCCCCCGACCCTAGTGGAGGATTAGGTGGAAGATAATGAATGATTGAAACTTATTATATGTGTTATTCTTTAAGAGTTGGTTCTGACTACTGAGTATGGGCCTTTTGGAATCATTATCTTCCACTTAATCTTATCCTAGGGTCACGGGGGGGGTTCTCCATGCCCATCAAGGGGAGAACTTTTCAGGAGCTGGGCAGATACACCCAGGACAGTGCACCAATCCATCAATGAGGGCCATTTAGATAGGAGTGAATTAGAGCATCCAGTTTACCTTGAATCCACGTCTTTGGACTGTTAGAGGAAACTGGAGAACACAGAGGAACCTCACATGAACATAAAGTGAACATGGAAACTCCACCCAGATCGGGATTCGAACCTGGATCCCAGTGCTGAGAGGAGAACATGCAAACCACTAAGCCACCATGTCACCCAAGAATACTGTCAGTTTAGTTTTTAAAAGCTGCAACTTGAGATGAGATATAGGCCACGTTCTTGGCAGTGTTACCCAAATGCTGAATCGTCTTTTACATGACATGCGTTTGGACTGGATGAAGTCCGGATCGTGAACATGTGGTTAGGCCATGCGTGTGAAATAAATAAGAATAGAAATGAAAGCCTATTCAATGTAGAACGAATGTAAAATGGACCCGAATCTCATTTTGTACAAGCAGAGCTTTGTACTGTGCTGTAGTTATGTGCCGAAATGATTTTGTTGCCATAGAAATAGCAGCACATGATTCACCTCTTGTATCAATGCAGTGTGTATGTGTGAGGGCTTTAATGTGTGTATGCGGTGACATACTAACACTCACTGACATGCATTTTGACACATTAAGCAGTGATAAGCTTTGCGATATGAGCTATAATGGACGCTTGACGTACTTATACTAAATTCTGCCATCGTGGGAATGAGACGGGGTGTTTTTACTAATGATCTGAATTGAACTCAATTGCCCCCACCCCTGTATTTTATCAAAAATGTACATTTATTTATATGTAGACCATTCTAACAGCATATGGACATTATTGTCCCTATTCTACTAATTGTCTTAATTATTCATGGGCGTATTGATGTGTATATTACCCACTAAGCACTGGGATAGGCTCCAGCATGGTCATGGACAGTTGGCGGGATGTAAGATAGCAATGATCATCATAACGTGCCCTCTGCAGGATGTAACCTAAGAATCCAAATGTTTAGTTTTTTTAATTCATTAATTATCTTCCACCTTATCCTCTACTGGGCTCACAGGGGGGTTCCCATGCCCATCTAGGGGAGACCCTAGACCCCTCGTGAACTAGTAGATGATGAAGCGGACGAAAATGAATGAATGAATTCTGAATTATAGTCTAAGCATAAGCTGTTTTATCAGTCGGGCTTTAGCTGTCCTTCGGTCCTAAATGTTAACAGTTATTGGAAATTCGGCACAGCTAGCCTCGACCGTATTGAATGGCGCATGTTGTAGTTGGTACAGAGTTGCTAAGATACCCGAGCTCCTACTTAACCTTCATTTTCTCCCCGACAGCTGCGGCTCTTGTAACCCACTAATGTATTCGATTCCAACCACACGGCTATGTACAGCAGCAGATCAAAAGATAGCCGTGCAAACACTCCATCACGCACACATTATCATAAACTGACATATACAACTCTATATATACACGATATCTTCCCTCCATACTCATACGACCTTCCTTGTATATGGAATATACTAAACCCAAAAACAAAAACATCCCTTTGGGTCATGTTTTAATGTCATAACAAAGCAGCTAGAGCGATTGTTATCAGATAATAACCAAAAAAACAGACAAACCATGTTAATGGACCTTTCAGTGCCTTATGTGGAGACAGGATTCCCTTATCAGTGTTGACCAGGAAGTTCCCTAACAACCAGCACCGTTTTATGATTTCATGGCTTATAATAGCAAAGTTTAAAAGGTACTGGCTCACAATGATAAGGTCAACGGGACAGCTTGATGAATTGGAATCCACAAAATAGGACTTTTGGGTTTAAACTGTGGCAGGATATCGGGCAGACGAAAGATATCTTGTAAAATTTGGCGTTTTTCATGTTTTATTTACATAGGTGTACAGATAAGATGGAATTGCTGTCAGTTTGTTTCAATGACTCGATGGATGGCCAACACAAATATTCCCTATTACATAAAAAAGTTGTGTGGTGGTGTGGTAGCCCAATGATCAGGGTATTGAGCTATCAATCAAAAGGCTGTGGGTTCAAATACCAGGTCAAATGAAGTTACCAATGTGGGTCAGTGAGCAAGAACCTTAACCTTCATTGCTTCAGGGCTGCTGTTCCAACCCCTAGTTCTGACCCCCAACCAAATTGGATAAAAGCGTCTGCTGAATGACCAAATATAAACGTAAATGTAAAAATATCTGCCCAGCGATGGATTGGCGCCCTGTCCTGGGTCTATCTGCCCAGCGCCCGAGACGTTCTCCCCTGGATGGGCATGGGGAACCCCACCGCGACCCTAATAGAGGATAAAGCGGGAGATAATGAATGAATGGATGTAAAAATATCCACATACGTTTCAGATCAGTTTCAGACCACCTGCATGATTCATGTGAGTTAAACGTACTTTCGAATTTCAGCTGATGCAGAAGATAATGAGATGACAGTAGGTCACCGCCCTCATTTCCTCAATTCTGCTCTTATTTATAATGGAGTGTCTGATCAACACCGTCATTCCACATACTTTTTTTTGCCTCGATATTTAAAATTGAAAGTAAATTTAAAAGTAAAGTAGAACGTCCAATGCCTCACTTGTGGATCGCGCCATCTATTGGGCAAATGCAGGCATAGCTGGGAAAAGAAACACACGTAGGGTCTGATAATAGTTGAATATTTTAGTTTGGCAGGCCTGATCTAAAAGCCTAACAGGACGGATCTGGCCCGCGGGCCGTAGTTAGCCCATCCCTGTCCTAGTCCCTAGTAAAGGATTAAGAGGAAGATAATGAGATGATAATGACATGAGATGACAGTCAGTCATCTCCCTTATTTCCTCGACTCCACCTCCTATTTACAATCAAGCGTCTAATCGCCGCCGTCGTTCCACATACGTTTTTTTGGTCGTCATTAAAAAAGAGAACGTGCAATTCTCACTTGTGGAGCGCATCATCTATTAGACAAATAGCCTGGAAAAGAAAGAATAAAACACATACATTTTCAAAAAAGTGCGTCATCTATTGGGCAAAGCAGGGAAAAGAAACGCAAGTAAGGTCTAATAGTAGAATATTTTAATAATAGTAATATTTTAATAATAGTTAATAGTTAGTGGAAGGTCTAATAATAGACCTGATCTAAAGGCCTAACAGGACGCAGCCGGCCCACAGGCCGTAGTTTGCCCATCCCTGCTCTAGTAAAGGATTAAGCGGAAGATAATGAGATAAGATGAGATGAGATGATAGTCAGTCACCTCCCTTATTTCCTCGACTCCACCTCTTATTTACTATCAAGCGTCTAATCGCCGCTGTCGTTCCACATATATTTTTTTGTCGACAGTCTATCTAATCTGTCTTTCACTTTTTTTTATTTAACTTAGGATTTTAAAACAACATGACCTATTATTCTGCCTGTGCTGCTGTACTGTTCCCAGAAATAAAATACTTGATTTAGTAGCATGAGACTGCACAACAAGCTGACATTTTTACAGTGAACTTATGACAACCAAATGCCTCGGGGGACTCTATATTTAGATGCTATACAGAATTTTAAAATGGAAAAAATAATGTTTTTGAACCTGAAACACATGGTAAAACCCGGTCCTCCATTCTCTCAGACTCTCTAGGCGGCCCATTTCCTCCCACCACTCATCGATGTCACCAGAAGCCAAAACGCTGTCTGCCGCTACAGCCGCGTGCCGGTCTGCCCGTCAGCCCACTGCTGTTCCATCCCAGTGCCAAGGGCTCCCAGATCATCATGGACGTGGCCCAGAGGAGCGTTAAGAGGCAGGCGAGCTTCTGCAATGCCATCACTTTCAGCAACAGGCCCATCACCCTGTATGAGCAGATCCGTCTGAAGGTAAGAGATCAGAGTTGAACTTTCATTCATTCATTCATTATCTTCCGCTTTATCCTCTATTAGGGTCGCGGTGAGGCTCCCCATGCACATCCAGGGGAGAACGTCCGGCATTCAGGCGCTGGGCAGATACACCCAGGACAGGACGCCAATCTATCGCTGGGCACACACTCACTCACACAGACACGCACGCATACACACTCTTTATGGGGCAATTTGGAGAACTCAATTGACTTGATCCATGTTTTTGGACTGTGGGAGGAAACCGGAGGACCCGGAGGAAACCCACGCAGACACGGGGAGAACATGGAAACCGGGAATCCCAATTAGATTTGAACTTGTCATCAATTAATAAAGAAATAAACACCTGGAATATTTAAAATAGTAAAAACTGAATTCATTTCTGGGCGGCATGGGAACATAGTGGTTAGCATGTTCTCCTCTCAGCACTGGGGATTCCAGGCTCAAATTCCAATCTGGGTGGAGTTTCCATGTTCTTCCCACATCTGTGGGGGTTTCCTCTGGGTTCTTCGGTTTCCCACAATCCAAAAACACAGATTCAACGTAAATTGGCTGCACGATAGAGCGATAGATATGCTCCCTGTTCTGGGTGTATCTGCCTAGCCCCCAAAACGTTCTCCCCTGGTGGCATGGAGAACCTCCCCCTGACCCTAGTAGAGGATTAAGCAAACTCATTTCCTTTCCCAATTATGGATTGGCGTCCTGTCCTGGGTTTATCTGCCCAGCACCCGAAACGTTCTTGGGTGGGCACAGGGAACCCCCCCCCCCCCTCAGTGGCCATAATATGGGATTAAATGGAAGATAATGAGAAGAGATGACTTATTTCCAAACAAACTATAAAATAAGGCTTCTCTGTATTAAAGAAATTTGAAGACATCACTTGCTTTGTGTAATTTAATAATAATAATAATAATAATAATAATAATAACTAAAGAAGGACTTTGTAAAAAGCTAAGGCACTTTAAACCAATCTCTCTTAAGTATTATCTAATTAATTAATTAATTAATCCAATCTGGGTGGAGTTAGCATGTTCTCCCCGTGTCCGAGTGGGTTTCCTCCGGGTTCTCCGGTTTCCACCCACAGTCCAAAAACATGGATCAAGGTGAACTGAATTCTCCAAATTGCCCCATATAGAGTGACTTTTTATTCATTACTTTTAGAACTTGCAGAACTCGGAACTCAAATTAATTTACAAGCTGATCTTTTCAGATCTCAGTGTTCCTTTAGAGTTCCAGGTTTGAATGTTTGTCCAATGTTTAGCATCAGGCAACACTGTTTTTTTTGCCTCGTTTGCCTCACAGCCAGAAGCTTCTGGGTTCTGGAATGGACAAGTCTCTTTCTGTTTGTAGTTTGCATGTTCTCCATGTGTCTGTGTTGTCTTTTCACTACATCCTCCCCTTTTCCCCCACAGTCCAACACATGCTTGTAGGTATATTGGACTTATTCACTGCGCCTTTTGTTCGAATGTATGTGTGACTGTGAATACAGTATGTCCTGTGATAGATATGTGACTCTCCCACCCCATGTGACCCTCATCAGCATAAGCATTAGGAAATGAATGAATGAATAAATGTTTTGCACCAGCCATGTGATACCTTATGATAGTCACCTTAAGGACAACGATGGTTTAAGCTGCCACTGGAAGAGACCTTGGCTTGGGATGAAATGGATTTGAGGGTGCTACGTTGGAATGGGAGATGGGAATCAGGCGTCTGCAAACTTTTGGTTATGATTTGATCATGTTTAGGCTTTGGGATGCAATTCAATGCAGGATTGTTTGCGTGTTGAACTGCAGGAAGGCTGGTATTATTGGAATTTTCTATATTTAAACACCAAGTTACAGCCGAATTTGTTGACTTTACTTTCAAACAATAAAGTGCAATGGAGTTAACTTCGTCCATTTACACCTTACATTGTCAAACACAAAGATAAGAGTCCTCGGGGGACATTTTCAGACCTTCCCATCAACACCCACATTCTCTAATCGTCATCGCTCCATCAATCTGAATGTCTCTGTGCTCACTGCTGTCTTCACTCATAGCAATAACAAAATAAACTCATAAATAAATGTATATATTTTATTTTCATCTTGTTTTTTGACGTTTTGTTTTGTGGTTTATAAGTAAACCTTTCCTTGTCGAATTCTAGCATGTCAACACAAAGCGGCCCGAGAGACTGCCAACAGTACAGTCACAACAAACTGTCGAGCCTAGGCTTTGAACACACACACATACCTCCATACCTTACTCTGCATTCACAATCAATTCACTATGAATTTAGTGCAGATACTGCTCTACTTTCAAACCTGGATTCTCAAAAAGCCTTGACCACTGTGGTGTAACTCACCATATTCTCCCATCCACACGTACATTCTCTATCATCATCGTCATCGCTCCATCATTCTGAATTTCTCTGTACTCCTTACTGTCTTCACACAGAGCAGTAACAAAATAAACTCATATATAAATGTAAATATCTTAAAATCCCCCTTGTTTTTTGACGTCTTGTCCTGTGGTTTATAAGTGAACTGTGTTCCCTTGGCAAATTCCAGTATCTCACCACAAAGCGGGCCGAGAGACTGTATACAGTACACTCACAACAAACCTCTAATGTTACAAACGGAACATACACATACCTTCATACCTTACTCTGCATTCACAATCAATTCACTACGAATTTAGTGCAGATACTGCTGTACTTTCAACCCTGGGATTCTCTAAAAGCCTTGACCGCTGTGGTGTAACTCACCATATTCTCCCATCCACACCTACATATTCTATCATCATCGTCATCGCTTCATCATTCTGAATGTGTCTATACTCCTTACTGTCTTCACACAGAGCAGTAACAATATAAACTCATAAATAAATGTAAATGTCTTAAAATCCCCTTTGTTTTTTGACGTCTTGTCCTATGGTTTGTAAGTAAACAATGTTTCCGAGAGACTGTTAACAGCACAGTCACAACCAAACCTCTAATGTTACAAACTTCAAGCTTAGGCTTTGAACACACTCATACCTTCATACCTTCCTCCCCATTCACAATCAATTAACTATGAATTTAGTGCAGATACTGCTCTACTTTTAATCCTGGGATTCTCTAAAAGCCTTGACCGCTGTGGAGTAACTCACCATATTCTCCCATCCACACCTACATTCTCTAATCGTCATCGCTCCATCATTCCGAATGTCTCTGTACTCCTTACTGTCTTCACACAGAGCAGTAACAAAATATACTAGTAAATAAATGTAAATATCTTAATTTGCCCCTTGTTTTTTTGCGTTTTTTGGTTTATAAGTAAACAGTGTTCCTTTGGCAAATGAGAACATCACAACTGCTGTACATTCAATCCAGAGATTCTCTAAAAGCCTTGACTGCTGTGGTGTAACTCACCATATTCTCTCATCCACAACTACATTCTCTAATCATCATCGCTCCATCATTCTGAATGTCTTTGAACTCACTGCTGCCTTCACGCACAGCAATAACAAAATAAACTCATGAATAAATATAAATATATTAAAATCCCCTTTGTTTTTTGACGTCTTGTCCTGTGGTTTGTAAGTAAACAATGTTTCCTTGTCTAATTCCAGCATGTCAACACAAAGTGGCCCGAGAGACTGTAAACAGCACAGTCGCAACCAAACCTCTAATGTTACAAACTGTTGAGCTTAGGCTTTGAAGACACTCATACCTTCATACCTTCCTCCCCATTCACAATCAATTCACTATGAATTTAGTGCAGATACTGCTGTACTTTCAATCCTGGGATTCTCTAAAAGCCTTGACCGCTGTGGAGTAACTCACCATATTCTTGACATGTTTGTAGTATTTATCCCTTTAGCTAGGGCAGTGGTTACTCGAAGTCAAATAAAACAGACCCCGTCTATTCCAAACACAGCATACTTCTCCCTCACACAAGGCCCCCAACTTTCCTTTTTGGTTTCCCTTTAAAGGAAGGCTTTACCCAAAAATGCTATGGCCACCCTTTACTGTGAGATAACATGCGTGATTTTCAGGTAGCCATTTGAGCATGAAATATGACAACATTTTTATCGATTAAAAGTGAGATTGTAGGAAAAACAATTAACCAAAAAGCTTAATAACTATTATGTTACTGTAAGAGGTTCAAGTTGACCTCCTAATGAAGCTGTAGCCTGCATACACCCCTCGGCAAAAGTGTTAGATGATGTTTAATTAATAGATTTAGATTTTATGACACTCACTGAAGACCTTTCTCTGATAGTTGCTTCACAAGGGACAGGGTACTATCGCTGGGCCACACTCACTCACACTATATATATATATATATATATATATATATATATATATATATAGGGGCAATTTAAAGTAGCCAATTCATGTATTTGGACTGGAGAACCCAGAGAAAACCCACATGGACACACCACCTAGATTGTAACGGGTCCCACTGGGTCACCAGTGCTGATAGGCAGACATACTAATCACTACACCACCATGCTGCTCAACATGGCATGTTTAATGTAGTTATAATACTAAAGATGCACTGAATATTTGGCAACCAATATTATCAGGCCTGAGGATGGCACTTTTTTTTTTAGAAATTAACGAGTTATTGTTCCAGATTTTTTTCTTTCTCTCGATGCATGTTTTCACATATTCCATTAGGGAAAACAAAACTCCAATTTTAACACAACACAATAAAATCACAGAATTAATTCACCCCATGGGTCCTATACAAAAGAAAATGGTATTACCTTAAATATCTCGGTGATGTTATAAAGATACAGTCGTTCCAAACTAATTTCTGTGTTTGATTTAATTCCTATGATTAACTAATTGCTTGATTAAAGAAAACATCAGAATTTAGTATCTTCCGCTTTGTCCTCTACTGGGAGGGGGATTCCCCATGCCCATCCAGGGGAGAAGATTTTGGGCGCTGGCCCGGTACAGGACAGGGTGCCAAATTAACGTTGGGCACGTGCTAACCACTAAGCCACCATGCCGTCCACAAGGTAAATAGAATGCTGTATAGAGTATATTTGTGTGAGTCAGTGTGTGTACAGTGATAGATTGGCACCCTGTCCTGGGTGTACCTGCCCAGCACCAGAAAGGTTCTCCCCTGGATGGGCAAGGGGAACCCCCAGCGACCCTAGTAGAGGATAAAGCAGAACATAATGGATCTTCCCATATAGTTTTTTTATGAATAAGGCATGTACAATAATTATTTATTCTGATGTCTGACTCCATCAGACTAACATATCACTGAAGGTTACTAATAAGTTTAAGAATGCTTAAGGTCTCACCACAGTGGCTTCTCCGGGAGAACGAGCACTCTTTATAAGACATGTGTTGTGTCACACAGATCACCAAGAAGCAGTGTTGCTGGAGTGGGGCTTTACGTCTTGGGTTCACCTCTAAAGACCCGTCACGTATCAACCCCGACAGTCTGCCCAAGTATGCCTGCCCGGACCTGGTGTCTCAGAGTGGCTTCTGGGCTAAGGCACTGCCTGAGGAGCTGGCCAACGAGGGGAACCTTGTGGCCTTCTGGGTGGACAAAAAGGGTCGTGTCTTCTATCGTGTCAATGGATCCAGCCCTATGTTGTTCTTCAGTGGGGTGCGTACCAACGAGCCTCTCTGGGCCCTCATCGATGTATATGGGCTGACCCGAGGAGTGCAGCTACTGGGTGAGTCGCGCACTACACTATGTCCACTGCATTTCCAGACCATGATTTACCGACACGTTATATCACACCTCAAGCTTTTAACTTCAAAACACTGCAGTGTGATTAGTGCTATAATCCAATGCATAAAACAAGAGTATGTGTGTGGTCTATAGTTGAAGTGTTTATAACTTGTTTGCATTCAACATTTCTTCATCCTATGTTTGGTCTTTAAATAAATATGGTTAAGCTAAAGTAGGTGGAGTAGAAAAAGTGGTGCGGCAGGTTTATTCAATTGGTGCAGAACCCTCTCTCCTTCAGAACTTTATACAAAGTTAAATTCATACAACCGAAACTCACTCACAATGCAAACTGAAGCCTCTAAACTATTTTTTTGCTATCTATATATTTTGCTATATATATATACACAATGTATATAGTATATGAATATATGGGGCACGGTGGCTTAGTGGTTAGCATGTTCCCCTATCAGCGCTGGGGATTCCAGGGTCGAATCCCAATGTGTTCCATGTTCTCCCCGTGTCCATGTCGGTTTCCTCCGGTTTCTCCGGTTTCCTCCCACAGTCCAAAAACATGGATCAAAACTGTATCTCAAACTGATCTCAAAACTGTATATAATAAAAGTTTTAACCACACTGATGAGCTTTGTTGACTGTTGGGCAACTGGTTAAAGAGAAGCAGAGTCCCACCCAGGCTTTACACACATGTGCAGCATTATTGTTCTGAGCTGAAATATGGTAAATACTCTGATCCTGTGGTTGAAGGAATTTTAAAAGTCTGCAGTTGAGTGTTTTCAGGACCGTTCGGTGCGTTACCAGTGACTGAGCTGGGGTGTGTAATCACACTCAGCTTGGCATGCAGGGGAGAACTTAGCAGGGCATACCACAGGCTAAGCTTTGATGTGCCGGTGTGTGTCAGAGTCTAGACAGACACACACACACAAACTAACAGCCTTAATGCGGTCATACTCGTGGGATAATTATAGAAGCAGGTCACATGCTCTGAAGATAGCGCCATCTATCCCAATTATGCGCTGCGCCAATTGACAGAAGTCTTTCTGGCTGCTATCTGTCCTATGTGTGGTGTCTTTAGATGTACCCTTATCCATGTCCTGTCCATCTCTCAAGATTTAACAGTGACGTCTAACTTGTAGTCCTCAACAGCTAGCTGCCGCTGCCTTACACAATCCGGCGTCAGTGCGTGCGCGTTGGGGGTTGGGGGATTGTCTGTGTTTGATTCTCACCACTAGATCTGTAGTTCATAAAGCACACAAACCCCACTACTCCTTTGTCAGACTTCGAATGGACAGATGGCCCATCAAATACAAGCCCTAGAGCCTTTAATGCTGTACTAGATGAAAGCTGAGTGCCTTGTCCATACTATCAAGAGAGCACAGGAAGTAGCTCACCCACCGCTATCAACAGCAGGAGAAAAGCTGTAGCCAAGCTTCAGGCTTTTAGTACTTTGTTTCCACTGAAAGGTTCTCCCCACCTCATGTCAGTCAGATCAGTGTGACCACAAAGTTCTAACATTGCAATATCCGTTGTACTTGAGATATGTATTTTATTTGATTAGGATTGGAGTATGACATACTTATGTCAATCACTGGTCATTATCATACAACCAAGTCATAATCATACGGCCAATATCATTGGCTGTCATGTTACAACCCAAACACCATAACAGTTCACACATTTCATTTAATTATGTTTATATCCATCCATCCATCCATCCATTATCTTCCGCTTCATCCTCTATTAGGGTCATGGGGGGGTTCCCCATGCCCATCCAGGGGAGAACGTCTCGGGCGCTGGGCAGATACACCGAGGACAGGGCATCAATCTATCACTGGGCACACCATTACTCACACAAACACACTCTATATGGGGCAATTTGGAGAACTCAATTGACTTAATCCATGTTTTTGGACTGTGGGAGGAAAACGGAGAACCCGGAAAAAACCCATGCGGACACAGGGAGAACATGGAAACTCCACCCAGATGGGGATTTGAACCAGGAATCCCTAGCGCTGAGAGGCGAACGTGCTAACAACTAAGCCAACCTGCCACCCTATATTTATATTTATTTGATTTATTTTATAATTTTTATGTTTTCAGCTGTGGTAATTCTCTTCTTTTAACTTTAATTTGTCTTTAATTCCTTCTATTCAATGATAATTCCACTAAAGGCAAAGATATGCCTGTACTCCTGTATCCAAACCGAGGATTACAGACATGATTCGACAAGTTTGATAAGCAGTAACTCGAGTAGCCGGATTAGAGCCCTGACCTTAACCCCTTTAATTGCTTTTTGCAATGAACAGGAAAATTTTTTGCGAGCCAGTTCTTTTTGTCCATAATATATGAGTACAACTCGTCTTTGTCCAGAGACGTCTTGTTAAACGGAATTTTCCATTGTGTAATGCATCCGTGAATAAAAAGTTGTGAAGGACATAAGTATCACATTTTTGAACTCAAACTCTTTGAACTCTGATGTAAAAAAGATATTTTTTAAAACTGCCATTTAAAAAGTAACAAAAAATTGTTACTAATTGTGCTTAATGTGTAATGACCATAATGATTCTGTAAATTTGCTATGCCACATTATGAACAAGGGCAGCACATTGACTTAGTGGTTGGCATGTTCTCCTCTCAGCGCTAGGGATTTCAGGTTTGAATCCCATTCTCGGTGGAGTTTCCATGTTCTCCCCGTGTCCACGTGGGTTTCCTCCAGGTTCTCCGGTTTCCTCCCACAGTCCAAAAACATGGATTCAAGGTATATTGAATTCTCCAAATTGCCCCATATAGAGTGGGTTTGTGTGAGTGTGTGTCCAGTGATAGTGGGTGTATCTGCCCAGCACCCGAAACATTCTCCTCTGGATGGGCATTGTGATCCAATGTTCACTGAAGTTACCAATGTGGGCCCTTGAGCAAAAACCTTAACCCTCACTGTCCCTGTGTTCTGTCCCCAGCCATCACGTTGGGATACTTGTAAGTCGCTTTTGATTAAAGCATCTGTTAAATAACCAAACACAAAGTGGTTTAACAGAAGTCACTATGATGTGAAATCCAAAGTCGGACTTCCCATAATGCGTCCTTGAACAGGTTTATGACTCTGTAGCGTTGCTGACACTGGATTAAAATGAACCCGTCAGCTGGCAGTAAAGAATGATTGTTGTTTCATTAATTCTGCTCCGTAGCCTGTCATTCAGAAGTACACACATCCACACTGTAGACGGTGTTTATGAGATTCTGAACGTCTTCAGATGTGAAAACTTAATTTCAGAGTTGTAGTTGGAAGAGAGCCTAGAAATATGTCTAGTATAAATATTTCACAACGCATTTCCCAGGGTCGAGTTGACTCTCGTTCCCTTGTCAGAATTGAACAGTAATATAACCCCCTCGTTCACACTCAGCACAAAGCAATCGTCTTGGTGGTAAATGTTTAATACACTCAAGCAACTTTACTCCTCCTCACACTACCCCTCTCGACATGCTATACAGCACCTTCCTTTGTCCCCTTTCAGTCAAATAGACAAAGAACAGGGGAGGATCAAATTATGGGAGACGTGGGCAGCCGCTCAGGGTGGCATTCTGCCAGAGGTTAGATGGGATGTCTGCACAAAATAATTTTGAGTGGTCACATTTGCCCTGCTGGGTTTCTGTCTCTCATTTGCACGACATGTCATGGCACTCATGTCACTGTGTCTAAGTCAAGGTAAGGAAGAAATGTCAGAAAATCTTAAAAAAGTGTAAAAGCTTTCTACATAAGAAACCTAGTTTGAGGAAACTTTCTTTTGTTTGTTTTAAGAAATCCCAACAAGATAAATGTACTGTAAATTGGCAGAAAATTTTACTTTAGTCATGGACATCATTTCTTGAATTGTGTTTATTGTTCTTATTTATTAACATAGTGTTTTTGCAGTGTTCTGGGTTAATAAACAAATAAAAGCTTAATGCGATCTAAATGCGCTCAGTGGTTAGGGGGTTGGGCTATAAATCTGAAAGATGGGGGTTCAAATCCTAGTGGGGGTTCAAATCACTGAAATTACCAATGTGGGTCCTTGAGCAAGACCCTTAACCCTCATTGCTCCAGGGATGTTGTGATTAACACTGTGTAGGGCTGCAACTAACGATTATTTTGATAATCGATTGATCGGTCGATTAATTTTCCAATTAATCGATGAATCGGATAAAATAAATTTCAATAAATGTCTTTATTATTTGTGTGAAGCGTGAAGTGCTCCCACACTTTTAATGATTTTTGCAGCGTCAGTCATGTTTCATTTGTAGTTTATTAAACTTTGTTAAACTTGTATTGCAGATTCCACCTCCGCTCCGCCTCGTACCGTTCTCCGCAATTTTTTTTTGGAGCGCTGCAGGTGATGTAAGCGGTTACGATGATCCGAGTAACACGTAAATCATACGACACAACGAATCGATAATGAAATTCGTTGTCGCCACTTTTCATAATCGTTATCGATTTTATCAATTCGTTGTTGCAGCCCTAACCCAGTGCTCACCTTCTAAGTCGCTTTGGATAAAAGCGTCTGCTAAATGACCAAATGTAAATGTGATGTACATGGAGAAGGAACACGGGTGCACCTTCCCCTATTGAACCCTACTTACAAATCCTATTTAACAGATAAGTGTTAGGAATTACAATTCACACCCAAGTAATTCGGCATGACCACATTTTCCAGCCTGCCGTGCCACGGAACAACTACACATGGATTTGTGGAAATGATTTAAAGCCTTGGCCTCATCATGTGTTTCACGTCAACTGTAAATTGACCAATTAACATTATTTCCAGGTTTATTATGAACACCGTATCAGATTTCCTTTTGGTCACAAAAACCGTGATGCTTCATATCTGGGCCAGTGCTTCTGAATGTACTGACACAACAGTTCAATACAGCCATTCATATCTTTAGTAAAATATTGTTCTTCGTAAAAGTTAGCTAGCTTTTCCACACAGTGTCAATACACTGAGTGCTGCTTCATCAGTTTGCCCAGCAGTCTACATTTAAACAAATGTTGAATTTGGCAGTCGGAACCCAAGTCAGAAAACGTGACTGATAAACTCTATAGATCACTTTGACAGGCCGCTTATTCTCCCAAAAATAAACTCCATGCATTACTCAAACTGTGCAGGGCTGTTTATCATTCCGCATTAAGTCTATAGGGCTATAAGAAGTCTAAAGGGGTTCATATAGCCATATAGAACTCTGCATCAAACAGGGTTTTAAAGCATGAAAGTTTGTCTTAAGCTCATGTAAAGGGGACTTGGTGGTTAAACTTCTAGATTTTAAAAAATTTACGTTCATTATATTTCGCTTAATAGTCTTCTAAGTTCGCAGGAGGGTTCCAAATGCTCATTCAGGGCAGAACGCTGGGCAGATACACCCAGGACAAGGCACCAATCTATCGGGGGGGGTTCCCCATGCCCATCCAGGGGAGAACGTTTCGGGCAGATGCACCCAGGACAGGAAGCCAATCCATCGCTGAGCACACACTCACTTGCACAGACATGCACACAGACACACTCTATATGGGGCAATTTGCAGAATTCAATTGACTTGATCCATGTTTTTGGACTGTGGAAGGAAACCGGATAACCTGGAGGAAACCCACGCGGACACGGGGAGAACATGGAAACTCCACCAAGATGGCGATTCAAACTGGGAACCCTTAGCACTGAGAGGCGAACATGCTAACCACTAAGCTACCGTGATCCATGTTTTTGGACTGTGGAAGGAAACCGGATAACCCGGAGGAAACCCACGCGGACACGGGGAGAACATGGAAACTCCACCAAGATGGGGATTCAAACTGGGAACCCTTAGCACTGAGAGGCGAACATGCTAACCACTAAGCCACCGTGCCGCCCATGGGGCAATTTAGAGTATTCAATTTACCTTGAAGCCATGAGCGGCCGGGCAGCATCAACAGTGTAGGACAGCCATGTACAGATTGATGATCAGGTGACCCGTATTTAACAAATGGAAAAACTCTAACAGTCCTGAGTATGGAAGAGCCACATGAATGAACTTAACGCCCAGGAGTCGTTCTGGCCTTTCAGTGTTTTAGTAACATCATTTCTGCAGGCTTCCATTCCTCTGGTTCATTTCTGTCCAAGCTCGGTTCACAGTTTATTTTTCTGGACAAAATGAGTGCTGATTGCTGCATGCATTCTACAACGAAGTATACTAATCATGTAACAGACTGCAAGTAAAGGAAGATGTAAATATTTTGGCCCTGGCCTACACATGCTGAAAACATGATGGATGAAGCTGAGCTTTTACTTTGCTTTTGTTTACATACATACACTTACGTGCCAGTACACCAGCTAGCCTGCGATAAGAATTGAGAAAACTCGGGCTAAAATTCTGTTGAATTGGCTACAAAATGTGTTACACAATGTCAGCTTGCACCTGGGGTTCGCCATGCCCATCCAGGGGAGAACGTTTCGGGCGCTGGGCAGATACACTCAGGACAGGGCGCATACTGGGCACACTCACTCACACAAACACACTCTATATGGGGCAATTTAGAGCATTCAATTGACCTGGAATCCATGTTTTTGGACTGTGGGAGGAAACCGGAGAACCCGGAGGAAACCCACATGGACACAGGGAGAACATGGAAACTCCACCGAGATTGGGATTCGAACCGGGAATCCCTAGCGCTCAGAGGAGAACATGCTAACCACTAAGCCACCGTGCCACCTACATCAAAGATCATTAAAAACACAAGGCTCTTCCAACACCACCAGGGAGTTTTTCCTGGCCATCACTTTGGGATTCAGGCTAAGCACACTGCAAAGCTGTTTTGTGACAATGTACTATTGTTTAAAAAGTGCAATATTCATGAATAAACTTAAAACTTAATTCAGTGACATGAAATGAGAAGAAGCCCACAACTGAAAAAGTCCAGCCACAGGCAGCGTTCTGTGAGTGCTAACTGTGGAGCAATAAATGGGCCACTGTCTTGGATTTTACATCTGCTGGGGGAGCAATATATTTGATGTGTTTAACGGAGTGATAGTGAATGGACGCAGTGTTAAAAAAGCTCGAGCGGCATTGATGTGCCTGATCTAATCATACCAGTCCAGCACACACTAGCACACTAACTCATCAGTGTCGTCACCGCATCGCTGGGAATCATCCACTTGCTCTGCGCTGGTCCTGCGGTCCTGACTATAAGTGAACATGAGCAAAGAAACTAAAATAAAGCAATACAGCACAAGATGGCGGGCATTATTGGTATTTATAATCCAAGTATTCAAGTATGTTATTTGTCATTCTAACAATATAAAGTACAGTATATGTGGAATGAGACAGCGTCCTCCATGAACAAGGTGCTACACAAAACAGTTACTACACAACCAACATAAAGTACACGTGTGCAAACACAAGGATCACAATAAATACAGGACAATACACAGTACACATTCAAGTAATGGGAAGGGAACAGTGCAACAGTCAGTACGAAGTAAACACTTAGTGAATTTGTAAACATATTATTGTATAATATTTATTTAAGTGAGTACAGGGTTGGCAACAGCATCTCTGTAGCAATGAGGGTTAAGGGCCCCGCTTAAGGATTAAATATTCATTCATTCATTTTTCTTTCACTTAATCCTCTACTAGGTTTGCAGGGGGGTTCCCCATGCCAATCAGGGGAGAACGTTTCGGGCGCTGGGCAGATACACCCAGAACAGGACGCCAATCTATATCACTATATAGGGGCAATTTAGAGCATTCCACTCAGCCCTAATATGTGAACATGCTAACCATTATGCCACCATGCCGCCCCTAATATTTATTATATCTATATATTGCGCACCTCGAGTTTTTGCTTTTATGCAATTTTATGCCCTTATTGCATTTATGAAACAAACACACTATAATTAAAAACAATGGATAATTCATAAATGTGGGGCGGCAGTGTGGCTGATTGGAACGTTCTCCTCTCTGTGCTAGGTATCCAGTTATTTAAAACTAAATTATTAATAAACTGGAGTTCCATGATGTAATCTAGTACGGTTTTTAAAGTGAACACTGATCACTGAGTAACAGGATTCAGTCTTAGTGCCCATGGGGGTTTAAAATAACATATTGTATTTCACGCATTGATATGAAGGTGAAACACTCACAGATGTGTGTTATTAATAATTGTCACGGCTGGACAAATTGCTCAGCCAATCAGATTTAATAACCGGAACTATCCGTTTTATAAATGAATGTATTTGATGTTTGTAGTCGCAGTACTGTTTATACTCTCCTCAGAGGTTGTCAGTTTGATAAATATCACAGTACAAGTTCCAAACATTAAGATGCAACCCATGAATGAGAGCCTTATAACCTCAAATTAATCTGTGCTTACGTCCGTCCCTGTTTTTCCCCTACACTCTGTGTGAATGAGGGAGAAATTACACTCCTAATGGTGGCAAGCTACAGAGGAAGCTCTGCCAAATTACAGCAATTCTGCAAAGTTCTCATCAATATGTCAATCTGACAGATAATGACTCTCTAAGCAAATAAACCTGTACAGCAAAAAACATTGCTTTTTCACACTCTCTGACGAGACGCTTCTTCACACGGGTGTAGATACCTGACTTCTGATTCATTTCTTTGTAATGTTTTTAAATCTTTGAAAACTGCATTTGGCACTATTATCATGCTGGAGGTACAAATCACATACATACATATATATCAATGGCGGGATCGTCAGGGCCAACAGCGCCTGAAAATCATCTGAATCACAGACTGTTAATTATGTCTTGTCCATAAATACTTCTGTTGAGCGAGCATTTTCAGCAAATTAAAACTTATGGCAGAAATATGACTCGACTTTAAACAGTAGCTTCGCTTGCAGTAGAAAAGGACTTTGTGGTGAAAGTCATTGAAAATGAGGAGGATGGATTTTGTGTACAAATAATTATATATATATATATAACAGGACTAATAAATCATCCATCCATTATCTTCTGCTTTATCCTCTACTAGGGTCGCGGGGTGTTCCCCATCCCCATGGGAGAACGTTTCGGGCACTGGGCAGATACACCCAGGACAGGACACTAATCTATCTCTGGACACACACTCACTCACACAAACACACTCTATATTGTGCAATTTGGAGCATTCAATTGACCTTGATCCATGTTTTTTGGACTGTGGGAGGAAACCGGAGAGTCCGGAGGAAACCCACGTGGACACGGGGAGAACATAGACACTCCACCCAGATTGGAATTCGAACCAGGAATCTCTAGCGCTGTGAGGAGAACATGCTAACCACTAAGCCATCGTACCGCCTAATAAATTATATTCAGGCCGTTTTTTATGAGCTGGCCAATCAAAGTTAGCATTGAAGACTTAGCATTGGCGTGCATCTCCCATCTCCATGCTCTCATTACAAAACTAAATACTGCGTGTTGTATTTGTTTGAAAGTCTAACCGCGTCTGGGGCTGAAGAATTTGGGAAATTAAAACAGCAGATGCTACCTTGACTACTCACACACACGGAATGTATTTATTGTAACTTCTAAAAAGGGTTGAGTACAAAACAGGAAGAAATGTCACCAAGGTTGATTAATTTTTTGTCATAATTCCTTCATGTGAGGTTCAAGGAAGAGCGCTCAAGGTGGCGGGAAGAAGCCTCCTGACCTATTCCAAAACTGAACACAGTCCTTTCCTGCTTTTATGTGTCTTTCCAGTCTGTTCTTCCAAACTTAGATCTACCATTTTCCTCCGAAAGGCTACTTTACATCGAGATAAGACGGAGCTCACTTGTATATATAGGCAACGACACTTCAGAGCCTCTTTAAACAGCCGTGGCAAACAGCAGTTAATAGAATCTAAGATAAACATCCATGTCCTATGTGTCTGTGTGGGGGGCAACTGGATCAAAATTTCTTGTATGGCATCTACATGCCAGTGCACTGGAGCAAAGGGTATCAGCTATTTCTGAAAATCAGAATTTTTGGTAAAGCCAAATTAATCAGCCGGATGCCCATTGTTCCACAACGCAAACTTCAGGGGGTGGTGCGGCGGATAGTGTTCACTCAGTGCTGCTCTAATGACCTGGATCCAGTCCTCTTCCACACTTGTCAACGTTTTTGGCAGGTGCTCATCTGTGACTGGCCTTCTTCGCGGCTGTCTAAGCTGAACTGCCTAGTTTAAACAGCCTCAGGGTGTCTGGTATTAACCATTTCTTTGCATGTGATGATCTGCCGCCTTGTAAAAGGTATATTCCCTACAGATTTTTTTTTTTTGGTTTTAAGGCAACAGCTCACATGAATCCATTCATCCATCCATTATCTTCCGCTTTATCCTCTACTAGGGTCATGGGGGGTTCCACATGCCCATCCAGGGGAGAACATTTCAGGCGCTGGGCCGATACACCCAGGACCGGGCGCCAATCTATCACTGGACACACTCACTCACATGCACACTCTATATGGGGCAATTTGGAGAATTCAATATACCTTGAATCCATATTTTTGGACTGTGTGAGGAAACTGGAGAACCCAGAGGAAACCCACGCAGACACAGGGAGAATATTGAAACTCCACCCAGATTGGGATTCGAACTGGGAATTCCTAGCGCTGAAAGGAAAACATGCTAACCACTAAGCCACCGTGCTGTACTGAACAGGAATCATTTGTTCCTAAATTTCAAATTCCATGTAGTAGGAGACAGGTGGGCAATTGGAGAAATTTAGATTTACCTTGAATCCATGTTTTTAAACTGTGGGAGGGAACACAGGGAGAACATCGAAACTCTACCCAGCACTAAGAGGCAGACATGTTAATGAATATTATTATTATTATTATTACTATTATTATTGGGTGGCACGGTGGCTTAGTGGTTAACACGTTTGCCTCTCAGCACTGCGGATTGGTCGATCTGTATTGAGTGTCGAGTGGTCGATCAGGGTGAACCCCCCATGACCCTAGTAGAGGATAAAGCAAAAGATAATAAATGAATGTTTTGATGATTTTTAACTACATTTATTGTAAATAACAGCATTTACCATACCATCCGTGTTACAGTAATTATAGAAAAAGTGGATCAATCAGTGCTAATTAGATTTTAGCATGTCCACTATTCAGAGATGTTCTCTAAAAGCTGACGTCTGGATTAAAAAAAAAAAAAAACAGAAAGTTGTCCCACGCGGTTGGAGCGCTTGATTTATAAAGTATTCGTTGGAACTCATCATAGCCGTGTGTCGCCTGGAAGGCTGCTGCTCTTTTCAGACATTCAAAACCAATCCAGTGGCAGACGGCCAACGTCCTCGATATTAAACCTCCTCTAACCTTTGTCTGTCGTGGCTCACTCTGTCGCACTTACACAACCTTTGAATGTAAGCATCATGTGGGCCTTGCTTGCCAACGGAGAACCTTCCCTCCCTCCCCATTTCTTTTTCTTCTCACCATGGGCTTTCTCCGTTCAAACCCAGCTTTAACATCATGGCGAACAGAGAGAACCTGATCAAACCAGTCCGAGCACAAACGCTTTCCTCAGAGACCATAAAAAAAAGATCGGGAATGATTTGAAAAAGAGAACAAAGAGGAAAACGAGTAAAAACCAAGAAAGAGCCTCTGAGATTAATGACCTTGGTCTACAGTTAGGTTAAAACAAGTCGACAGAAGCGAAGCTGCACTTCCTTTTTTGGCCCCCTTTTTTTAACAGTAGCTGGCTCAAGCCGTGCTTTTGTTTATCACCCCTTTTTTGTTTTTAGCCCAATAAGTGTTGGAGTCACATGACCAGGAATCATTTGTTCCTAAATTTCTAATTCCATATAGTAGTAGACTGGTAGGCATTTGGGGCAATTCAGATAGGGGCATTTGAGAGCAGCCAATTCACCTTGAATCCATGTTTTTAAACTGTGGGAGAAAATGGAAACTCCACCCAGATTCAAACCTGGCGAATTCAAAAGAGGCAAACATGCTAACCACTAACTAACCAGCGTGCCGCCCTCAAGGTAAATTGAATGCTTTAAATTGCCCCAAATTCTTTATAACAAGTAGAAGCAAAGCTGCACTTCCTTATTTGGCCCCCTTTTTTTAACAGTAGCTGGCTCAAGCCGTGCTTTTGTTTATCACCCCCCCCCCATTATTTTTTAACCCTTTTTTTGTTTTTAGCCCAACAAATGTTGGAGTCACATGACCAGGAATCTTTTGTTCCTAAATTTCAAATTCCATGTAGTAGTAGACAGGTGGGCAATTGGGGTAATTTAGATAAGGGCATTTGAGGGAAGCCAATTTACCTTGAATCCATGTTTTTAAACTGTGGGAGAAAATGGGAAAACACAGGGAGAACATGGAAACTCCACCCAGATCTGTGATTCAAACCTGGCTCCCAAGCTCTAAGAGGTGAACATGCTAACCACTAAACCACCGTGCCGCACTCAAGGTAAATTGAATGTTCTAGATTGCCCCAAATCGTGTGTCTGCATTCTTTATAAAGATTAATGACCTTGGTCAACTCTTGGGTTAAAACAAGTAGACAGACTTCCTTATTTGGCCCGCTTTTTGTAACTATAGTTGGCTCATGCCGTGCTTTATGTTTATCACCCCCCCACACACACACACAATTTTTTAACCATTTTTTTTTTTTAACCCTTTAAAAAAATTTTTTAGCCCAACAAGTGTTGGAGTCTGATGCTAAACTCAGTGTTGATGTTGTGTATAGTGTATACGTGACTGAAGAAAATAGGTGACTTTGTGCGTTTTGTGTGCACAGCTGTTCTCCATCAGCTGCAGCATTCAGGTCAAGCCTGGATTCCTATCGCCTCGAAAAAACAAAAAAAGAAGCAAAAAAAAAACAAAAAGAACACTAGTGTTTTTGAAGTCCAGTCTTTTTCAGGGAGATTAGGATCGGAGCTCGGCCAATCAGCTGGCAGCTGCATCAACCATTGCCTTAAAGGGGCCAATCGGACAAAGCCAATGGGCGATTGGTGGCCGAGCAGGTGCAGGATAATTAGAAGGGCAGCAGCTGCCGTCGGTCACACACATTTTGGTTCAGGCAATGCCCAGCCTTCATCCCCCTTTCTTTCCTGTTTCTTCTTAATCGTTCCATCAAAAGTACCATTCAACCATTCACTGCGACAGAACTGTACTAAATTACAATGAACCATTAATAAATTTAATTTGTGCGATTGCCATATATGGATGGCAAGAACACTATCCATCTATCCATCCATCCATTATCTTCCGCTTTATTTTGTGCTATGGTCGCGGGGGTGTTCCCCATGCCCATCCAGGGGACAACGTTTCGGACGCTGGGCAGATACACCCAGGACAGGGCACCAATCTATCACACTTACTCACTCACACAGACACACTCACTCACACAGACACTGACACACACTCTATATGGGGTAATTTGGTGAATTCAATTGACTTTGATCTATGTTTTTAGACTGTGGGAGGAAACCGGAGAACCCGGAGGAAACCCACGGTTACACGGGGAGAACATGGAAACTCCACCCAGATTGGGATTCGAACCAGGAATTCCCTAGTGCTGAGAGAACATGCTAATCACTAAGCCAACCTGCCACTCGCAAGAACACTAATTAAATTATTTCAGTTCAGTTCCACTTCCTGTAAAGATGGGCTTTGTAGTTCTACAATTCCAGACTGTTGTCCATCTGTACAGTACATACTGTGTGCATTTTCTTTACTCTGTTCTCTAATGCTCAATGGAACCCCTCCATGACCATAGTGAGGATTAAGAAGAAAATAATGAGTGATTTAACTTTCAAACCCTTTTTTCAAATATTACATCTGCTGTGTCTGTGTCAATTTAAATCACTTATTAAAACAATTCAAATCACCAGTGTTCAAATGAAGTTTAATTTACGCCTCTGGTCCGTTCAAACATTAAAGGCTGCAGGCAGTGAGAAGAACAGCCTCTGTCTGATCTAATAAGATGTCAAACAGACATGTCTTCATCCATTTACAATCCCATTTTCACAGCTGCCTACAGAACAAGATGGACACTTCTCCTTAGAGCAGCAATAACTACAACTCACTCACTTCTGAAGTTCAGTTAAGAGCTGTTTGTAACGTACACATCAATGAGGGGGGCGGCACGGTGGCTTAGTGTTTAGCATGTTCTCCTCTCAGCGCTGGGGATTCCCGGCTCGAATCCCAATCTGGATGGAGATTCCATGTGCTCCCAGTGTCCGCGTGGGTTTCCTCTGGGTTCTCTGGTTTCTCACAGTCCAAAAACATGGATCAATGTCAATTGAATTCTCCAAATTGCCCCATATAGAGTGTGTGTCTGTGTGAGTGAGTGTGTGTCCAGTGATAGATTGGCGTCCTGTCCTGGGTGTATCTGCCCAGCGCCCAAAATATTCTCCCCTGGATGGACATGGGAAACCACCCCGCAAACCTAATAGAGGATAAACCTGCTCGTTGGGGTCAAATCCTGTCTTTGGTCCTCATTCCCTTCCACCCCCCATTACAATATTTTTTTATGAAGATTTCAACAAAGCATCTGTGTATTGCTTTATAATATAAAGCCTAACTTTAGCGCTTGGACACATGCATGCAGTCGATTACTCCAAATTGGATTAGGTCTCTGTCTTCTCAGCCCACAGACAGGAAAAGAGGAGAATCCGATGTGTGGGGCAAGGACATACATCCTCACCATTTAGATGACACTTAGAGGTGTCAGAGATTTACTAATAAGCCAATTAGAATCAAGCTGAATATCCAAGTCTGCATTTCACACTGCTTAATGTAAGTAAATCTGATAATATTGTGCTGTATGTTACGGTTACTGTTAAAAGCAGCCTTCTGCCTTCACATGACCTCAAAATTTATTAAATTCCACCAACATATATGAAGGCGGCTGACAGCTGAGTGCATTTAAAATGCTTCTATGATTAAAAACATATGTGATGAATTCCATATCTATAACATGGTGACCCCAGCCTATATATATATAGGCTTTTCATATATATTTCACTTTTCATATAGATGGACTTTGTAGTTTTACAATCTAATTTTGTTCTCTGTTCTCTATTGGTCTGGATCATTACAGAACAGGTATCATTTGGGTTTTTGGTGGTGGATTGTTTGTCAGTTACTGGGGTTTTTAGATCAGCAGTGCTGCTGTACTAAAAAATAAAGCCTTTTTGTGTTCATTATCCTGGTGTCACACCCTTAAACATATTACATCCATCTATATGGTAAGTGGAGAAAATAGACAATGTGGCAGGAAGATGGTGTGTCAAATTTTAGCTTGGTACTGTATTTATATCCAGCATTAAGCTCCTGCCATGACGGTGTAGTAGTCTACATACATACCCTCCACCTCCCCCTTTTATAGCATCTCATTAATTCTGCATGAAAACGGTGTGTAGATCATATTGGCAATGTTTTTTTGACGCAAATTTCCCGTCGTATGTATGCAAAATGGGCTCGACTGCAATGTTGGATGAGTGTGAACGCACTGATGTGTTAACATAAATATCACAGCCCTCATGCTCGCTCTCATCCCATCTGTTGTGAAGTAGGTTTCATAACCCTTTCAGAATTCACGAGCAGCAACAATTGCCTCTCTGGGGTGGCCGCTGTCTCCAGAACACCAAATTGAGTTTTTTATAGAGGTCATCCTACTTGTGGAAGATGAGATACTGTTCAGTACTGTTCTTAATGTTTGAGAAAGTACAGAATGTGCACTTGATGTATTCCCACCTGACTTTTGGAAAATAATAATACTGTGTGAATAGGCCGGCATCCAGTATCTTATCCTATAGTAAGTATGGCTTCCCCTTCTCCGTCTCTCACTCTCCTGTATGTCTCTCTAAGGGCAATTAAGGCTAAGAGGTTTTATCTGCGGTCATAACTAAACCAATTGCCTTTCTAGGACAGCACTGATACAGCGGGAGAGGGAGGACGAAAGGTCACGCTGTCACTCACTGTAAGGAAAGGCCTTAAGTGTGCACTTATTTCCCATTTTAGCTAACATCTATTTCAATGTAGTTCCAGCCAGCCATCGTTTCTTGTACTCTAGGGCAAGACGTCTTGGAACCGGCCAATGAATGGGCTGCATCAGAGGGGTTATTTTGGGCAGGTGTCCCAAAGTCTTTGAATGTACAGATGGAGGCTATATACAGAGCACTCTCTGTGAGACTATCACTGGAGCACACATACTGGAGCTCGAGGTCTGCGTCTGTATGTGGCAGGCATTATAATTCCATGATATGGGGTATTTAGGGAACCGAGGGAACAGCGATATGTTCGGTCGTTTGCTATGCCACACCACATGCTGCTACCGTGACACTATTCTGAGCAGCAACAGATATAAGAGGACGAGAATGTAAAGCGATACTCTGGAAGATTTATAAAAAACAATTACAGTAGCAGTCAAAAGTTTGGACACGCCCCCTTCTTGCTCCATTGTCTGTTTCCTCCACTTATCATATAGATGGATTTTGTAACAATTACAGACTGTAGAACATCTGTGTTCTTTGCTTTTATTAGGCGCCTGTTGGTTCTCTGTTCTCTGTTGGACAGGAGCATCACAAAACGGGTATCATTTGGGTGGTGGATTGGTTATTGTCAATTGACACTGATGCTGTGAGGTGGTTTTAGTGCAACAGTGCTGCTGTAGTTTCATTTAGACACCTCAGTGACACTGCTGGGATAGGACTAATGCACCCACCAAATAATCCCTGCTCTGTGGTGCTACTATTGGGTTTCTGAGCATTAGAACAGAGTAAAGGGGACGTACACAGTATGTACTGTAGAACACAAACAGATGGACTACAGTCTGGAATTGTAGAACTACAAAGTCCATCTGTACAGAAAGTGGAACTGAGAAGATGGACAATAAGTCGAGCAAAAAGTCGAGCAAAAAAAAACCTTATACAGTGATAGATTGGTGTCCTGTCCTGGGTGTATCTGCCCAGCGCCCGAAACGTTCTGCCCTGGATGGACATGTGGAACCCCCCGCAAACCTAGTAGAGGATAAAGAGGAAGATAATGGATGGATGGAATTGATCCATGTTTTTGGACTGTGGGAGGAAACCGGAGAACCCGGTGGAAACCCACGTGGACACAGGGAGAACATGGAAACTCCACCCAGATTGGGATTTGAACCGGGAATCCCTAGCGCTGAGAGGAGAACATGCTAACCACTAAGCTACCGTGCGACCCATTATCAGTCATCATGATGTATATTTTGTTGTTTCACGTTACTAAAAAAATAATTGTTTTATTTGTGTTTTCGTCTCTCTCTTACCCAGACAGTGAGATAGTTCCTCCAGACTGTCTCCGGCCGCGCTCCTTCACAGTGGTCCGAGGTACGTCCTCCCTGCGCCGTGACGTCGATGTGTCCCGTCTATCCATCAGCCTCTGTGACCTCAACCTGGCCCGAGATGAGGCCAGGCTCCGCCTTCCCTCCGCCCCTATCCCCGCATCCCGGCCCATCCCGCAGAATTCCCTGAACGCATTCCTCCCAGCCGCTCTGGAGGGGGAGATGCGTCTCCATCAGCTCCGTGGCATCCATCTCAAAGCTATGGATGAGCAGACGGTGACGCGCTGTGGACACGGGCACGACGACGAAGGGACACTGGCGTTCACGGAGCGTCCGCTGCACCTTTCCGAGACCGTCTACGTCACAGTGACCAAGTCAAGTCTCGGCCGCTCGGGCGAGCTGTCCTATGGTGTGACCTCATGTGACCCTTCTACGTTGCGACCCAACGAGCTGCCCTCAAACCCAGAGGATCTGGTGGACCGCAAGGAATTTTGGGCCGTGTGCCGGGTGCCTACACCACTCCATTCTGGAGATGTCCTCGGTTTCCTGTTGACACAAGATGGAGAGTTGGTTTTGAGCCAAAACGGTACCAGTGCAGGCATGCAAGCATGCGTTGACAAATCCCGCCCACTGTGGATGTTCTTTGGGCTTCATGGTGCCCTCATACAGCTAAGGATTTTGGGTAAGTTATTATGCAGAAAAGCTTTGGGTGGAATTTTATGATTAATTATCATTTAATTAGATGTTGGAGCATATGGCATCCAAATATAAATGCCCCACAGTTACATTAATCTTGCCACTAAATAACACAGAATGACTAACGAACTGTGTAGCAATAAATATGCTACTATCTTTTATTTTTCATCTATAACATGAAGCAATAGGGGGTGGCACGGTTACAAAGTGGTTAGCATGTTCTCATCTTAGCGCTAGGGATTCCCGTTTCGAATGCCAATCTGGGTGGAGTTTCCATGTTCTCCCCATGTCCGTGTGGGTTTCCTCTGGGTTCTCCGGTTTCCTCCCAAAAACATGGATCAAGGTCAATTGAATTCTCCAAATTGCCCCATATAGAGTGTGTTTGTGTGAGTGAGTGTGCCCAGCGATAGATTGGCGCCCTGTCTTGGGTGTATCTGACCAGTGACCCTAGTAGAGGATAAAGCGGAAGATAATGGATGGATAGATGGATAATTCTTGTGAAGGGTGTGGTAGCTCAGTGGTTAGGGTGTTGGGCTAGCGATCGAAGGGTTGTGGGTTCAAATCCTAGGTACATTGAAGTAACCAATGTGGGTTCTTGAGCAAAGCCCTTTAACCTCATTGCTCCAGGGGTATCATGCTTGCTCTGAAAACCACATACACCATCTCGTGTAGTCAGACCCCACTGCCCCATGGGGACCCCCCCCTGCCCCATGGGGACCCCCCCCCCCGACCCTAGTAGGGGATAAAGCAGAAGATAATGGATGGATGGATGTTGATCCTGAAAATGGACCAGTTTAAAATTTTAGCTTTATTTTTTTCAGGTACACAGTTTACTTCTCATTCAACTGTAATTTCACCTTGAATTCATTGTTGAATTGATTTAAGATGCTAATAATTTCACCATTTAATCATTCTGTGTGATTATAAGCCTAGTAGGGATGCTACGTCTCATCGGTATACATCCATAATTAGCCTTATACAATCTAATTGTAATTACTTGGAGTAAAAGTTCTAAACCAGTACACTATTGTGTATTCAGAGGATCTCAGATGCGATCAGGTTTTATATTTAAATCCATGGCAAAGACACAAGAACTCCTCTATAAAGATGTCATTGTGTGATCACATCACTCTCTGATCATTATGAATCCCTTATTAGGTCACATGGCTTTGCAGCAATGGCTTTAATGACTTTAATCCACCTTAATGCCACCCACACTCAGATCCTGAACTCGGATGAAAGAAGGTAAAAGCGTTCCATACAGCCGAAGAAAGGTTTCAGATAGCTAATAACAGGAAGCGCAACAGGAGGGAGCGTGGGTGTTCTGTGAGCCAAGTTTGCTATTCGGGTACTCGAACACGTCTGCATCAATTCAAGCATGTTCCTCTTTCTCACTCTTCAAACAGCCCACCCCTTCCATCTCTATCCCCTGATCTCATTAGGCCAGATCCCCTCATCTTTCCTCATGAGATGGCAGCAGAGTGGGCGATTTGCACTTTATCCTTTTGCATCGACAATTTTCCTTCCTATGCTTCTTTTTGTTTCACGATTTCTTCAGTAGGTTTTAAAATCTTATTTAAGCATCCTCACAAACACCATAATATCCCTTGCATCGTATCTCTGCCTCTCTTTATTCGCTTTTTTGATACCAAGGATCACCACTGCACAAATACTATGGTTTATCTTTAACTGATTGTGTTATTGCTTTGGATAAAATACAGCTCTGCAGCCGGACTTGTATTCAACCAGCCCAAGCGAACTCATGTCACTCCATTACTCATTTCTCTCCACTGGCTCCCTGTAGCTGCTGCATTCAGTATAAGTCACTGACTCTGATCTACAGAACCATTTCTGGATCTGCCCCCTCTTACCTTCACTCTATCTTTTTAAAATACACTCCAACTCGTTCACTTCGCTCCAGTGATGAATGTCACCTGGTGATTCCACCTCACCGAGGAGCTAATTCTCACTCTGTGGCGTTCATCCATCCATCCATTATCTTCCACTTTATCCTCTGCTAGGGTCGCGGGGGGGTTCCCCATGCCCATCCAGGGGAGAACGTCTTGAGCGATGGGCAGATACACCCAGGACAGGGCGCCAATATATCACTGGACACACTCGGTCACACAAACACACAAACATACAGTCCAAAAACATGGATCAAGTCAATTGAGTTCTCCAAATTGCCCCATATAGAGTGTGTTTGTGTGTGTGTGTGTGTGAGTGAGTGTGTCCAGTGATAAATTAGCATACTGTCCAGGGTGTATCTTCCCAGCGCTTGAGAAGTTCTCCCCTGGATGGGCATGGGGAACCCCCCCACGACCCTAATAGAGGATAAGCGGAAGATAATGGATGGATGGATAATGAAGATGCATTTGTTGTAGGAAAATAAACAACAAAAAAAGGGGGGGGGTGCAGCATCATATATAATGATCAGGTTTGATAATTCTATAGTGTAGCTGGTTTTCGTCATAACTACTGACTTGTGTTCTCATTTGTAAGTCGCTTTGGATAAATGTGTCTGCTAAATGACTAAATGTAATGTCAATGTAAAAGCATTTGCATAATGACTAGGCTTTAAAATCTTATTTGAGCACCATAATAACAAATAACAAACACCATAATATCCCTTGCGTTATACTTTTGCCTCACAGCCATCCAGGTGCACACTGGCAAGCAACAACTTTTGACAGGACCCCTAACCGATTAAACCTACGCGTAATAATCATGTCATTTGCAGCTGAGGCAGAACGTTCTGCAGCAGTGCAGTAGGCTGATATGGGTGGTTTTGGCAGCCAGGCATGACAACCTGCAATTAGAAAGCATCAGCCATTATTTCGGTTCTCTATAAAAGACCATGCAGTCTTAAATATAAGCAAATCTGCTATAATGTTACACCATTTTAAACATGTTTGCAATACGTTATATACATGTTCTATCACAATGCTCCATATTCATTTACATATCTCATACTGGGCTGATTTGTAGTGACTAACAGTCAAGGGTATGATTTAAAAACAGTTGGTGTGTAATGTTTATATACAGAGTTCAAACCATTTCTTTCTACCTGGATCAAATCAATGGTTGCGGTTGGGTTCCCCAAAGCCAATCCAGAGGAGAACGTCTCGGGCACTGGGCAGATACAACCAGGGCAGGGCACACACTCACTCACACAGACACTTTCACTATATAGGGGCATTTTGGAGCAGCCAATATACTTTGAATCCATGGTTGTGTATTGCGGGAAGAAAACCGGAGAACTCTGAGTGAGTGTCTGTGTGAGTGAGTGTGTGCCCAGTGATAGATTGGCGCCCTGTTCTGGGTGTATCTGCCCAGCGCCCAAAACGTTCTCCCCTGGATGGGTATTGGGAACCCCCCACGACGCTCGTAGAGGATAAAGCGGAAGATAATGGATGGATGGATGGATGGATGGATGAATGCTTTAAATTGCCCCATATAGTGTGTTTGAGTGTGCCCAGAGATAGATTGGCACCCTGCCCTGGTTGTATCTGCCCAGCGCCTGAAATGTTCTCCACTGGACGGGCATGGGGAACCCGATCTCCCCCCTCCCCGGACAATGGTAGAGGATAAAGCAGAAGATAATGAATAAATGAATGAAATTACGATTACCACTTGACTGCGCTCATCAGGGATTTTCTTTTACATCTAAAAACAATGGTTACTCTGACAATTTAATGTTTCTAGTGCTTACAACAAAAGAGGAAACCACTTAACTACTAACAATTTGCTACATGTCCCTGGAGGCATGCATATGTCGCTTTATGTAACTCTTTATTTATAGCAGCCATGTGACCTTCCTTACATTTCGGGGGGATTCCCTCATTTTCTTGCACTGTCTCAGTGTGTGCTGGTTTTTTAAATATGGTGGGGATGATCAGTTCCGAACCCTGCAGTCTTGAGTCAGCTGCTGTTTCCACACAGTGGAGGTTTTTGAAACAGCTGTTTGTGTGCAATATTCAATTGCACGGCAAACTTCATACGGAATCCCGCTTCGCCTCAGCCCCACCCTGTATAACACCCAGATCTGTCTCCATCTTATTCCTTTAATCTCTTATTAAATATATCAACATAAACCTAGAATTAGGTTCTCTGGTCTCCTTCCACAGTCCAAAAACATGGATTAAAGGTAAATTGAATGCACCAAATTGCCCCATATAGTGTGTTTTTGTGACTGTGAGAGTGAGTGTACCCAGTGATAGATTGGCGCCCTGTCCTGGGTGTATCTGCCCACCTATTTGAAGGGTTTTTTTGAGGTTTTTGAAACAGCTGTTTGTGTGCAATATTCAATTGCAGCGACGGCATGGCAAACTCCATACGGAATCCCACTTCACCTCAGCCCCACCCTGTATAACACCCAGATCTGTCTCCAGCTTATTCCTTTAATCTCTTATTCAAAATATCAACATAAACCTAGAATTAGGTTCTCTGGTTTCTTCCCACAGTCCAAAAACATGAATTGAAGGTCAATTGAATGCTCTAAATTGCCGCATATAGTGTGTGTTTGTGACTGTGAGTGTACCCAGTGGTGGATTGGCGCCCCGTCCACCATTTTGAAGTTTTTTTTTAGTTTGAGTTTTTAAAACAGCTGTGTGCAATATTCAGTTGCAGCGACGGCACGGCAAATTTCATACGGAATCCCGCTTCGCCTCAGCCCCACCCTGCATAACACCTGGATCTGTCTCCAGCTTAACAAAGATCCACATCATAAACGCTTCAGTCATTTAATCTCTTATTCAAAATATCAACATAAATCTAGAATAAGGTTCTCTGGTTTCCTCCCACAGTCCAAAAACTGTTAGTGAATGCACTAAATTGTGTGTTTGTGACTCTGAGATTGAGTGTACCTTGTGATATATTGGCGCCCTGTCCTGGGTGTATCTGCCCACATATTTGAAGGTTTCTTTGAGGTTTTTGAAACAGCTGTTTGTGTGCAATATTCAATTGCAGCGATGGCACAGCAAATTTCATACGGAATCCCGCTTCGCCTCAGCCCCACCCTGCATAACACCCGGATCTGTCTCCAGCTTAACAAAGGATCAGACTCCAAGCCTCGAGTGAGGTTTGCGTGTGGGGCACGGCCGGGCCACTCCTATTCTCAGACCTAATATAGATTTGCGTGGCATCTCTTCTTCTTGGTAACTGATAGTGACAGACGCCACATTAAAATCAAGCCACACTCCAGAGGATTATATCCTAATGATATTATAGACATTCGTTTCGTCGGTATATTTGCGCTAACATATATAGAAATTCAAACTAATGCTTGAACATTTGGATATTAGATTATATTAGATTAGATTACTTTCTCAGCACAGATCAGTCACTTTTAAGAAGAGTCTTGATGGCAGAAAGAACTGGCTGTCACATTAACTCATCTGAGTGGAGTGTCATATTCAGATTCCAGTCGAGACAGATTTTAAACTGTGCTCTTTACTCGAGGCAGACAGCATTGTGGGAGTTTGATGGGCTCGTCAGATTTCAGTGGTCATAAATATACAGTGTTCCCGTTTGAAATCCCCTGACACTTTGAGACTCCTGAGGGTGTGCTAGCCTAATGGTTAGGGTGTTGGGTTATCAATCTGAAAATTGTGGGTTCAAATCCTGGGTCCAGTGGCTTAGTGGTTAGCACGTTCGCCTCTCAGCTCTAGGGATTCCCGGTTCGAATCACATTCTGCGTGGAGTTTTCATGTTCTCCCTGTGTCCGCGTGGGTTTCCTCCGGGTTCTCCGGTTTCCTTTCACAGTCCAAAAACATGGATGAAGGTCAACTTAATTCTCCAAATTGCCCCATATAGAGTGTGTTTGTGTGAGTGAGTGAGTGAGGGAGTGTGTGCCCAGTGATAGATTGGCGCCCTGTTCTGGGTGGGCACCCGAAGCTTTCTCCCCTGGATGGACATGGGGCCGACCCATACGACCCTTGTAGAGGATAAAGCAGAAGATTATGGATGGATGGAAATCCCAGGTCCACCAAGTTACCAATGTGGGTCTTTGAGCACAATCATAACCCTCATTGGTCCAGGATTGCTGTGTGAACCCTGTGTTCTGATTCCAACCAAAGTTATACTTGTAAGTCACTTTGGATAAAAGCATCTGCCAAATGTAATTGTAATGTAACAATTAATCAAGTGCTCGGGTCTTTGGCTTTAGAACATTATACAAAATCAGCCAAGTACCTTATTGCCCCAAATGCCTAGTTCATTATTTAATCAATAAATTGAACAAGTTTGGGAGTTTTGTTTGGGATAGTCATCGACTCTCCCATCAGAACAAGCTGCAAAAAAATAAAGCAACCTTGAATGGAAGTAAATGTTCGCGTTGCATTACGGGTGTCAACGAAATTCCATTGCGTACATGTACGCTAATCAAAGCTACATCTGGTCCAACAAAATATTGTGTAATGCTTCATTCTGATTATGTCGATTACTAAGCATCTGTGTTTTGGCAGTACAAAAAACCAAGCTACCTCTACAGGATTATCTCCTTGAAACTACCTGACATTATCTGCATTGTTGAAGCCATTGTGCATCTGGTACATGATTGGCTGATTGGATAAATGCCTGAATAATCGGTGTGCTAAATAACTGTGTGTAATAATCTGCATTCTTTTACATGTGTGTACATTTTCAAGTGATGTATTAATGAAACCCCTGGAGGTAATTTTATCTCATGTATTTTATCTTGTTTCTAGGTGCTATGATCATAGGTGACAATCAAGGCCTTTCAAACCCGAGCTCACCCTCTTCTTCCTCACCTCACTCTCTTGGAGGAGGCCTGTACAGTGGCAGCTCAGAACCCACTATAAATGCGTCTTGCTCAGGAGGCTTCTGCACATCTCTAACAGGTCAGTTTCAGGCTTTCAAAACACCAAATACTTTTCCTTTAGTAATTATATATGAAATTATATATGAAATTATATTTAATTTCATTTTATTATACAGTCCCAGTTAAGTTTGGACACGCCCCCTTCTGGCTTCATCATCCATCTCCTCCACTTATCATATAGATGGACTTTGAAGTTTTATAATTAGACTGTAGTCCATCTTGTGTTCTTTGTTTTTGTTAGTCCCCTGTTGGTTCTCTGTTCTCTATTGCTCAGGACCATTACAGAACAGGTATCATTTGGGTGGTGGATTGTTTCTTGTCAGTTCTGCAGTGACACTGATACGGTGAAGGGTTTTTAGTGCAGCAGTGCTGC
Source organism: Corydoras sp. C115 (assembly GCA_019802505.1). Taxonomy (NCBI): domain Eukaryota; kingdom Metazoa; phylum Chordata; class Actinopteri; order Siluriformes; family Callichthyidae; genus Corydoras; species Corydoras sp. C115. Next base: position 408,180 of record JAFMOC010000033.1, on the reverse strand, counting down.
TGTAGTTTCATTTAAACACCTCAGTGACACTACTGGGATAGGACTAACGTGTAGGTTTCCTCCGGGTTCTCCGGTTTCCTCCCACAGTCCAAAAACATGGATCAAGGTCAACTGAATTCTTCGAATTGCCCGATATAGAGTGTATAGAGTGTTTTTGTGTGTGTGAGTGTGCTCAGTGATAGATTGGCGTCCTGTCCTGGGTGTATCTGCCCAAAACTTTCTCTCCTGGATGGGCATGGGGAACCCCTCTGCGACGCTAGTACAGGATAAAGCGGAAGATAATGGATGGATGGATGGATGGGCACCATTAGAACACATTGGGGTATTGATACACCTTTTCTCTTGTAATTTTAGTAAACCTTTGTCTTTTTTATTCCATCTTTTTTAAGCGACAACTCCAAGCTCACCGCTCACACTTCCCAAGTCCCCGACATTCCCATCATCCTCAAGCTCGTGGCCAGACGAGTGCTCCATCTGCTATGAGAACGCTGTGGACACGGTCATCTACGCCTGCGGCCACATGTGTCTGTGCTATACCTGCGGGGTGCGCCTCAAAAAGATGGCCAACGCATGCTGTCCTATCTGCAGAAGGGCTATTAAAGACATCATAAAGACGTACAGGAGCACATAGGAGCCGTCTTCACACAGGACAACGGGTCACGAGGGCCATAACGAAAAACCAAGAGGCTTCTAGAATTCAGGGACGTTCTTCTGATACACCATGTCCTTGTTATTTCTGCGGTGGTTATTTTGTTCCCATGGGCTCGGGCACCCATCCTCAAAAGGTCTCAATGTTCATGCACAAGCCTTTGTTGCTATAGTAACTAGTCCTGGCGCTTCTCAGGAAAGGAGGCTGAAACTGTCTAAAGCTTTCACACCTTCGGGAAAAAAAAATAGAAATGAGACGAAATCGTTTTTAAGTAAAAAAAAAAATTGCCTCAAGCAATTCAGGAAGTTCAGGAGACGTACCTAGCTTCCCTTCTTTGAGCCATATGAGACTCTACGAGTCTCGTCTATTTGCCGAGGTGCGAGCTGGAAACTATTAACCGTACAACGTGGACGATTAAACATCGTTCCCTTGAAGTGGTTTGCTGTCCTCAGATTTTAGATGCTTTCCATCGTCGTTTCAGGGTCACAATTTTTGTCTGTGTACAGCTGAGACAAAGCGAGCGATTAACACGCGTAGAGTCCGACCTAGCTTCATGCTCACGTTAGAACAAACGCTGGAACCAGAGCGCACCGGAGAGTTTACATGCAGTGTGCTCGGAACTCAGTTAAAGACTCGAGCAGCTTGGTCTAGAATGAATTGAATGTTGATTACAACGGTCCTGCCTGAGGGCGGCATGGTGACTTAGTGCTATGTTCTCCTCTCAGTGCTGGGGATTCCCGGTTCAAATCCCATTCTGGGTGGAGTTTCCATGTTCTCCCTGTGTCTGCCTGGGTTTCCTCCGGGTTCTCCGGTTTCCTCCCACAGTCCAAAAACATGGATAAAGTCATTTGAGTTCTCCAAATTGCCCCATATAGAGTGTGTTTGTGTGAGTGAGTGTGTGCCTAGTTATAGATTGGTGTCCTGTCCTGGGTGTATCTGCCCCCAGCGCCTGAAACGTTCTCCTCTGGATGGGCATGGGAACCCCCTACGACCCTAGTAGAGGATAAAGCGGAACATAATGGATGGATGAATGTATGCATTTTGCGTGGCACAGTGGCTTAGTGGTTGGCATTTTCTCAGCGCTGGGGATCTAGGTTCCAATCCCAATCTGGGTGGAGTTTCCATGTTCTCCCTGTGTCTGCATGGGTGTCCTCCGGGTTTTCCGGTTTCCTCCCAGAGTCCAAAAACTTGGATACAAGGTACAGTGACTGCTCTAAATTGCCCTATATAGTGTGTGTGTGTGTGTGTGTGTGTGTGTGTGTGTGATTGAGTGAGTGAATGTGGGCCCAGCGTTTGATTGACACCCTGTGCTGGGTGTATCTGCCCAGCACTTGAAATGTTCTCCATTGGATGGACATGGGGAACCCCCCAAAAGATTTAGTAAAGCAATTATTTAATTAAAGTTGCATCTTGCAAATAGTAGTCCTCCACCAAAGTGCTGTCAATCCAGATGTGGGCGAAAATAATTTGGATATGTGAGGTGGTTCTAACAGAATGGTGCTCTTGACCATTAATGAGTGGCATCTAAAGACTGGTGGTTATTTGGTAGGTTTTTCTGTCAGAAATACAGAATTAATATTGTTCAAATATTGTACATCGTATAGCAATCCCATAATACCATTTGTTTAATACCAATAATTAATTAAGACCAAAGCAGGACCATGCATCTACAGATCTCCTTTTCATGAATAATGTTTAATCTGAACTGGAAGAGGACTCCATTCACCACACTTGTCACAGCACTTTGGTTTTAATACAACACTGAAGGGCTTAGTATACGTCGTTGCTATGGGAACCAGAGATCTTAAGCTGGCTCTGAGACGATGAAAATATAACAGAGTAATTAGTTTGTTAATGCTGTTTGATTTGCCTGAACAACCCCACGCTGTTTTCAAGAACCTTCTTCATGCAGAATAATAAAAGCTACTCAAGAGCAGAGGAAAGCGCTGAGGCTGATGAGATAAGAAAGAGGGAAAGAAAATCAATTAATGAAATGTCTAGGGCTAAAACAAAAGGTCAAAAGGTTGATTTAGAAAAATTTGAAGGAAAAACTTTTAAGCAAGTCAATATTAGGATCCGCCTCATCAACGCTTATGTTCATTTCAAATTCAAAATATTAACAGAAAGCTAAAAACTCCCTGGTTTCCTCCCACAGTCCAAAAGTGTGGATTCAATGTAAATTGAATGCTCTAAATTGCCCCATAGAGAGTGTGCTTGTGTGTGTGTCTGTGTGAGTGAGTGTGTGACCAGTGATAGATTGGCGTCCTGTCCTGGGTGTATCTTCCCAGCACCCGAAACGTTCTCCCCTGGATGGGCATGGAGAAACCCTTCGCGACCCTAATAGAGAATAAGGCAGAAGGTGATAAATGAATGAATGAATTAGGCCAAAAACATGGATTCAGTATAAATTGAATGCTCCAAATTGCCTCCAAATTGTTTGTGTGCCCAGTGATAGATTGGAGCTCTGTGTCTGAAACATTTTCTCCTTGATTGGCATGTGGAACACACCATATCCCCATGACCCTAGTAGAGGATTAAGTGGAAGATATTGAATGAATGAATGTATGCATTGTGTGCGGCATGGTGGCTTAGTGTTTAGCACATTCGCCTCTCAGTGCTGGGGATCCAGGTTTGAATCCCAATCTGGGTGGAGTTTCCATGTTCTCCATGTTCCATGTGGTTTTCCTCTGGGTAATCCAGTTTCCTCCCACAGCCCAAAAACATGGATTCAAGGTAAATTGGAGTATAATACTCTAAATTGCCACATATAGTGAGTGTTTGTGTGTGTCCCCAGATTGGGATTCGAACCGGGACCCCCCGCATTGAGAGGTGAACATGCTGACCACTAAGCCACCATGCCGCCCTAAGCCAAAACAGTTGGACTTCAAATGTGATGGGAATATTGTTCCCAACAGCTCTCTGGATGTTTGAGCACTGTGCTGAGCTGTAGTACTCAATCATCAACCAATTTGAATCTGACTGTTCTGTATTTTTATAATTTCATGAGAAGTGATGTGGAAACAGCTCCCCTTTCTTTTCACACCGTAGCAAGATGGAGGTCTTGTTTTTGTATGCAGAAAAATGACACAGAACAGGCCGCTGCTAATTGCCCCAGCCGTTAGGAAAATAAACCGAACTCATGTTCCTGTTCTACTTTTTGCGCCACCCTCCACAAGACACACATCCTCGAGGGAACTGCACAATCCGCACATTGCCGTTCACACGGTGCATGTTAAGGCTCTTATGCTGGGTGTCGATCAGGATTCCTGCATTTCAGCAAAGGCTTAAGAGTTCAGCATCAGCTTGTATTTTGTATTTTTTAAAGGTCTTTGCTGTAAAATACAATCACACATTCGGTTTTTCTAAATGCTAAGCACAGGATGATGATGTACAATCTCTATTTCAGGTTGTTAGAAAATGGGACTGCCCTGTTCTGCTTCAATAATCGTTTGCCTTTACGGGGAGGAGTCACGTCGTCCGGTCTTCTAATGCTCAGGTGTGCGGATAAAATTCAAAGTACAGATGCTGTGGCCTAAAAAAATCTTTAACACAATCTTACATTTACATTTGGTTTGGTTATTTAGCAGACGCTTCATTACAACTATCTCAACTTGATGATCAGAGCACAGGGTTCATACAGAATCCCTGGAGCAATGAGGGTTAAGGGTTCTGCACAAGGACCCACATTGGTAACTTCATTGGACTTGGGATTTAAACCCACAACCTTCAGATTAACAGCCCAACACATTAATAACTGAGCTACCACAATTTTCATAAAGAAACTACTTCACACATAGAAACTGACAACAAAACATTCAAATATTAATTTATTCTTTATCGTCCATTTGTTGCGGGGGGGGGGGGGGGGGGGGGGGGGGGGGGGGGGGGGGGGGGGGGGGTTCCCCATGCCCATCCAGGGGAGAACGTTTCAGGCGCTGGGCAGATACACCCAGGACAGGACGCTAATCCATCACTGGAAACACTCAATTACACAGACACACACTATGCAGGGTGCATTCAATTGACCTTGAACCCATGTTTTTGGACTATGGGAGGAAACCCGGAGAGAGGGAGAACATGGAAACTCCACTCAGAATGGGATTTGAACCTGGATTCCCAGCACTGAAAGGAGAACATGCTAACCTCTAAGTCACCGTGCTGCCCTCAATGGCAAATTGAATGCTCCAAATTGCCCCATATAGTGTGTGTTTGTGTGAGTGAGTGTGTGCTCAGCACCTGAAACATTTCCCCCGTATGGGCATGAAGAACCCCCACACCCAGTGATAGATTGGTGTCCTTTCCTGGGTGTATCTGCCCAGTGCCTAAAACATTCTCCCCTGGATGGGCATGGGGAACTGACCCCCCCATGACCCTAGAAGAGGACATGAATAATGACTAAACATAAGTTTGGTGAAACTGGTGTGAAAGAACCTGATTGGTCCACATCGAGCCCTGACCTCAACCCCAATGAAAACCATTGGGATGAATAGAGATTTCAGGCCGACATTCTCATCTAACGTCAGTCCAAAAGTGTACACATTTGAAATTTTGGGTCGAAGCCAATACAGCTGCAAAGAAGGACCAACTTTGAAGAGGATGTACTAGCACCTTAAGGTGTCCATTGGTTTATTGATGTTGGTGTATCACCATGGAGGAAATTGGGCTGAAAAGTGGAAAGAATGGTTTATTATCCGTATTCTCTGTAATTAAATTTGCCGTAACATGATGTGCAGGACGTTCAACACCACATTACAACTGCGTTCTGCTTCTGATTGTCGTCGACCCTGTAATGTACCTTATTTCTGTATGTAGTGTGTGACTGAATATTACTGTATGGTACAGATAAACACGTTCCCGTGAACCTCGTGTGGTAAAAAGCTCTGGATTGTAGGAAGTAGCCACATTTGTAACTTTGGTCAGGTTCGCGTTCTTCGCTCGTTTTCCTCCGTAGGGCACTTTATTCTGATTTCCGTAACTTGCGAAACCTTTTGCTTTTCCCAGTTTCGTTAAACATGCCACTGGTTACTCAACGGTTGGCTTTCCATCCACTTGATATTCATGTTGAATTTCTACTTCTAGCACTTTTGAACTGTTCACTGAGTGCTTACTGGTGAGCGGCGACAATTCCAGCGCGACCCAACAAACACACACACACACACACAGACTCTATATGGGGCAAATAGGAGATTTCTATTAACCTTGATCCATGTTTTTGGACTGTGGGAGGAAACCGGAGAACCCGGAGGAAACCCACACGGACACGGGGAGAACATGGAAACTCAATAAAAATGGGGTTTGAACCTGGATCCCCAGTGCTGAGAGGAGAACGTGCTAACCACTAAGCCACGTGCCACCCTCAAGGTAAAGTGAATACTCTAAATTGCCCCATACAGTACAAGTCGTTACGTGAAGCACCCATCAAATCAGTTATTCAGCGTGTAACACTAGTTTTCGGTCCTGGAAACGTCCGTTGTGTTTATTTTCGCTCCAGTCCCGCAGTCAGTGACTGATTCGTAAGCTTTGTATAGTTTGAGTCATCAGATGATTGTGTCAATAAACTTTCCAAATGTGTTTCAGCTACGCCTTGTTCCCTTTCTGTTCCTGTGTTTGGTGCTCATTAACATTGTTTAGGAAATGATAGAAGGTTAGCTCATGGCTGCAATCAACAATTATAAAGAAGCGATATCCATATTGGTTCTGCGTCGTGGGTTATTTTCAACATCATTCACGAGTACCGTCGTTTTCTTACATCGAAAACATTTACACACACTGATTGTTTCCTCCACTCGGTTGTGCCCGTGTAAACATTACACGTTAGTTTAGATTTCACAGTAGTGGATATCGCAAAATTCAAACCATACGCCAGTGGTGCTCATGACGCCGCTCACACTTGCATGCTACAAGGCAATTAAATTCATTGTTTTAAGATTTGTTAACGTGTTCGGCCACATTTGTACATTATAAGTGCATTTATAAAGCTTCATAAAGTGGGGGGGGTTCCCAATGTCCATCCAGGGGAGAACATCTCGGGCGCTGGACAGATACACCCAGGACAGGGTGCCAATCTATCACTGGACACACACTCACTCATACAGACACACTCTATATGGGGCGATTTGAAGAATTCAATTGACCTTGATCCATGTTTTTGGATTGTGGGAGGAAACCGGAGAACCCAGAGGAAACCCATGTGGACACGGTGAGAAAACTCCACCCAGATTAGGATTTGAACCGGGAATCCGTAGCACTGAGAGGAGAACATGCTAAGCCACCGTGCCACACTATATTCATAACTCTATAACATTTGTCCAAGGCTGTAATGTCAATGTACATAAAGTGTATAAAAAAAAGTGTTATAACAATTTGACATAAGGCTTTTTGTCAACTTTTGATTTAGAACCTTATTGTCCTAAAACACAATTTCTTTATAGTTGTCCCATTAAAAACACTTTGATTGTCTTTTTTAACCTGGACCTATTTTCCGAACATTTGGTTCACATTGATAACCACAAACGAACGTAATAAAAATCACTGCAGCACTGAGTTTAAACCTCAAACTAGCTGTACACCTTTTTGCTGTTTGTTTTTGCTGCAAAAGCTCCCAATATTATGAAAAATGACTCACAACATAAAAAGAACATTTAGAGACATGGCCCTGTGCATGTTTACCTTTAGTTGAGGAACTTTCATAAAATGATCAATTCTGCAGTCAGTCTTTCCTCCGGTTATGTACATGCTGTGAAACCTAATCCAAAACATATAAAACATTTTCATAGTTACACAATATTCTGTTCATTTAGAAGCATTGATTCATTAGGGTTAGATGGTGATGGGAGCCAGGATCGGCCCAGTGTCTGGTTGGATGGAAGTGTTAGGGTTAGGAATCGGGTTAGGGTTAGATGGATGATGGCTGGAAGTCTTAGGGTTAGATGGATCATAGGTGGAAGTCTTAGGGTTAGGAATCGGGTTAGGGTTAGATGGGTGATGGGAGCCAGGGTCGGCCGAGTGTCTGGCTGGATGGAAGTGTTAGGGTTAGGAATCGGGTTAGGGTTAGATGAGAGATGGGAGCCAGGGTCGGGCGAGTGTCTGGCTGGATGGAAGTGTTAGGGTTAGGAATCGGGTTAGGGTTAGATGGATGATGGCTGGAAGTCTTAGGGTTAGGAATCAAGTTAGGGTTAGATGGATGATAGGTGGAAGTCTTAGGGTTAGGAATCGGGTTAGGGTTAGATGGATGATAGGTGGAAGTCTTAGGGTTAGGAATCGGGTTAGGGTTAGATGGATGATAGGTGGAAGTCTTAGGGTTAGGAATCGGGTTAGGGTTAGATGGATGATGGGAGTTACCCTGGCACTTCCATCCATCCATTCATCCAGCCAGCCACAGGGCCGACTCTGGCACCATCTATACACCCAGCCAACCAGCCATCCATCAACCGTACCATTTTTCTTGTATATTGATAGGACTTACCATCGTACCATATGCTGTGAAGAAATGTAACATGGGTTATTTAAACTCTTCTATATACCACAGTGTTCTAGTGTTAAATGTGAAAGCATGTACCTAATGGCTACGTTTGCAAAAACTGGGTCATGCAAGTGTTTAATCTAATGTCCACAGACTTCAATAAATTAAAGCCTTGTTCTCTCACAATCCAAAAATATGGATTCAATGTGAATCGGCTGCTCTAAATTGCCTTTATCTAAATTGCCCCTATATAGTGCATTGTGTGTCTGTGTGAGCGTGTGCCCAGCGATGTGTGACCCATGAATCAGACAGTGTCATTACAGCCAGAGGTCATCAGCAATCGAATAAAGAGTAAAATGACCGAAAGTTTGGACACACCTCCCTTTTGCTCCACTTATTGTCCATGTTCTCAGATCCACTTCCTGTAAAGATGGACTTTGTAGTTCTAGACTGTAGTTCATCTGTTTGTGTTCTACAGTACATACTGTGTACATCCTCTTTAATCAGTTCTAATGGTCAGAACCCCAATAGTAGCCACAGAGCAGTAATTATTTGGTGGGTGCCTTAGTCCTATCCCAGCAGTGTCACTGAGATGTTTAAATGAAACTGCAGCAGCACTGCTGCACTAAAAACCCCTCACAGCATTAGTGTCACTGCAGAACTGACAATAAACAATCCACCACCCAAATCATACCTGTTCTGTGATGCTCCTGACCAACAGAGAACAGAGAACCAGCAGGAGACTAACAACAACAAAGAACACAGATGTTCTAATTATAAAACTACAAAGTCCATCTATATGATAAGTGAAGGAAACAGACAATGGAGAAAGAAAGTGGCATGTCCAAACTTTTGACTGGTATTGTATATATAGGGACAAAAAAATAATGACATGCTACTCTGATTTAAACAGTGCAAACCTGTAAGACCGCAGTCTGTCATTTATACGTGATTAATATATCTTAAAAATAAAGTTTAGCCAAGCTGAGTTCAAACTGACATGTTTGAACTCAGTTCAACTGTTTCTGGCGTTAGACAGTACAGTGTTGACCTGTGTAATACTGCCCCCTAGTGTACATGAACATTGTTGAGGGCCTTTATCGTCTCATATCAGGTGAATTAAAATTTCTCTTATGTTAAGAAAGAAATCGACATTATCTTAATTTCTTCTATATAATGTGTGTGTGCTTGGTGATGGATTTATGCCCTTTCCTGGGTGTATCTGTCCAGCATGCAAAAACATTCTCCCCTGGATGGGCATCCCACGAGAGCCAAATCACTAATATCCATCCATCATGTTCTGCTTCATCCTCTAATAGGGTTGCGGGGGGGGGGGGGGTGGGGGTGTCCCATGCACATCCAGGGGAGAACGTTTAGGGCACTGGGCAGATACACCCCAGACAATAAATCTATCACTGGATACACTTACTCACACACTCACTCACACAAACACACGCTATATGGGCAATGGCAATTTGGAGCATTTAATTGGCCTTGATTCAAGTTTTTAGACTGTGGGAGGAAACCGGAGAACGCGGAGGAAACCCACACGGACATGGAGAGAACATGGAAACTCCTAGCGCTGAGAGGCAAACGTGCTAACCACTAAGCCAGTGTGCCGCCCATTAATATAATAATAATAATAATAAGTTCAATTTATATAGCGCCTTTCAAGAACCCAAGGACGCTTCACAATCATACAGAATATTAATACTGTAAGGAAAATAAAAAAGGTTTTAGTATAGGATTAGAATATAATGAGATGAGAAAATAAAAGAAGAAGGCTAAAACATTTTATTGATTTTTTTCTTTAGGGCAATGCAGGATACAATGTAAACATGAACAAGATACAAAAAAGATTAAATGAAACAAAGCTGAAAAAAGCTGTAGACCACCTGGATTAGAAACAATATTACAAATGCAACCTCAAACCTGTGATCACATCTTAAAAAGAGTTTGAGATGTTTATAGATGGCATGTCTTCAGAAGACAAGTTGACAGGCAATCGTGAGGGGAGATGATTAGAGACCTCCTGCTAATAAATCCAGCGCTCATTGACGTGTTTAAAGCCAGCAGAGTGCGACTCAAACCCAAACCCACTGCAGCTGCCACCTTTCAGGTCGTACTTTGCCCCAGCGAGCTGTTGAATGTTAATTACTACAAAATCAATTAGAATTAGAGTGAGGAGTCAAGCAGGGCAGAGATGTTAGACAGGCCCAGCGTGTTCCCTGTTCCTTTCTGTTCCTCATCAAGAACAGAAAAAAGATGAACACAGCAGTGTGCCACTTTACATCCTGATGGAACACATGAGGGGTGAGGAATCAACCCTGAATTACGTAAAGACAAATCCAAAGAACCTACGCAAACATTCCGTCTGTCTTAGACCATACATACAGCTGGCTTTCTAAACTTAGCTCCTCATCAAAGGCAGTTTCAGTCAGGTCACAGCCCACCGGCTCGAATTTTCTGTCGGATGGTACAATCTGATCAATCCGTCTGCACTTCCTCGCTTAGCAGTCATTGAAAATCAGGACAGGACCCCCAAAGAGCAGTAATTAACAAGCTCCTGTGATGTGATTGTGATTTCGTGCTCCCTCTCTCCGCCCCCAGCACTCCGAACGTCTGCTTTCTAATGAAGGCTGCTTCACACTCCGAATATCACAAGACCCTGATGCGCGACACCATCATATACCAAAGCAACATGTTATTTTTATAGAAAATGCAACCCTGAGGGACATTTATTTTAAGCTCAGATGAACTATCTTCAACTTCGATCATTTTAAAATGCTTTCCAGGGAGTTTGATATGGGTCCTAAGACCAGCGGTGGGACCAGAAATCTTTCATTTGTCCAAAACAAGGACACAAATGTCTTCATAGCACTGCCCAACCAGATCCTGCATCCAACAACCACCTTATATAACCAACTCCATCCATCTGTCAACATCCTCTTTCATTCTTCTCCTAACATATAAAGCATCTCTACATCCTGACACATACAGAACACATACACACCAACGCACACGTCCCAAACAATAGAGGTGGGACCACAAATTTGTTTCACGATATTGTACTGGAGCGATATATCGTTCAGCACCACCAAGAATCGCAATATAATGGTTTTCTTTAATTGGTGTCATTCTGACAGCATGGTTTCTCCACAAGATGGCGCCAAAAAGAACCTAGGTCCATATAAAGAATGTATTAAAAAATATATATTAATAACACCACACTGGTATTTTGCACTATTCCCAAATTAAATATCTCGATATATTTAAAGGGCAAAATTTATGTACTTTATTTTATTAGAATTCAATGTTAAATAATAATTTGAGTCAGGTGCTGTTTTCATTTTGAATTGTAATGTATTTTTATAACGCAAAATAAATTGAGATGTACATCAGAATAGTAGCTTAGTATTTTCTGTAGTACAAAAATATAACAAATTCCAATAATATCGTCACCTCTGTGATCATTCCCACCCCTATTTAACAACATTGTCTCTAACAATTTATGTTTGAAGCTTATAAAACCATACACCGTACAGTTTGAAGCTTCCCAGTGCAGATTTCTCCAACCTAGACTTTAAAGTGACTGTCCGCACGGGTTAAAGACCCCCTCATGTGATGATTGTAGCCAATGTCAGCTAATGTAAAGGAACACACTGAAGCAATATAGACCAAATGCCTCCATATGCCAAGAACTGAGTCAAAGAAATGAACACAAATAAAATAGTGTGCGATAAAAAGCAAGTAGACATGGCATAACTGGGATTAGCCGATCTGCTTCACTTCATTTGAGGCCGCTGTTTAAATTGACAAGAGCATCTTCCGCTCTGCAATCTCTCATTGGAAAATGTATAAGCCTCGGTCGGTGCTTTTGAAGGCTTTCCAACATTTACCATACGGTAGCTGACACATCGGTGTCTCTACAACACCTCAGTGCAGTGAAATGCAACAGCAATTCTATCTGTTACACAGATGGCGCTATGTTGGTATTGATTAGAAATTGCAACCGGTTTGATTTTCATCCACACATTTTGTCGATATGACCAACAGATATTTTTGCTGTGAGACCAATGGAGCTTTTGCACTTGGATGTAAGGCAGTATCGTTAAGTACACCGAGTTCAAGTATGTGGTGCTTTATTCCACTTCGCACTGATCTTCGACAGCATCAGATCAGATTAGGTACCAACTCGAGTTAAACCATACAGATATACAACGTTGGCTGCATCCATAGGCTTTCATGCACTTTGGAAATTTGCTCCATGGCTTTGAGTTCTTCCACTGCATTGATACGGACAAAATGTGTGGCGTTCGGTCCCCATCGCTCATGATTGCTGGATTAAATACATGAGTGTATCATGTTTGAAAGATGCACCTACAGTGCAGGACCGGAGATGGCAGTCAAACCGATCGATCGTCCTTCCCACTCATGAATGAACATGAAGGCATGGAAATATCTTGGCTGGTTAAGGAAAGTTAACTCAATGAAAACATACTTTGGCAGTGAGGAGATAAAACTCCAAATTCCCAGGCAATAAAACAGAAGTGGCCGTGACAACACAACGGAACGATGACGACGAAAAACTTTTGAGTCACAGAGTACAGCTGCATTCGCAGGCACCAGAGTCTGTCTATCGTGGATATGGTGACGTTCAGTATATATATCTTAAACAGATGGCTAACATCCATCTGCGTGAAAAGGGAAATAACTCGTCTTTTGAGATGACATTGTGAATGTCCTTTAAACTGCCACATTTGAGTTTGGAAAACAGAGAGAAAGAAAAAAAAAAAAAAAAAGTTTTTTAGGGTCTAAATCTCAAACCTCAGTCCTGATGTTGCGGCTTCTGTTTTTTGGTGAGATGCTGATTATTCTATTGCACTTTTCCTCAGAACATTGGTGTTGCACAAAATCAAAAAGGAAACATACTGTAGGCAAATAATAAACTGCATTACTGTCGCGCATAAAAACGTATAAAAAGGGAACATAGCTGTTAGATGATACACAAATTCATAATACAAAAAGGACGTCGCGTAACGTAAAGGTTCCCTTGTAGTAGACAAACAAAACACACCTGTACATGGAATTAAAGTGTTGAAGTGAGTCGACACGTTTCTGTAATGCCTTCGTCATCGGGTTGGGAGGAAGGGGGAGGGACGAACACTTGAGGGTCATGTTGGCATAATCAGTACTGTTATTATTGCTAGAAATAACATTTTCAAATAGAACTTGCCAGAAGTGGGCATTGGGCATTTGGCTCCCTTCAAATGTGAAATAAAAGAGGAAAATCTGGCATTACAGAAGTCCAATAATGAGAAAAGGAAGTGTCCGTAGTTGCTAAAGGTGCAGTAATCAGCCCTAAACAACTCATTTTTAGCTGCATTTGTGAGAATACATTGATTAATTGATTGGTTTTAGATTAATAGTAGTACAAAAATAAAAACAGAATCAAGCAGTAGCCAATCTGCGCCAATGGGCAGTGTCGCTGAGAATTTATTTACTGAGTCTCCAATTCAGCACTGAAAAAATAGCTACTGAAAACTTAAATAATCATAAATATTGCAAACAAAACAAAAAAGGTCAATAAATATTGTGCTGATCAAGTAAACTGCATCTTTAAGTCAATGCATTTCTGCTTTGGGATAAAAACAAAAACATAAATGCATCAATTCACAACAACTGAACCACTCCGATCATCATTATTGTCCGAGTGCGATCACACAACAAGAAAGAAAAAAAAAAAAAAAAAAAAAAAAAAAAACACGACAAAACAAACAACGGCTGAATTGAATAAAACTGCAATCTAGCAGGTACTTAACTTTGTTTAATACTATAATACTGTCCAGCAGGGAAAAAAAAAATGCAACATGAACATTAGTGCTCAACCCGACCGAGAGTTTCCGCCGCACCGTTCGTTAGAAAAATATTTCAGCAGTCTTGAACATCAGCCTTTTGATATGGGTCACAGTAAATTGTAACAGTAACACGAAACCGGGGTCTGTTAAGAGGAAATTGATGATCAAGGTTTGAAGTTCAATTTTATGTATATATTATGTCCAATTTCGAAATGTAAAATAGAATAATAATGTAATAGAATGTTATGCATTAATAAATTCTACTCTTGTGATTTTTAGGTTGAATTGCGTATAGCTAATCCAATACTGCCCAGCAATATTGTGATATGTTGACATTAAACTTGGATATTGATTTAACTTTACTTGGCGAAAGTTTTTTTATTAAAAAATATAATAAAATAAAATAAAAAAATCAAGTGCTTCCAGATATAGCAACTACGTATCAGTTTTTGTTCAGTTCTGAAACCTATAGAAATCTAAACTAACATAGAACAAACCAACAAATGGTTTACATGATGTTTAACTTTGGTCACATTTTGGGCTATAAAACTAATTCCCTGGGATTTAACGGCAATCAAGTCACGTTTTCCAGTACTGAATTTCCAATAACATTACTGCAAAAACAGTAAGAGCAGCAACAACATTTGGAATTGTGCAACTTTTCTCGTAAACCTGTAGGCGTATACCCAAGTAGAGTTTGGGCAAGAGAGCATTAACAATCTGTCTTATCCCCAATTCCCTTTCAATCCAAGTTATGACATCGCTTTACCAGCACGTGTTCTTCAGTATGTCAGTAATCCTATCTTCATATTGGCTGGGTGTAAAGGAAAGTGGCGCGAAAGCCGAAAAAATAAAGCCAATTCAAGACCCTCATTAGAGATACATCACATTACAAGAAAGTACCTTACTGATCGACTTCTTTGATCAGGCCAATAGAACGGTAGGGATGTCACAAGAAAGCAGAAATACATCTCTAAGGAAGACATAAAAACACAACATATGAAACAATAAAATAGGAACATGTTTGAAAATAGAAGGAGCAAATTTTCCAATGCACCAAACGGTAAATGGTAATTGCGTATCCAATGTTTTACATTCTTCTTTTCGAGGGCATTTCGTGTTAGTAGTAATGCAATAACTGCTCTCTTCTCTCTTCTTTGCTTGTTTTCTGTAGGTTTGTAGCAAAAATAGTGTTGGAGATTTCTGCTCACGTAGACCTATGGCACCAAGTTAAAATTTGGTACTGATCCTGCCTCACTGGTGTTCAAACGCTTCCTTCAGTCTAACATTCAGTCGATGATGGACAAAGGCACCCATTTGGCATAAAATTTCGCTCAACATTCTGTCTGGATCACTCGGACATTTATTTCGTGTTTCAGACTGGAGACATTATCTTCCAGTGATGCCACTGGGATGGCTTGACAATTTTGCTCAGTGGCACACTCTTTACTTGTGTAGTCCACATCTGCATTATTGATCGTTTATTGGAGTCTTTTGTACTCTGAAACGGAACCGGTACTAAAGTGTCTCTTTTTTTTTATTCTGTACAAAAGAAGTCGTCCTCATAGAGTTTAATAGCAAATGTACATACAAGGAAACGCCGCGGTAACTTTTTGTGAGGTGCTATTTCTTCCGTTCCAAATAGTTGGATGGTACCCATCCTTTCCTTCCTTGCAGGCCATCTAGAACCTGACAGTACCACCATCCATTGGGGTTCTTTTCGAGAACCTCTAGACTGGTACCTTCAGGAAAACCCATAGTCTCTTCATCACCTCGATAATCTGCGATGGAGACGTAGACCTCACGAAGGTTGTTGTGAATGAGATGGGACTTCTCGATGGGTTTGGGCTTCACTGTAGACACCGGAATTCCATTACGCTGGGCAATTAAGGGGCTGGAGCTTCCGGGTTGTAAAGCTGTGGTGGTTCCTGATGTCAAGCGGACGTCGGATACAGGCTGTGGGCGCACAGTATTAAAGGAAGAATTTCGGCGGACGCCACCGCTAGACCGCATGTGATCACCGGCACCAAGTGATTCATTGCGTCGTAAGGACCCTGTGTATAAATTGGTGTCCTTTACTGGTTGTGGTGGCGACACAAAAACCGACTGCGGTCTTACAGCCACTTGGCGGACACTGTTTCGCATTCGTACACCTGAACTGTTAAGTTGGGGGGAGAGTTTACCAAAGCCCCCAGGTGGCTTAGAAGGAATTGGAGGACTGGGGTTATTAGCCCGCCGTAAATTCTGTTGGTTGAGGTTGTTGAGGGCCTGTACCCGTTGCTCATTTTTTTCCAGGCTATTAGATTTGCTGGTGTTGCCCAGGTCTACCAGAGAACCATCGTGACATTCCTGGACTCCTGTTTCGGAAATTTGCCTCACAGGTTCCAGGTAGAATGTGGGTACCCAGCCTTCCTCTACACCCCAACGGACATACCACCAGCCACTCTCCTGTTTCTCAAGTACCTCTACCTCCACACCAGCTGGGAAACTGAGCTCAGATTCTTGGGCCCGCTCGTAGGTGTCCGTCGTTCGGTACAAGAGTCCTTCATGGTCTGAGTCGCCTCTGCTGCCTTTAGAATAGTTGCTGGAGAGGTCTGAAATGCTTCTAGAAGACACCGAATCCTCTGAAGATACCAATGATGCCGTTTCCGAATCTTCACCACGTGCTCCTCGAACAACTCCATGCCGTATCACGCCCGTAGGACGCAGCTGGCGGCGCAGGCTACTTATGTCCATCCTCTCCGGACTTTGAGGCTCAGACTTCGTGAGTAACGGTTTAGGGCGGACCACTGGTTTGGGCCGGGTTGAGGGACTCTGCCCGATTCGAAGCTCCACATCCTTACGCAAGACTGGCTCTCGTTTTGGATTTCGGCCTGATTCTTCTGAGGATGACCTGTGACTGGACCTGTCGGCACGAGTCAGTGACTGAGTCCTCAGGTCTGGATGGTCTCTAAAAGACTTTCCTGCCCCAGAGGAGCCCAGTGGTTTACGGCCCAAAGTACGACTTCTTGGGGATTCTAAACCAATGGATCCGGTAGACCCTCTAGTACAAGCAAAGTCATCAGAGGAATATCTAAAGCCATCATTCTCATATATAGCTTCCTCCCTAGTGACATTTTCCACCGACTCGTTCCTTAGAGGGGAGGTCTTCACAGTAAAAAGTGGCGAGGCTTTGCCTGTAGCTTGAGCGATTCTTTCAGCAGCAGCTTTACTGCTTTTGATGAGCACAGGCCGTGGTTCCTTCTTCACTGGCATTGGATCCACTTTTATGGGGGTTGGGTCTAATTCCAGATCACACCCGACTGCTGGAATGTCATACTCCGGTTCCTCATAAACAGGCCTGCTGGGGGATTCTGGAGCTTTGGAGGCGGAAGCACTTAGAGAAGATATATCCTCAGAGTCCTGTTTTTTAACAGGTGGTGCCGGAGGTGGAACCTTGGGCCGGGTGAGTGTACTAGTTCTCCTACTCAGGTTTGGCTTCTTGCGTTTGTCAATATAGGAGCAAGGTGCCCAACCTTCCATGTCCCCAATTTGGACGTACCACCATCCACCTGAGTTCTTCTCTATCACCTGCAAAACATATCAGAAGCAAGCTGTTGTAACTCAAATAAATAAATACAAAAACTGTTCCTGGGCAATTGTTTGGTGTGTCAATCAAACTCTGGGTTTTATGTAAATGCTGTGCTTTATTAGTTCTACCTGCTTTTCTACCTCTTTCTTGAGGTGTCATCAGCTCTTCATCCATGGTTCTGCTGGAGCACTGGAGCTACGACAATGATTGTATGGAACGCAGGACGCCCTCAATGGACTTATATAGTTTTTAAATTGTTAAATACGGGTCACCTGACCATCACACAATCTGTACATTAGCTGTCCTACACTGTTGATGCTGCCCCCACATGTCCGCGTGGGTTTCATCCAGGTTCTCCAGTTTCCTCCCACAGTCCAAAAACATGGATCAAGGTCAATTGAATTCTCCAAATTGCCCCATATAGAGTGTGTTTGCGTGTGTGTGAGTGAGTGTGTGCCCAGCAATAGATTGTAACCCCCCCCCCGACCCTTGCAGAGGATAAAATGGATAATGGATGGATGGAAATCTTACATCAGCTTTTTGCCCTCCACGGAAGCTGATGCCATCTGAGATGCAGGACTGAAACTCAGCAATGGTGTAGTACTCCGTTTCCACAGTAGGGGGCTCAGGAGGCTTCGGCAGCTGGAATCCCTGAAGATGGCAAAAGACTTGTAAACTTCTCAGTTAACCTACATTCTGAATCACTGTAACAAAGCAATAAAAGAAGTAATGAAAGCTAACCAGGTTTGTATCTCTTCGAGGGGGAGGTTTTTGCCTGAGGTTTGGAGAACCTGCAAAATAGAGAAGAAATATGACTATCTGCAGACAGAAGAAAAATAAGGAAAAATGTAATTAGTCAACACTGCCCATTACTTTGTTACTGGATCGGGGCTTCTTGAGAATGTATTAAGAACAAGCACATTAATGGATGCAGTGAACTCATCAGAGTAAAACACATTTACCAGCTCATCACTTCAGATTAAACAACTAAATTAGTAAATGCAACCAACATTTCAATTCCAAACATGTTAAATTGAAATGAATGTTTGTTACGGAGGAAAACATTAGTACACAATTCCATGAACTGATGTTATTTTATCGATATGTTTATTATGTGGTCCAAATAAAAACATTGCTTACCAACAGCATCAAAGCCTATTAAAAAGATAACGGAGTGACTTTCAGACGGAGGTTATTAAAATAACAAGTAATCCTAACTTTATATAAAAATAAGATGCCAATTGAAAGATGCAAATATAAAGCCACTTTTCCTCCACATGCTTTAAATTACAGACTGTAGCCCATTTGTGTTCTTGTTTCTGTTAGTCCCATGTTGGTTACCCCTATTGAGGTTAGGTGCCTTGACAGAGGGCACTTCAGCCATAGTATTTGTTGGGACAAGGAATCAAACCGGGAACCTTCAGATTACAAGGCTGCTTCCTTAACCACAAGCCTACAACAAGCTATGAATTGCTTCATGGTCGCCCATCGTGCCTGGCCTGTGTGCTCACTTCATGTTTGTGTGTGTGTGTGTGATCATTATATATATATATTCCTTGCTCAAGGGCCCACATTGGCAATTTTGGGGAACTCAACATTTGAACCTAGAACCATCAGATTGATAACACAATGACCATGAACCTACCCCATTATCTCCCACACCCATACAAATATTATAGCTATCAATCATAGCTATATATAATCATAGCTATATATCCCGGTTCGAATCCCAATCTGGGTGGAGTTTCCATGTTTTCCCCGTGTCCAAGTGGGTTTCCTGGTTCTCCGGTTTCCCCCACAGTCCAAAAATATGGATCAAATTGCCCCATACAGAGTGTGTGTTTGTGTGTGTGTCGGTGGGAGTGTGTGCCCAGTGATAGATTGCCCCCCCCCCCCCACGTGCGACCCTAGTAGAGGATAAAGCTGAAGATAATGGATGGATATACATGTTGCTGAAATTGACCTTTTTGCGAAAGAAAGAAAACAATAAAAAAAACAGACTGTCAATAAAAGGAACAAACAAAAGTGTTTGGTAAGGTTCTAATATGGACTTACCGATCTCTACGCGATGTGGAGCTACTCTCGCTATAGCAGGCGAGCCCGGCTCTGCCTTTGGCTTGGTATCCTGTAGGGCGGCGCTACATCCAGACTCTACGCCTACTTTAGCAACAGTACTTGCTGTCACAGATGCCTGCTCTGATTCGTGGGCACATGGCATGGGAAGACTAATCTCGCTCTTGGAGATGTGGCGCTCTGGCGTAGTGGGTTCCCCGTCAGTTTGCACATCTTTCTCACTTACAGCTTTCTTATTAAGCAGGTTGCTAATCTCCATTATGTTTCCTATGATCTCCACGGGGCCAGTCAGGGTCTTTTTTCTTGGGGACAGGTCGTCTTTGAGCTTCTTCAGGTACGAAGCAGGGGCCCAGCCCTCCTTTCCAAGGTACCTGTGATGCATTGGATAAAAGTTTGGAGGTCAAATACATAGCTGTTATTAATATCATTAACATCATCATCATCCCTCTTTTACTACTAATAACAATCGTCTGCTAGCATTGCAGGGGTGGGGGGGGTCGTTGAGGGTTCCCCATGCCCCTCCAGAGGAGAATGTTTAAGGTGCTGTGCAGATACACCCAGCACAGGGTTCCAATCTATCGCTGGGCACACTATTATCATTGGCCGGCACAGTGGTTTAGTGTATAGAACATTTGCCTCAGTGCTGGGGATCCAGGTTCGAATCCCAATCTGGTTGAAGTTTCCATGTTCCCCCTGTGTCTGTATGGGTTTTCTCCGGGTTCTCCCACAGTCCGAAAGCATGGCTTCAAGGTGAATTGGCTGCTCTTGTGTGTGTGTGTGTGTACAGTGATGGATTGGCATCCTATCCTTGTTGTATTTGCCCAGCATCCGAAACTTTCTTCTCTGGATGGGCATGAGTAACCCCCCCCCCCTTATAATTGCCACAAACTCCAACCAATCAAACAAACTAACACTAAAAGATTTTTACACTGTGTGTGTGTGTGTATGTGTGTGAATCTAAAAAGCTGACTGCTGTTCAAGACATAATATTTTAACCAATTTTTTAGTCTGAACGCTAGAGGGCAGCACTCGACAACCATTAAGGTGAAAGAATACCAGTAAACATTCACTTCCAGTTAAACCCATGCAGCCGAGTGGTGCTGTCCTTTCTGAAAACGTTGTATTGGTTCTTTAAATCTTCCAAATTTTTATATAGCACATAACATAACATCACAAATACACATTACAAAAGTAAAACCAATAAATATCCAGCGCTCATAAACAGGATGATGTGTATTCAGGGTCAAAATTTCAAACTGGAGTTGATAAGGTGATCATGTTTATTAAAAATGTATATGCTCACCTTATATACCACCACCCCTCCAGGTTTTTCTGAATGACCTCCACGGTTACTCCTTTTTCAAAACCGATCTCATCCTTACCCTGACTGCTGTAGGGCTGCACAGTAACATATTTCTCCTCTGAAAGAATTAAGAACAAAATATGTTAAAAACCAAACACCAGCCCTTAAAAATATTATTCTGATCACAGAACAAAAGAATTCATGATCTCAGAATCAATGAGGACCCAGAAACATCGGAACTGGTGCAGATAATAAGATAAAATACGCCTTTATTTGTCCCACAATGGGAAAATTCATATTCATATTCATATACAGTAGATGGGAACGATAAAAAGATTTAGCTATTAAAAGAAGTAAGTTTAAAGACATAAAAAAATACATAACTGAAATAGAAATAGAGATCTACATATACAAGATAAATTCAAATTTAAAGTTATGTACATGACATACCACATGTTAGATTTATATTCTATAAAGCTGCTATATTTTAATTCTAGCATTATATTTAAATTTTAAATACTACCATTTAGGGCAAACTGGGTCGGTGAAACTTGATTTCGTTTACATTTCATGTACCACATGTTACGTAAATGACAATGAAGTCTCCTTGAATACATGAATAACACCGAGAAACAAAATAAAATAAATATTGCACATATTATGATTTAGTAATTATTGCAAGGTATAATGAAATGATTGCACAGCAGTAAAGTATAATAAATACCCTTTTCATTCATTCATTCATTAACTTCCGCTTTATCCTATATTAGGGTCGCGGGGGGGGTTCCCCATGCCCATCCAGGGGAGAACGTTTCAGGTGCTGGGCAGATACACCCAGGACAGGGGGGAACATGGAAACTCCGCCCAGATGGGGTTCCAACCGGAATTCCCTAGTGCTGAGAGGCGAACCACTAGGCCACCGTGCCACCCGTATAATAAATAAATTAATAAAATATGAATTGCACCAATAATGATAAATATTATTGCACGATAATTGATATTCGATGTTTAGTTTGGTTTCATTGCTGAGAGCGTTACTGATTGTGCAGTCTAACTGCAGCAGGAATGAAGGACCTGCGGTAATTAATCCATCCATTATCCTCTGCGTTATCCTCTACTATGGTGGGGGGGGGGTTCCCCATGCTCATCCAGGGGAGAGCATTTCGGGCGCTGGGCAGATACACCCAGGACAGGATACTAATCTATCAATGCGCACTCACACAAACACACTCTATATGGGGCAATTTGGGGAATTCAATTAACCTTGATCCATGTTTTTGGACTGTGGGAGGAAACCAAAGGACCCGGAGGAAACCCATGCGGACACGGGGAGAACATGGAAACTCCACCTGGATTGGGATTCCATAGCGCTGAGAGGACCGTTAAGCCACTGTGCCGCACTGAGGGAGGGGAATGTTCTTAAATGCTCTAAATTGCCCCATACAGTGTATGTGTGTGTGAGAGGGTAAGTGTGTGCTCAGCAATAAACTGGCACACTGTCCTGGGTGTATCTGCCCAGCAACCGAAACATTCTCCCCCTGGATGGGCATCCAGTGGATCTAGCAGAGGATAAAGTGAAAGATAATGAATGAATGAATGAATAACACTGGAAAGTATAGTTTTAATGCTAATTAAAATCTAATAATTACATTTTAGACTTCCCTATAAATAGAGGTAATATTTTACATCACAAGTGATTGGACGATTTTAATCGCTTGCCAAACCCAAGCTGAAAAGTGGGTTAAAGGTTCTGAGCGGAGAGCTAATGTTACAAAACTGTATTTTTCCGATCATCAGTTGTATTGCAATGCAGGGACTTCTCTAGCTGGTGGAAAAAGTCGAGCTGGTCCAAAACACATTAGCTCTGTGTGCGCCTGTGGTTGCTGTGCCAGAGGGGAGAGGGGGAAGAAGAAGAAAAAAAAAAAAAAAAAAAAAAAAGCATGGTGGTGAGGCTTTCTTCTTATTCTGCACTCCGTGAACCAAAACTACTGCTGCCTGACTCGCTGCCTACAGCACTTCTTTCTCGAGCACTTTCTTTTCAGAGCTGCATTGTGTTACAGGAGCTATGGTAGTCCTTGCATATATGTGTATAGCCAGCATCATACGCAATTCATCCAATTTTACATAAGCATGGCAACTGATCGTACCCTGGCAACGAAGCCAGCAGTATGTCTGTGCATGAGTCACCGCAGTATATTGGACATCAGAGTATGATTAAAAACAGCGAGACAGTGATGTACGCGCACAACAAACTCCTTACGTGTTTCACACTTTCCATTGTGACATATCGAGAGAATGCAAGAGAGAGAAACCTTTAACCATACACACTTTTCTTAAATCTGATATTCATAATGCATTATTAACACATTTATAAAGCTTTACAAAGTAATCATAATGCTTTATAATTCTTGTCACAAGCCTCTGTTAATGTCTATAAATGTACATAACCACACTCATAAAGTGTTATGAGAACATGACATAAGGCTTTATACAACAAAGTGACATAATGCATTTTAAACTGTATATTTTTACTGTTTAACAATTTATTATAAGGACCAGTGAGATAAAGCCTTATAACGTTTGTGTATAACAAACTCGGTAACACTTTACTTAGATGTGATATTCATAATGCTTTATTTACACATTTATAAAGCTTTTTAAAGTCATAATGCTTTATAATAAATGACCTTTTTCTTACCTTTATTAAAATTCTGTCCACCACAAAGTCTTACGGTTATGATAAGCATGTTTGTGCTTCCAATTATACAAAAAACATACTGCATTTAATTATTAGCAGACATCTTTGCTCATTTGTAAAAGTACACACTGTGATTTGTGCTCAAGTCTTCAATGCTACAGCCAACGTTCCATCATGTATGTTGTAGGAAGCACCATGAGTGATTTAATGAGAAAAATTGTGTGTGTGTGTGTGTGTGTGTCTGCACTTCAGGTCACCTCGACTCTGTTGCCGGTTGACTATGCCACCTAGTGTCCACCTCCGGTCCAGTCGCTTCAGGTGAGCCTTGCGCCGCTTAGTAACTGACGTGGACAGATGAGGAAAGGAGTGAAGCAGGGAGAGAACAGAAAAAGGAACACAAAGGACAAACTGAACATGAACAACTGAAGAAGAAAACTGGGCATTAGTAACATGACACCATTACATGTTAGGAAAAGAGGAACGATGGACGAGTCTGTTAACGATGTGGGATTCCGATTGGTTAGCAACATGTAGCCGAAGCTCTAAACGAGAGGAGATGATGGGTTAGGGAGGTTACATGTTATGACATCTAATGTTACACTGTACTGTGGTCATAATACAGTGACGAACATCCACCTATCAGAGGCAGAGTTCTGTTTGGACGCAGAAAGCATGAATGGCACAGGTATGTCTCCATATATCTAGAATTATTATAATGTATATAATTGTATTCTTATTTGTACATCAGGTGAGAGCAGTGGAAAAAAATTATTTATTCATTCGCTCATTATCATCCTCTTAAACCTCTACTAGGGTCACAAGAGGGTTCCCCATGCCCATCCAGAAGAGAACAGTCTCCAGTTTCCTCCCACATTCAAATAACATGCGATAAGTCAACTGAAGATACCAGTCAAAAGTTTGGCCACGCCTCCTTTTTGCTCCACTTATTGTCCATGTTCTCAGTTCCACTTCCTGTAAAGATGGACTTTGTAGTTCTACAATTCCAGACTGTGGTTCATCTGTGTGTGTGTTCTACAGTACATACTGTGTACGTCCCCTTTATTCTGTTCTAATGCTCAGAACCCCAATAGCACCACCACAGAGCAGGGATTATTTGGTTGGTGCATTAGTCCTATCCCAGCAGTGTCACTGAGGGGTTTAAATGAATCTACAGCAGCACTGCTGCACTAAAACCCCCTCACAGCATCAGTGTCACTGCAGAACTGACAATAAACAATCCACCACCCAAATGATACCTGTTCTGTGATGGTCAGAACCCCAATAGAGAACAGAGAACCAACAGGGGACTAATAAAAAAATTCTGCTGCACTAAATAAAATAAGTCCAAAAACATGAATCAAGGTAAACTGAATGCTCCAAATTGCCCCATATAGAGTGTTTTTGTGTGTATGTCTGTGTGAGTGGATGGGCATGAGGAAACCCCTTGTGATGCTAGTAAAGGATTAAGCAGAAGAGAATGAATGAATGAATGAATGTTATTAACTGATGACCGTAATATCAAATAAATGTTTGTGATGGAACATTAATAGAATATTCAGTTAGGTGTTATTCTTGTTCCTAGAAAATATTTTTGTTTCTTGACCCAGTTTTAATACTTGATTCTATAATCTCACCATCGTTCACTACTGATGAAATGAGATGTTGTTATAAAAATGTTGATAAAACCAAAGTTAATTTGAATTTAACTGAAGTTCATTCACTGGTAACCAATATGTCATATGATTATATTATTAAAATGAAATGACACATTATTGATTTCTATTATTATGAATTTCCCCAAACCAAAAACAAAGACCTCACTCAGCACATAAGTGGTTGCATAAAGCGATACTCTTGTCCTGATTTGCTCTGTGTCTCTAAAGAGCCTCGTATAGTTTTCAGGGAAGCAGGAAAAATGGAGGTTTAATAGCCAGAACAGATCTCACAGCATGAAGCACACAATGGCAAATACCACGGTCAACTGAGGCCCACAAGCTCTGCAGTCGAACCAGAGCATTCTGTCTCATCTACTTTGTAAGTAAAAATGTCAAAGGGAATGGAAAGTGTGTGTGTGTGTGTGTGTGTGTGTGTGTGTGTCTGACAGAGAGAATGAATAAGATGTGGTTCTAAAAGAAATGAGGCTTTAGGATTTACTGGTGGGTAAAAACTTAAATCACGGTCATTATATTGCATGTAAGTTAAGATGCCCGTTTCTCATGGGGCATCGAAAAAAATAAATCACAACTAAACTTTTTATTCTCTAATAATTACTAGTTTGGGGTGGCACTATGGTTTAGTGGTTGGCATGTTCTCCTTTCAGTGCTGGGGATTCCAACTTCTAATCCCAATCTGGGTGGAGTTTCCATGTTCTCCACGTGTCCGTGTGGGTTTCCTCTGGGTTCTCCGGTTCCCTCCCAAAGTCCAAAAATATGCAGTCATAGTAAATTGAATGCTCTAAATTGCCCCATATAGTGTGTTTCTGTGTGAGTGAGTGTGTCTAGCGAGAGATTGGCACCCTGTCCTGGATGTATCTGCCCAGCGCCTGAAACGTTCCCCCTGGATGGGTATGGGGAACCCCCCGCGACCCTAGTGGAGGATTAAGCAGGAGGTGTGGGTTTCCTCCCACAGTTCAAAAATATGCATTCATAGTAAACTGAATGCTCCAAATTGCCCCATATAGTGTATGTTTGTGTGAATGAGTGTGCAATGTATTGGCGCCCTGTCCTGGGTATATCTGTCCAGCTTGCCCTATATAGTGTGTCGGATGGGCATTGGAAACTTCCCTAATAGAGGATTAAGAAGAAGATAATGTCTTGTTAATTGTCACCTTGACGTGTTATTTTGTTCTTTTATGTTTGCTGTTTGTTTTTTGGAAGTTTCATAAACTTCATGTTGGTTAACATCATGTGGCTTATTCAACTCGAACCCGCTCTCAATGCTTCCCTCAAATTTCAATGGCAACAGAAATATTGGGAGTTTTTTTAGAACCTAACCTCTTTCTAAAATAAATTTCAGCTCGCATGACAACATGTGTTTTCCATAACGGGAGAAATAAACATCAAAACAAGCCGCGAAACAAAGAGCAAATGAAGCTATTCTGCTTCACGGGATTCTGGGAGTTCTCTAAATGAACGCCACACACTCGCATGCTTCCGACATGGTTTTGTTCTGTACCAATTAATCATACTTTAACCACAGACTAATCTTTTAATTTATATAGTAACACTCCAAATAAAATGTAAACAATGTGTGATTGTGTATATGAAAATCCCGAACTTTTGAGTAGATCAGTGAAAACTATTTGTGCCAAGGAGTCCAAAATGGGTTTTACACTTTGAATGTTGGGAAGTCCATAAAATATTACCATTATTACCATTATTTGTTTACCATATTACCATATTACTATTATCTGCTCAATCATGCTATATTAAAAAAATGGTTATTGCATGTTTTCAAAAAGGTATAATATTATAAATAAGGGTGGTTAGGGTGTTGGGTTATCAATCTGAAAGTTGGGGTTCAAACCCCAGGTCCACTGAAGTTACCAATGTGGCACCTTGAGCAAGAACCTTAACCTTCATTGCTCCACGGTGCTATATCAACCCTGTGTTCTGATTCCAACCATCAAGTTGGGATACTTGTAAGTCGCTTTGGATAAAAGCATATGTGTGTGTGTGTGTGTGTGTGTGTGTGTGTGTGTGTGTGTGTGTGTGTGTGTGTGTGTGTGTGCCTGTGTGTGTGTTTGTGTGCATGTGTACAACAAATACAAATCCACACCGTTGCTTCAATCACTACAACATTTGACATAATCACTCTCTCACTTTGGGAACCCTGTGAAGGTTTATATACACTTTACATCACCTTCATGTGTTTCAAGCAGCAGCACTAGTGATCGGTGGAGAGAGTGATTGCAAGAATGAGCGCCACAGAAAATTATTTTTAGGTGATGCAGTTGTTTTGTTTTGGTGTTTTTTATCTTTACAACCAACAAAAAGCAGCTCAAGATGTCTCACCACCTCTATGTCTTTAGAGCAGCAACACCAATGATTGGTGGAGAGTGGTAGCACTAACGTGTGCAGGGGAAACTGATATTTATGAGATGAAGTTGTTTTGTTTGATGCTTTAGATTTTTTTCTCTCAGTTGCGTAAATAAAGTATGTTTTTTCAATAAAATAAAAAATAAAAAACACCAAGAATCGAGCAATTAAGCTTAAATTGATACCATTTGCAAGAATAGTCATCCTAAGCCCGGGCAAAGTCAAGAAGGGGCTTGTAATTAATAAAAATAATAATTTAAAAAATGACAATATTGTAAAATCCATTGACCTATGCCACATACCTTACATCCCAACTGGGATTAAACACACTTAATGTTATTCAGTCGACAGTTTTACATTTCCAAAGCCTTTTTTTTAGTTGGGTTAGTCATTGTGAATCTTTCACTTCAAAATCAGACCTGGTTTCTATATTTTGATTTGATGGCAAAGCGTTTGGGTTCATTCACTGAATGTATTGTAAACTGGTTAACACTCAAAGTGCACTGGGGCAAAGTCTGGTTAAAAGTAAAATACATGATGAAAATCTACATCCCAGGAGGGAGCGACTGGACATTTGGCTTCTGAAACAGCCAAGTGGTTTCATCCAAGGAATTTCTCAACTTGAGTTCAAGGGATGGAATTTCTGTTTTGGCAGCAAATGCTTTTCTATCACTGACAAGCTTGTATGCGGATAAAAGATGGGTGCACGACTGCCTGAGTAAGAATGACTCCCTTAGGGTCCAACAAATGCCAATGGGGGTTCTTCCATAGCTTCTGCTATGTGTCTGGCTTTCGGAATTTTTTTTTTTTTGCAAGCTGAGGAAAAGGAGTGGGACTTATAAAAAGCTTTGTACAGAAAAAAGTATGGGCAACAGTTCACAACTGCTGAATTCTGGAGATTCTCAGTAACTACACTGTACAGATCTAGATCACATCTTAACAAAATAATAGTGTGAGGTGGTGTTAATGGGCGTTGTGAGGATATGTGGATGTGTCTTACCCTCTCCTGATCTAGATGTGCCCAAGTCCAGATCATCTCTTGTGCCAGCCTGAGCATCCAGATATGTGGCAGGAACCCAGCCCTGTTCTTCTGCAGTACTGACAAACCACCAGCCTACACACAGACAAAAAAAAGACATGAGCCATCCTCTTCAGCAGCCAGAGGTAATAAAAACAGAACTATCCACAGATGATAATTAAAGAACAGGCCACTAAAAGAGCAGGATTTTCCACAGGCTCAGATTCTGCCTGCACAGACTTTTTAAATTGAAGATGTCTTAGAAATACTAAAAGAACCAAGTGTATTGCTTTTTTTACCCTAACAGAGAATCACAGTATTCTGCATGTTATGTAACACATTTGCGATTATATTAAGTCATTTAGCAGACGCTTTTATCCAAAATGACTTACAAATGAGAGAACACCAAAAAAATGCCTCCACCAAATGTCCGAACCGCACAAAAATGCCCTAACAACCATCAATTGTCCTGAATACCGTCAAAAATCGGCAAATGTCCTAAACCATAACAAAATGCCTCCACCAAATGTAATAACAATCAGATGCAACCGGCAAGAGTCCTAAACCACCAAAAAATGCCACCGCCAAGAATCCTAAACCACCAAAAAATGCAGTAGTAAAGGAAGAACCAGCTGCACTGTAGTAGATTCAAACCTGATCATTTTCCAATCTGGCTTTTTTATAGCAAGTGTTTGTGGAAGTACTTATTTTTCAGTTGTTTCTTGAAGATGCTAAGTGACTCCGATTTACGGACAGAGTTGGGGAGATTGTTCTAGCATTAAGCAGCGGTAAATGTGAGAATTAGCACCACAGTGAGGTTGAATCACCGGGTGACATTCATCACTAGAGTGTGCGAGTGAACGAGTCGGAGTGTATTTTGGAAATATAGAGTGAAGGTAAGAGGGGGCAGATCCAGAGATTGTCCTGTAGATCAGAGTAGATGTCTTGTACTGAATGCAGCAGCTATAGGGAATAATGGAGAGAGCGGCGTGGCAGACTATCGAGTTTGCTTGGGTGGTTGAACACAAGTCAAGTTCAAGTAATTTATTTATATAGCGCTTTTTACAACAGTATATTGTCACAAAGCAGCTTTACAGAATGAAAAGCCTTTAAACCCCCATAGAGCAAGCCGAAGCGACAAAAAAACTCCCTTTTATGTTGTTATTTAAGGAAGAAACCTTGGGAGGACCAAGACTCAGTGGGGGACTCATCCTCCTTGAGCGGCCAGGCAGCAACAACAATGTAGGACAACCATGTATAGATATTTTACAAATGGAAAAACTCTAACAACTGGAAAACTATATGTGAGTCCATTAAGGGGGTCCTGCAGGACCGTCAGTCCAATTAATATTCAGGTTCCACAGGCTGCAGAGTTTTGAATCAGTTGTAGAGGCCTGATTGTGCAAGTTGGGAGACCAACACGCATCTCTTGTAAAAGTGAGAATGGGAACAATTGGACTTATACATTGGCCAAAGGTATCAATGAAGGGCTTAGTCTCACAGAGTTCAACCAGGACAGAGGAGGTCCCTTCTGTGCTACTGTGTGTTTTCCTTCTATGTACCAAAACTAGGTGTAAATCTGGTGTAAATGGGTTTGTCTGTGCTGCAATTCATTGGCTTTTCTTTTGAGGGTGTTTCCCACCCTGTGAGCATAATCACGATAAACTGCTAGGAAATGAATGAATTATTTGTGTTTAGTATTTACAACTCTTGCTGTCATTATAGTGATTACTTAAACTAAGTGGATAATGCGTGCTTTTTTAAAAGTCTGATTTTACATTTTGATGGTTGTGGTGGGGCGGAACCAGTCCTGGGTGTATCTGCCCAGCACCCGAATTGTTCCCCCTGACACCCGCCCCTCGATCCTAGTAGAGGATTAAGGAGAAAGATAATGAATGAATGAATTAATTAGTAATTTCATTAAAATTAGTACCCAAACAGGCGGCACGGTGGCTTAGTGGTTAGAACAATTGCCACTCAGCGCTTGGGATTCCCGGTTCGAATCCCAATCTGGGTGGAGTTTCCATGTTCTCCCCGTGTCCGCGTGGGTTTCCTCCGGATTCCTCCCGTAGTTCAAAAACATGGATTCTCCAAATTGCCCCATATAGAGTGTGTCCATGTGAATGAGTGAGTCCAGTAATAAATTAATATCTTAATAATATCAGTAATAAATTAATAAAAAATATCTGCCCAGCGCCCGAAACGTTCTCCACTGGATGGGCATAGGGAACTCCCCGCGACCCTAATAGAGGATTAAGTGGAAGATAATGAATGGATGGATGAATGGAGCAGTACAGGCAGTTACGCAAAACATTACCCAGCTGGCTGTGCTTCGAATCTAAAAACAATCTTAAATCTGTTTACTGTTACTGTTCAACTGTTTAGGTTCTTTGGAAACTAGAAAGTTTTTTCAGGGTTAAATTCCCTTTTTTTTTTACAAAATGTTCCTGCACTGATTATATGAGACACAGAAATGACTTGATTTATATGAACGTATGCTGATAATGCGTGTTTGAATAATTTTATATTTTTGGCTTTACATAGAGAACCACATTTCAGCAATAAATCTGAGAGGAACGGAAAGAGACAAATTTGTAGGGGAAGAAAAACAACACTAGAAAAAAGGTCAGTTTCCAAGACAAGATTAATAGCAAGAACATGCAAGACTCTTCCTCAGTCCTCATGTGTTCTTCATTGATAAACATTAAATGTTGCAATGTTGATGTTAGAAGGAAACGGCTGGAAGACTATCATCAGCTCCATATAAGAGAAAAATAAAACCCATCCCTGCAATAGTGCATGATCTTTACTTCTGCTGACAAAGCTGATTATAATATTAATATATGTTTTAAGATTAATAATGTAATGAGGGTGGCACGGTGTAATGGCACGGTGGTTAGCATGTTCTCCTTTCAGCGTTGGGGATCGAGGTTGGAATCCCAATCTGGGTGGAGTTTCCATGTTCTCCCCGTGTCTGTGTGAGTTTCCTCCAGGTTTCTTCACACAGTCCATAAACATGGATTCAAGGTAACTTGAATGCTCTAAATTGCCCCATATAGTGTTTGTGTGTGTGTGTGCCTAACAATAGATCTGCACAGCTCCCAAAACGTTCTCCTCTGGATGGGTATGGGGAACCCACCCACGACCCCTAATAGAGAATAAAGCTGAAGATAATGAACGAATGCATGAACAATGTAATGGCTTGGTTTATGATCTGGATTAGCTCATCTCAATATATTCCGCTAAATCCTCTACAATGGTCTCAGGGAATGGTGGGGGTTCCTCATTCCCATCCAGGGGAGGACATTTCATGCGCTGGGCAGATACACCCAGGACAGGGGTTCCGCACCACCACCAATTCATTTTTCCACAAATAAATAGACCAAAGGTACGTGCAACATTTTATCATGCATATTAATCTTATTATCTTCCTTTTAATTCTAAATCCTATACTAATGTGGGGAATTGGGGAGGGGGGGCAGAGCGGCATTCCATCACAGGGCACACACTTACTCACACAGACACACACTATATAGGGGTAATTATGAGCGCATTAAATCCATGTTTTTGGACTGTGGAAGGGAAAAAAAAAAAACAACACTATTGGCTTCTGTTGTTTGCTGACATAGAAGGTCATTCCTTCTCACACCTTCTCACACAGATGCACGTCACATGTGCTAGCTGACCATTGGTTGTTTTGTTTTATTTTTTTGTCCCAGTCAACAATTGGCTTTCATCACCGCTTGTTCTTCAAAGTCCGTTTGGAATGTGATGTCTCTAATTAGGCCGGCGGCACGGTGGCTTAGTGGTTGGCACGTTCTCCTCTCAGTGCTAGGGATTCCCGGTTACAATCCCAATCTGGGTGTAGTTTCCATGTTCAACCCGTGTCCGCGTGGGTTTCCTCCGGGTTCTCCGGTTTCCTCCACAGTCCAAAAACATGCATCAAGGTTAATTGAATTCTCCAAATCGCCTCATATAGAGTGTGTCTGTGTGAGTGAGTGTGTGTGTCCAGCGATAGATTGGTGTCCTGTCCTGGGTGTATCTGCCCAGCACCCAGACTTTCTCCCCTGGATGGGCATAGATAACCCCCCCGCGACCCTAATAGAGGATAAAGCGGAAGATAATGGATGGATGGATGTCTCTAATTAGGGCTCCCAAAATTTAAATCTACTATTTTTACTCCATGTCAAATAAATGATGATGTGCAGGATCAGCAACAAACTGGATCATCAGAGCCACATATGCGTACTGAAAGTCTGAAAGTTAGCAGGAAAGTTCATTATGGAAACTATGGCTGCAGGCAAAGCCTGTCGGAAAAAAAAAAATCTTTTTATAGCAGGATGAAGCATTGGAAGGTTGTAATTATGACTCTAGTTAAATTATTCCATTATATTTCAGCATTTAATTCTGAGGAACTGAGGAATCAAAAGCTCAGGATGATCTAGCTTAGGTTTTCTTCAGTCGACTGAATTCAAAAACGTCAGTGGCGAGTATGCGGCCATAAATCAAGCCACCTAGGTCAACCTCCCACAGATTTATGGGTTGACTGTGCATGTGTTAAATAAGCGTCCCTACTCTGAAGATCTACAGGCATGGCGGTTCCATAAAGCTCTACAAACGAGGGATTTCAATTTCAAACATACACTCTGCCAACGACTCAGCAGACCAAAACAGCCATCATATTAATTCCTGCCACCCTGTGTGAGAAAAATGGGTGTCTATGTGTGTGAAGACAGTCCCCGCTACCCCCCCCCCTCCCATGTGAATGAGATACTGTCTACCTGGTGCCCTTTCTGGAAATTCTCTTCAACGCGCACAGAGGTTTAATTCAGGTCAAAATGCAAGAACGGTAGACAGAGCGCTCTGTGTCGCTACTATTACAGTGTTATTCACTCAGGGTTAACTGAGGAGCATGTGCAGACCCACTGAGCGATGCTTCTCAGATTTGCGGCAGCATTCAATGCTGGGGATTGTTTGGTGAAACTACACTGTCTGGCCAAAAAATGGTCGCCACCACCTGGATGGAACTCAGTTGGTCAGGTCTGGGTTCAACAATTTCCAAAGAATGAGATCAGCTGACCTGAATATACTGAACCCACCAGGTTATTCCATTAATGAATTTCTGCTGACACGGACATGTTCAAAGAGGATGATGATGGGATTCATCGAGCTCAAATTGTGAAAGAGTGGTTCAGGGAGGGGCGGCACGGTGTCTTAGTGGTTAGCACTTTCCCGGTTGAATCCCCATTTCCATGTTCTCCTCGTGTCTGTGTGGGTTTCCTCCGGGTTCTCAGATTTCCTCCCACAGTCCAAAAACACGGATCAAGGTCAATTGAATTCTCCAAATTGCCCCATATAGAGTGCGTATGTGTGAGTAAGTGTGCCCAGTGATAGATTGGCATCCTGTCCTGGGTGTAACCGCCCAGCGCCCGAGACGTTCTCCCCTGGATGGGCATGGGGATGGGCATGGGGATGCCCCCCCCCTGAAACCCTAATAGAGGATAAAGCGGAAGATAATGGATAGATGGATAGTACTCAAACAATAAACACAATGAATGTCACTGCAAAAATGCTTACAAAATTGGCATATACACACACACACAACTTAACAAATGATTAACAGACAGTTGACGACGGTCAACTTTAGCCTAGCATAGCATAGGTCCAACTTGGAAATAAGAAAAAGAACCCTCGCTGTCTGCATGCTGTCTGAACATAGTACTCATTGAAAACACTCTGAAGATGGTGGTCTCTGCTCACAGTTGCCAGTGAGCAGTGTGTTTTCTTTACGACTTTAAAGAGTGGAAAACAAATGTCACTGCAGACTTTAGCGACAGCTGTTCAAAAGCTACGTGTCAGCAGGCTACACGATGATGGCTGTCTAGCTTAAAACATACTGAACATTATTAAGTAAATGAATGTAGACACTAACACAACATATTCCATATTTAAAGTCTTTTTTTTTTTTTTTTTACAAAAAGTAACCATTTCCTGCTGAGGCAGATGCTAATAGACCTTCTGTAGGAGGAAGACTAAAAGTAACAAGCAAAATACAAAAAAATATTTTTTAAAAACCACCGCTATATTGTGTTAAATTACTTTATCCTATTATTAATTCTGCTTGTTAAGTATAAAAACAAATTGGGCAATTTCCATCCATGCATTCATTATCTTCCTCTTTATCCTCAACTAGGGTCTGGGGGGGGGGGGGGGGGATTCTCCATGCCCATCCAGGGGAGAACGTTTCGGGCGCTGGGCAAATACCCAGGACTGGATGCCAATCTATCACTGAACACACACTCACTCCCACACACACACTATATATATATATATATATATATATATATATATATATATATATATATATATATATATATATATATATATATATGGGGTAATTTGGAGAATTCAATTGACATTGATCCATGTTTTTGGACTGTGGGAGGAAACCGGAGAACCCGGAGAAAACCCACGCGGACACGGGGAGAACATGGAAACTCCACCAAGATTGAGATTCGAACCATGAATCCCAAGCGCTGAGAGGAGAACATGCAGGGCAGGGCACACACTCACTCACACAGACACACTCTATATGGGGCAATTTGGAGAACTCATTTGACCTTGATCCATGTTTTGGACTGTGGGAGGAAACCGGAGAACCCGGAGGAAACCCACGCAGATTGGGATTTGAACCTGGATCCCCAGAGGCAAACGTGCTAACCACTAAGCAATTAATACAAAACAATGAAAAGTAATCTAGTCCCACTTCTCACACAACAAAAACATATCTTATACGTGTGATTATTTACAAAAAATCACAATAGAAATTCCCACTGCGCAGAAACTTCACAGATCATTGCTACATTAGTTGGCCACCTGTTGCTAAAACTTGCCAGTGCTTGTTGAAAATGAACAACTTCTGGTCTTTCTGTGGCTCCACTAAGCTGCCAATGTGAAGGCAGTGCAAGTGAGACCATATTTAAAAGCCATATTTGTTTCCAAGAGGACAAATAAGGTCAGCCAACAATACAATGCTAATTGTATCAACCATGCCCAGTTAAAGACTGGTACAGAGAGAGAGAGAACGAGAGAGAGAGAGTGACCGAGGGCGAAAGAGTGAGCAACAGAGGCCGAGACATAAAATAGAGCGTGTGGTAAAGTACACAAGCAGATGCTTGGCTGATACTTCAAAGCAGCCAAGCTTTCCACACATTCTCCCCATCCAAGACTGAAAAAAGAGAAATGAAAAAGAAAGAAGAGAGAGAGAGAAAGTGAGACACCCTGACAGAGAGAAAAAGCAGCAAGTGTGTTATGGAAAGAGAATTGGAATGATGTAACGTGCATACCCTAATCTAATATAAGTATCTGCTTAGTTCTTTCAAGTTTTTAGAACACTTCAATATATCCCTCACAAAGCATACTGCCAAAAGGACAGGAAACCAAAATGCATGGGGGCATTTATTACAATATCAGGAGAAAGGTGTTGGAAATATGTCATGGCTCTGCATTACCATCCCTCCATTATCTTCCATTTTATCCTCTATTAGGGTCGTGGGGGGTTCCCCATGCCCATCCAGGGGAGAACATTTCAGGGGCTGGGTAGATACATCCAGGACAGGGGGGGCAACCCCTGGGGGGGCAATCACTGGGCACTCACTCAGACAGACACAAACACACTCTATATGGGGCAATTTGAAGAATTCAATTGACCTTGACCCATGGTTTTGGACTATGGGAGGAAATACGGAGAACCCGGACACGGGGAGAACATGGAAACTCCACCCAGACTGGGATTCGAACCGGGAATCCCTAACGCTGAGAGGAGAACATGCTAACCACTAAGCCACCTTGCCGCCCCAATACATTACCAAAAATTAAAATGTAAATGTAAACCATGCCATACTACTGTTTTTACAAATGTGGTGGTTAGTAACATTGCAATTGTGTTTTAAACTTAATCATAATCAAATGCTTCCTTCCACCACATAATGTAGTCACGTCTTTAAAGTGAACATTGTCCAGGAACGGGACACCGGCTTGGTAATATCATTATACTAAGGTAGCTTAGTGGTTAGCACGTTCGCCTCTCAGCACTAGGGATTCCCGGTTCGAATCCCCATCTGGGTGGAGTTTTCATGTTCTCCCCGTGTCTGCGTGGGTTTCCTCCGGGTTCTCCCGGTTTCCTCCCACAGTCCAAAAACATGGATCAAGTCAAGTGAGTTCTCCAAATTGCCCCATGTTGAGTATGTTTGTGTGAGTGAGTGAGTGTGTGCCCAACGATAGGTTGGCGCCCTGTCCTGGGTGTGTCTGTCCAGCGCCCGAGACGTTCTCCCCTGGATGGGCATGGGGAACCCCACCGCGACCCTAATAGAGGATAAAGCGGAAGATAATGAATGAATTAATCATTATACTATTTGGACTAGCCAGCTTGGCTATTTGGAAATCCCTCGCTGTTTATATTAATCTGACTTTCCATCAAAAGGACATGATTTAAAATTATGTTTCATGCATTGATATTAATGTGAGGTTGTGCATTATTGTCTATAATGTCATGGCTGGACAAATGGCTCGGCCAATCAGAATTAAGGACCGGAAACCGTTTTAGCTAATAAAGCATGCGGAGTTTAATTCAAATGTACCAGTGAATGATGCCAAATGGTATTCTCAATGTCATGACAGCTTAAATAAATCCAATAGCAAGTTGCTATTAATAACGTCTTTTAATAGAACATGCGGTGGGGCTAAGCTCTGAGGTGTGACCGACTTCAACCCAATTCGGTATGCCAGCCATGGCCTCCATCTTGGCTTTAGTCTTGTGTGCCTTCAGCCATCTCTTTAGTTGGACACATACCAAGGCAAACACATTCCATCCAGGTTAAGGAGAAATTAATTCGGGGGATAAGGATGGAAAGTGGGGAAACTGGGTCTAGGCCTCCAGGACAGTCGAGGGAAGGGAAGGGTGTGGACCTCAGGATGTAGGTGGCAAATGTTTGCATTCATAAGGCCGTCCTGTTTAAACACGGTTGTGGTTCATTTGAAGTAAAAATCATATTACAGGATACCAAACATGCCAGTTTCTGTCGAGGGCTTTCATTCCATAAACCTCTTCAGAAACCTATTTCTAGAAAGCAGGAGGGTGGGTGGTTTTTATGATTTTAAAATAATAGCAGTAAATGTTAATGACAAAATGGCTCAGCACTCTTAAAGTCGGGACCCTAAAGAGCTTGTAATATGAGAGCAAGTAATCTAATTTTTCCAAGTAATTTATTTATATATATATATATATATATATATATATATATATATATATATATATATATATATATATATATATATATAGGGGGGGAGTGGAATGGGTGGAGTTTTCATGTTCATGTAGGGTTGCAAGGTCGCTTTCGTTACAAAAAAAAATTAAAATAATAATAAATTAAAAAAAATTTAAAAAACACACAGCCGTCCATCTGCAGTTTGCATGACAAATGAAGCCAAATAAATCCATTCGGTTTAAATGACAAATGTAAGTCATTAAAATATAAAACATTAAACCTGATCCTATCTGTGATGCATGGTGGTGGTAAAAATATGGTTCAACCCAGTTTTCCTGCAGAGTAGAGAAACAGGGGCACATTCACACCAATGGCAATCCAATCTCCAGTTAGCAACCCACACACACACAGAGACCTTATCCACTCTACCTGGAAATCTAATCTATGACCTTTGTGCTGTGGGGCGAGAGCTCTAACCACTTCTCCACATTATTTAATTTAAAAAAAAATTATATATTTTCCATATCCATCCATCCATCTTTCACTTTATTCTCTATTAGGGTCGCGGGAAGGGGGGGGGTCCTATGTCCATCCAGTGGAGAACGTTTCAGGTGCTGGGCAGATACACCCAGGACAGGACTATCACTGGACACACACCCACACAGACACACTCTATATGGGGCAATTTGGAGAATTCAATTGACCTTGACCTACGTTTTTGGACTGTGGGAGGAAACCGGAGAACCCGGAGGAAACCCACATGAATATGGAAAGAACATGAAAACTCCACCCAGATTGGGATTCGAAATGGGAATACCTAGCGCCGAGAGGAGAACATGCTAACCACTAAGCCACCGTGCCATCCATATTCTCCATATGATATTTATTAAAATCTACATAAAAAATATATAAGGACGTTCTTTCGCTTTTGACTTCTTGGGTAATTAGTGAAACAAATCAAAGACTTAACAGTTAATTAGATGCTTCGGTTAGCTGCTTATTTGAATAATGTGACATCGATAAGTGACAGTTAGCTAGCTAATGCTACCTAAAACTAATTTCTTTTACAAATACAAAGGATTTAAATTTCAATCTATATCACATACCACAGAAAGACAAGAGGACTTAACGATATTAAAATCCCATTTCGAGTTCAGAAGTACTTAAAGTTTTTCAAAGTTGTAAAACGACTTAAGAGCTTGAAACTTTTGACCAGCAGCTATCACTCTTATGCGCAGCGTAGCTTAACAGCGTAGCGTAGCTTAACAGCGCTGATCTAATTTAGTCTTTTATGGGAATATTGCATTAACCCTGAATATGACTCTGCTCAGAACCAACAGCTTCAGTGAGATGCTTTGTCCGGATCTTAGGCTGAAGTGCAAGACACAGTAACCCTGCGGTTGCTGCAGGAATCATTAGACGCTTAAATGGAAGCCAGGAAGAGGGGATTTTCCATTTTCTTCTTTAATGACACAGAAGAGAGCCAGAACTGTCTAGCCTCGGCCAAACACTTCCGCCAATAGCAATTTCAGATGCCTCTTTTCATGACGCAACTGTAGCCCTGCATTAAGAATCCTACTGCCATTCATTGTCTTCCAGTGGGGCAAATGCTCATTTATTGTTCTACACAATGCCCAGCGATAGATTGGCGTCCTGTCAGGCGCAAGGCGTCGTTAGAGCTGGGCTTTAACGACATTTTGTCAAATGAGAGCAGATTTTTCTGGCCACCTCTCCTCCAGCAGCGGGACCGTATGATGGAGTCACCGTCAGCTGTTTGTGCTGAGACAGGGAGACAGATTTTTTTCGCCAGTAGCGGGAGTAAAGTTACCGTAATAACTGTATGTTAGCTGTAAAGGACAGCTTTTTAGTTTTCAGAAACCGTCAGTTTTCTGAAGGCACAAGCTGTCGCAAAGTTACGGTATTTCAATCAAAACCTAGTTAAAATTGTCTTATCTGCAACCGACTCGTAAAACGGATTCATGCTTTTCTACAGAAGCTCAGGTTCATTTATTCAAACAATTTCAGCAAAAAACATCATTTATTAGAACTGAATGTGTTATCCACCGCTGACAGACATATTTCATGTTATTTAATTTTATCCAATATAACTAATACATGATCAAACAAAAAGTATGTAACAACAGTTTAAAAAAATGGATGAATACACTGATGAAAGGGCACTTTTTAAAGGACAGAGGGGTAATA
Source organism: Corydoras sp. C115 (assembly GCA_019802505.1). Classification (NCBI taxonomy): domain Eukaryota; kingdom Metazoa; phylum Chordata; class Actinopteri; order Siluriformes; family Callichthyidae; genus Corydoras; species Corydoras sp. C115. The sequence continues at coordinate 368,040 of JAFMOC010000033.1, read as the reverse complement.
AGGAATCTGGGCTAAAGCACCTGATGTTTCTAAACCCTCTAAGTTTCTAAGTCCTGGGTGTATCTGCCCAGTGCCCAAAATGTTCTCCCCTGGATGGGCATGAGGAACTTAATATTGCTGTACTATATGCTTTATATGAACACAAGGCTGGATTTTAAGTATTTAATACATTTTTTATCGACATTGGGAAGTTATATAGAAAACTGGGTGGATGTTCTCCACGTGTAATTTGGTAAATTAGAACAAAGGTAAATTGAATGCTCTAAATTGCCCCATATGGTGTCTGTTTATATGTGTCTGTGTGGAGTTTCCATGATCTCCCCGTGTCCGTGTGGGTTTTCTGTGGGTTCGCCGGTTTCCTCCCACAGTCCAAAATCGATTGAATTCTCCAAATTGCCCCATATAGATTGTGTTTGTGTGAGTGACTGTGTGTCCAGTGATAGATTGGCGCCCTGTCCTGGGTGTATCTGCCCAGCACCCGATAGGTTCTTCCCTGGATGGACATGGGAAACCCCCGGCGACCCAAATAGAGAATAAAGCGGAAGATAATGGATGGATGGATGCTGTATACCCTGATTTCAAGCTTTTAAAAAAAGTGCTCGACACTTAAAAACCCGACCCCCAACACCGCACTGTATCAAACCGTGAGGTCCATACCGCGGAGTGAAGCAAACCCTGCCTTTTGTGTACCGTTACATTAAACTGCTATTTTCAAGAAATATTTTCAAATCTGTATTAGAGGAGAGGGAGGTCTGCCTCAGTGGTTTATTAGTTAATATTGCAGTTTTTGACTCCAGATGGACATGCAGGAGTTTGCCAAACACGTCCACCCTCAAGCATGTTGATAGTTTACTGAAGTCCAGTGCTTGCTATAGCATCGGATTAAAACAGCTGGAGTCTAACGAGAGCAGAAGAGGCCAAAGGGTGAAAATGAAGAGACAGTAACATCCTGAAAAAATTAATAATTCCAAAGCGCTTTCTGCATAAGAACAACAAAAACCAAACGTATGGAAGACCAGCACAGAAGCAAAGCGGTCACTACAGAAACATTACCTACTACATTAGTTAATTTAACTAACTCACTGTGCTACACTTCCAAAATTCAGTGGGTCAGTTACAGCCAGGGGGCAAAGAATAGATCCATCCATCCATCCATCCATCCATTATCTTCTATTATCTATCTACTAGTGTCACAGTGGGGTTCCTCCTGCCTATCCAGGTGAGAACGTTTCGGGCGCTGGGCAGATACACCCAGGACAGGGCGCCAATCTATCACTGGGCCTAAACGCTCAGACAAACATAACAAACACAAACAGACACCATATGGGGCAATTAAAATCATTCAGTTTACCTTTGTTCTAATTTACCAAATGACAAGAGGAGACCATGGAAACTCTATAGCGTCTCAATGTCCTCAATGTTGATAAAAAATGTTATTAAATACAGAAAATCCAACCTTCGTTAAGAACTCGCTCTTGTAATTGTGGTCATAGAAAGCTTATAGTAAAGCACAAGTTTAAAAAATTGTACAGCACGAATAAAATCCTGAACTAGGGTGGGGGTGGGTGTGGGTTCTCCATGCCATTCATGGGAGAACGTTTTTGGCGCTGGGCAGATACACCCAGGACAGGGCGCCAATCTATCACTGGGCACACACTCACTCACACAGACACATATAAACAGACACCATATGGGGCAATTTAGAGCATTCAATTTACCTTTGTTCTAATTTACCAAATTACACGTGGAGAACATCCACCCAGTTTTCTATATAACTTCCCAATGTCGATAAAAAATGTATTAAATACTTAAAATCCAGCCTTGTGTTCATATAAAGCATATAGTACAGCAATATTGTACAGCACTGAACAGCTTCTAAAATAATACGGAATCTTAAAATCCATAAACATTCAGCAAATATGAATAGAGCCATTTTTCCAGTGGGTCTTTAGTAACATGATCGTCACATGACTGAGTTACAAAACAACAAAAGGAATTTTTGACTGCCTTGGCATCTGCAGCGAACCCAATATAAACCAGCTGACTTAGCAGATTCTGCCATGGTCGCTAACGTTCGGTATATGAGACACAGTGAAGGTCTCGCCGGGTTAAAACCAGTGACCTTGGTGCACCTTTGTAGTTCAGAGAAAGAAAGGAAGAGCTGAAAGTTATCATAACCCCCTAGCAGACATTCCTAGTGAAGAAGGCAACAGTCTGGCCCCCAGCCCACAGCTTTAGAAGGGAAGAAAACAGGGCAGTCGGCTAAACAAGCAACCGACCAATCATCTAACAATGGGATTTTCAGGTAAAATGAAGAGCTTGATATTTGGGGGGGGTCAGTAACTAAGCTTAAAAACGCAGGAGAAGTGACAAAATAAGCGAGAACCGCCTAAATAGGGACTTAAATAAATAAAAAAATCATATTTTTAAGCATATGCACATGGTTTTCTTGCAGGCTGCAGACTTTAGAGGCTACAATAATATAAAGCATGAGCTCAAATGAGTAACTGGTGCAGAGGAAACTCACCACTCTCGCTCTTCTCGATCACGTCCACCGTCTCACCGGCCCGCAAGCTGATCTCCGAGTTCTCCTGCCGTTCGTAGTTGGCCACGGCCACATACTGCTCCAGCACCATGGGTTCACTGCTGTCCAAGCCTGGCGCCGAGGGGAAGAAACATGCCGTGAGCCACCTGCCCGCAGCCCCGCTGCCCCTCGTACCCTTGCGGCCCCCGTACACTGCCATCCGCGCCCAAGCCCGCACTCTCCCCCAGCCCAGCACGTCGGAAGCCCCTGCTCTCAGCGCATGCTCTGCAACAACTGGCCATATAGAAGGAGCTGTTCCCGAGCCGAGGCCGGAGCATTACAAGGGAAGAATCTTTAAAAGAAACGGAACCCTCAAAGAGGAGCCTGTCGAGGAGACTTGATTCGACTTTGCGACTCCATCTCACTAATCTGGGTGAAAACAAGGAGGAGGAATGAAAGAGAGGTGGGAAGAGAAAGCTGCGAACAGCCCGGGATGGGAGTCCAAAGTGCAAAGCT